>CM047740.1:1659646-1774273 GCA_026225825.1 Pistacia integerrima | reverse complement strand
ATTATTCGACTTCCTGAACCCAAGCACTTAAAATCTTCAATTAAAAGTTCTATTTGTTTAAAATTTGTCACATCATCTAACACAATGAGAACTTTCATATGGCCAAGCCTTTCTTTGGTGAAGCGGGATCCTATATTAGCATTTTTATCCCCTAAAATGTTACAAATAATTTGTTGTTGCAAGCCAGTTAGTCCCTTGTTTTTCTCTGATTCTTCTCTAATATTTTCAAAGAAGTAAGAGCTTTCAAAATGTCTATTTTCAGAGATTTTATTGGATACAGCCCTAGCAAGAGTAGTCTTCCCTATCCCACCGGCACCCCAAATTCCTATCTTGCGAACACCAGCAAACCCAATGCGTAATAGCTCTTCAATATCCTTGATTCTTGAATCCACCCCAACTAGGTCCTTGTCATTTAAAGGAGAGCCATTATTCAATCTCATCAAAACAAATTCAACAACTTCTTTTACAAGTTCAGACTCGGGCCTAACAAATACGGAAAAAAAAAAAAGGACAAAACTCAAATTAGATAAATCACAAAGAAAAGGTACAAAACATATATTCCAATAAATGGATCTCAATGAAGGTTATAAAAACAGGGGAGGGCAAATATTCCATCCTCGGATATGAGACCAATGGCACCAAAATTTGGACATTAATAGAGTTTGAACCTTTGCGTATTCCTTAACAGTATATCAATTACTTTGAAGTATTTATATATATATGCCATATCTCAATGCAAAAAACAACAATAAAAGTTATGCTACTCAATGATCTCTTGAATAATGAATATCAAGCTCAAATTACATCAATTAAATAAAAATATAGCTTAATGGAAAAACGAATTAGTAATTTGCTATCAAATGACATCATATTTAAATAGTAACACAGGGTAGAATTACTAGAATATCACTTAGGTTAGTAATCCAATAAAAATTTGAAAAAAAGATAAAAAAAAAGAACCTTACAAGATTCCACGAAAATCACTTTCTTTTAACTTCAAATTATTGGTTCTCATTATCTTTTTTCTTTCCAAGTAGATCAAAAAGACT
Organism: Pistacia integerrima; assembly: GCA_026225825.1. Lineage (NCBI taxonomy): Eukaryota > Viridiplantae > Streptophyta > Magnoliopsida > Sapindales > Anacardiaceae > Pistacia > Pistacia integerrima. The sequence goes on along the minus strand of CM047740.1, from coordinate 1,773,224 downwards.
TTAATTTTTCGCCTACGACCATCTCCTCAGTCTAAAACAATAATCTAACTTATATATAATTAACAAAATATTAAACAGTTCAATCAATGATTAATGCTAAATTAATTAAAACGAAAAATCTAATCTATGAATTTAATACTATGATTGTGCACAGTTTGTTCACTTTTTTGTAATTATATTTTCAATCAATAATATTGTCGTTGTTTCTTCTAATAAAATAAGTCAAATGAAAAACAAAAAATGAGAGGAAAGTAAAAGTATAATGCATACAAAAGACATAATAATAGCTATTAACAGTTACCTGATGCCATTTGAGACAAAGCCGGATAGATTGGCAGCTTTTTTCAGAGCAACCCTCCATCTCTGCAACATTTCCTGCCCACCCTTAAACCGCTCTTCATGCTTAGCAAATGCATCCTGAAAAGTCCCACTCTGACTCCTGACATCTGAGGGATCTATATTATAGAAGACTGGCATTACATTCTGACCACACTTGTCCATACATTCAAGAATCTTTTCAAGTTCTTCAAGGCACCATCTCGAAGAAGCATACCCTTTCGAGAAAATGATCAATGAAATCTTTGACTGCTCAATTGCATTCAAAAGAGATGGAGAAATTGGATCCCCTCTTTCAAGCGCTTCTTCATCCTTGAATGCATTGATCTGTTTTTGACACAAGGCAGCATACAGATGGGAAGTAAAATTATAGCGGGTATCCGCACCTCTGAAACTAAGGAAAACATCGTACTTTTCTTGAGGAGAAGCGGAAGAAGAAGCAACAGCCATTAAGTTACAGTGATGAGAATTACTTGACGTTAACAAAAACATAAAGAGCTAAACCACGACATCATATAATAGAGTCTTTGCAGCAATGTCTAAGCATTCAACTTATCTCCTTTCCTAGAAGATGCCTTTTTTCTTTTTCTTTTTTGACTAGACTCATAATTGCAACCCCAACAAACAAACAAGTAATAAGCAATTAATATCTTTTTCTTTTTTACTTGACTCAGAAATGCAGTCTGAATGAGCAATTAATGGGCTGTTTCTCTGCATTTTCCCTGGAAGATGCTCGCCTTTTTCTTATTTTTCCTGACTCGTTGGGCCGTGAACATTGGGTGTGATTGTGACACTAATTTAATATAAAAAATTTATGAAATATAGTGGGAATAGTTGGTTTGCAAAGTAAAAAAGTGATCAATAGTTAAACGAATTTCCTCCACACCTATTTTTAGTAAATTTCCTTTAAGTAAAGTGATGGAAAAGTGTGTTCCTCCTTCTACTTTTGCCCTAAAAGTCTTCCTTTTATATTTAGCACCTTATTAAATAAACTGATTCAATTTCTTTGAATGGACATGTCTCTAGTTCTATGTTCCAATGCCCATATTTTGTGCTTTTTTAGTGATTCATCCCTAAAAACCCATATCAATTAGGCCTTAAATAAAACCTACTTTAACAAACTATACTCTACTTAAGAACATAACAGAACAAAACACTCTTATAATGATATAATGGTATGTTACAAACTTACAATAGTATTAAAGAGCAATCAACATTATTTAACTATCCAAAAAACCAGACATCTCCTACATTAACATACTTGCAGCCTTCATCCAACATACATAATTAAACTATATTCCGACAAGATAATTAATCTGATTTTCGGAAAGAAAATCTAAAGAAATTTAAAAAATGACAACCACTGGGTTGTATCTCATAAACACCCTAATTGGGTTAAATACAATTATATAGGTTATTTTAACCTACTTTACTATTTAAATTATTTTTACCGTTAATTTAACTAAATATCTCCTACAATAAAAGTTTATAAATTAACAAAAACACCTTCATCCACCCGATCGACTTCTGACAACCGGCCACCACCGTCGGATGGTGGCTGTTAGTCCCCAAATGGTGCACGACTAGTAGTGGCAACGATAATTACTGGTGACAACGATGGTGGTTGATGGCAAGTGATAGTGGTTGAAGTGAGTGAGGGTATTTTCGTTAATTTATATATTTTTATTATGAAAATAATTATTAAATATTTTAAGTTAAATAGAATAAGATTTGATTTCGAATTAAATAATCAATATTAAAATAAATATATTTTTTACTAAATTAAATTTTTAATTAAATAGTATATAACAATCCTAATAATACAATATCTCATGAAACAAACGCTATCTTTTAAAAGTTTTGGACGGTGAACATTAGGTGAGTTTTCACTTTTATCTCCTTTCCGTGAAGATGCCCAACCTTCTTCCCTTTAGCTTCCATCTCTTTTCTTGGAAAACACCCTGCCTTTTTCCTTTCTGATTTGACTTAGATTTATTGGGTGGTGAACATTAGGTGTGATTTTTACAATAATTTAATATTTTCATTCTTATCATCTGCATTACTTCTAAAACTTGTATAGCTCTTAATCATATATGGGTTAGGTGAGATTAATTTTTAAAACACTACTTATAATATACTTTACTTTAGGTGTGATTTTTATTTAAACTAATAAATCCTTTCTTTTCATTCACCCCTTTGTGTAATGAAAAAATTAATTCAATTTCTTTGAGGAATCATCGACAATTTGGCATATTGTCTTCCTTTATGTTCCAAAATATAATTTTTGTATATTTGAGAGACTGTAATGGGAATAACCCTAACATAGCGCCAACGAAGTTGACGGAGTGGAATGTTTGTGTTAACCTAATATCTATATGTTTATGAAATGTTGAAACTTGAGAGGACATTTGTGTAATTTAATACAATTTCTCCCCAAGTTTTTCTTGAATAAAATGTTCACCTTTTAAGTACCTAAAATAACAATTTACCTCCTATCATTAATGTTTTAATATACCTTTTATCATCTAAGTAAAACATATTACTATTAATCCCACTAAATTAAACTGCAAAAACTCTAACTGATGATGACAAAAGGAAAAATTGTTATTTCAAATACCTTATGAGGAAATTTCTAGAGACCTCAAGGTGGAATTTTATTAAATCCAAAACCAAATTATAACATTATGGTTGTGAGACTCTGTAATTAAAAATAAGGGTTTAAACCTATTACCTCTCTTGTGGTTTTCGAAATTGACAAGTTGGTCCCTTGGTTATGCAAATTATCCAACCCCCTCCCTGTCGTTAGTTTTTTCCATTAAATCTATATTGTTCATTGATTTTGACCACTAAATGACAATATTACCCTAAATTTTTTTTTTTTAATTCAAAAGAAAAGCCTAAAAATTATGTTAAATTAATAAAAACATAAATATAATCATTAAAAAAAAACCCAAAAGTTTTAAAATTATGTTAAATTCATTAAAAAAAAGGGGGAAAATAATTAAAAAAACCTGCCAAGTTCAAAAATTTCTTAAAATTTATATTAATTTTTGGCCTTTTAAATTGTTTTTAAAAAGTTTATGTTCTATGTAATTTTATGAATTTTTTATGTTAAGTTACTTAAAAATAAAGATATTTCTATTAATTTTGTGAAACTCAGTTTTAGGGGTAATTTGGTCATTGCATAAATCTATTTGCCACCTCCCTACGACCACATCCCACCCACTAGCAATGAAATTTGAATCTTACAATACAGAACCAATACTAACAGCAGCAAATATCTATCAAAATAAATAAAGAATTAACTGATTAAAGCCAATAACAGTAAATTGGGTTTTACATACCCAGTCTTCACTCTCGCTCTTTCTCATATACTAGGCCTGATAAAATTGAACAAATGGAGATTCATGCTTGATAATGTGATTAAAAACAATACAAATTGGCGCCAACGACTAGTTCCTCCACCCCATTTCCCTGACGTTTCAGTGCCTTTCTCACTACTAAAACACACGAGCCGTCATGTCATGTGATTCCACCGGACTGATTCGGCTCTCCAGTCCATCGCTTGACCATGTCACGTGCTCATCACATTTTATGATGAGTCAAAAAACATTTTAAACTTCCAGGTTTGGTAATAGTATGATTAAGGGTGTTCAAAACCGATTAATCGATTTGTGAACTAAACCAGTTTTTCAATTCAAGAATTTTTCTAAATTGAAACTGAACTGATTAAAGGGAAAATTGTTTTGAATGCCCAAAAACTAGTTTTGAACCAGTTTTAATTTAATATTTTATATATTTTTATAATAAAATGGATTTTTTTTTTATATTTTAATTTAATATTTTTATAATAAACCGGTTTATAAAACCAATTTTGATTAACTAATTCTCATATTTTCGTAAACCGATAACTGAACGAAAAAATTGGTTTTTGTATTTCTTTGAACCGAAACTAAACCGGTTTTTCAGATAACCGAAAAACTGGTTTAGTTTGATTTTTGTATTTTTTTTAACACCCCTAAGTATGATAGGTCCCAAGGTTCTATAACATAAGTCTTTTTAAAACAATCAATAACGGGGTTTTGTTACAATAGATTGCTTCAATAACACAACAAATGAAACTTGTAAAACAAAAACGTAAAACTTGTGATATGCACTTTTACATTATATTATATAGCCACAGCATAGCCATAGAAAGAAAGCAAACTAATTAAGCAAATACAAGAAAACAAAGTAGCCTTAGAAGACAGATAATTATTTCAGACATAATTGTCCTCAAATGTCTATCAAATAACCATTATCCAGACCTCATATGTTTGAGAATTTAGCTAAAACACTCCAATAAAAAAAAAAGTTTAAAAGTTAATAAAATACCTCCAACCACTCAAGACCACTGTTGGCCGTCATATCAACGCACGATGGATAGAATTTGATCAGTTGTGTGGCGATATAACTGTTTTCAACTAGATCAAAGGCTAGAAATGACCAAGTCCACGATGATCTAGCTGTTTCCAATTTTAAATATATTTGGAAAAGACAAGATCACGGCCAAAGATCTGCCATTTTCATTCCCAAATCTATGTCTATTTTACGGTCACATCTTTGATAATGAAACAATCTTACTAATATACGAGACTGACTAGATCCAATCAGTCGTGTGTCATTCTAGAAAATGTTAATGACATTGAGAGTAGTGGCTATCGACAATGGCTTGAGATAGATGAAAGTGATTTTATTATAAATTAAAGTTTATTTAATTGAATCGTTTTAACAAAATTTTAAAAGTATGAGTTTTAAAAATGATTTAAAAAATAATAATAAAAATAATTTCCGCATTTAAACCTTATGACCTTTTCTAGAACATGCCTTGCCTTTTCTCTTTTTCTTTTTTGGCTAGGCTCATAACTGCAACCCCAACAAACACCAAATAAGCCATTCACATTTGTTGTAATGCTGACACAAATTTCATTAATTCCCGCATAGGAAATTTCTCAGCAAGTGTTTCACATTTACCAAGAAGTTTCCAAATCATCGCAATTTGGTTAAATTCCTCATCTACCCTTCTACATTGCCCATTATTTGCTTTTAACTTTGTCTATGTGATCATCAAATTGAGATGGGGCTCAATATTTTCGACGTGCAACAAAAAATTTTGAAACTGGGTTTTCAATAGAAGTGATTTAATCAGGTGGGTTTCGAAAATGGAATCGGATCAAGAGGAATTTATTAATGAATTAATTGAAAGGAAAAATGGGTTTTACAAATAATGATTTTATCTTTCACTGTCTGTCAATATACTGTTTACAATATCTTTTTCTCTTGGAAAGATGCGTTCTGCGTTTTGTCACTTTTTGACTTGACTCATAAATGCGATCTGAATGAGCATTCATATGCTCATCGTCTATTATATTTTGGGGATGCGTTTGGACGGGGTCATTTAGTATTACTCCGATAATTTTCGTTTAATTTTTAAAATTTATTTTAGAACGAAAAAGTTTTAAAATAATCAATATCGAAAGTCGGTTGACATCCTTTGGCCATCAATTTGATCTTAAACCGCTGCATAAAACTACCTATATTAGTTTTGATTTTAAAAACTCATTTACACCCAACTGATTTTATCTCGGATAAAGTAGGAATAAGTCCAAGGTTTTATTAGACAACAAAACATCATATTCCGATTATAGCAACCTTCCAGATAGAGTGTGTAAGTGCTTCAATTACAGTCACTGGTTTAATTATTAACTTAATTGATTAACTTAATTATTAAATATAGATTTTTTAACCTTGATCCAAGAATTTAGAAAGATATTTTTAGGCCCAGTTTAGGATTGTTGCGGATAAAGAAATAATCACATATTTTAGGATTCAAAAGATACTTTTAATTAGAGATTCAATTTGACTCTTGTTTAGACTTGCAAGTTAAACAATTGTTAAACTCACTGTTATTTTTTAATACTTAGGAGAACACCCGAAACAAAAAAGAGAAAAAAAAAAATAACTAAATGAATGAATAGTTCAAGTTTTACCCAAAAAAAAAAAAAAAAGGAGACGATGAGGGTAACAAAGATCTAGTAGAAATAGATAGTAAATAAGGACAATTTGGTAATATTAAAAATAAACAAATATACTTGTGTTAAACGAAATTAACTGAATTAATGCAGGCCCATGGGGAGAGAAAAACTGGCCCATTTCAAAATAAGAGATACTGTAGAAATTAGAATTTTCAAACTTTTGAGTCCGCCAAGTAGTTTTCATTTCTCTCCGTGATAATTAAATGATGCGTTTGCGTGACTTATAAGAAAGAATTGACTAATAGATGTTTGCATGACTAATAGGATAAAATTGACTCCACTATAGATTCGAAATTTGAAAAAAAATTAAGAGATTTTTGTTCAAAATAATGCTGTTTGAATTCCTTTGCACAGCTTTAAAATTCAACTTCGAGAGCTACCCTATTCATCCAACTCCATGAAGAAATTTTAAACTTTCTGCAGTGGGAAATGAAGAAATTTTTATTTTCTTGGCATATTCAGCTGCCTCATTTTGTTCCCACTTCTCACAGGACCCACACGTCATGTTAGGTAAAGAATTGAGGGGGAACGACTTATGCATACCCAATGTTTGTCGAAACGACAAGTTGATACCCAAAAGGTTTTGAAATGACAAATGGATACCTTCCGTCATGTTCTGTTAGTGATTTTGGTTAGATAATAGTGAAAAGACTAAAATACTCTTAAAAGTTTAATTTTTAGTTTTTTATAAATTTTAAAATTTCTAAAAAACCTCATAGGTTTGCTAATTTGAGTAAACACCCTACTATATAAAATTTTTATAAAATAACAAAAACACCCCCGCCACCCCTCAGAGCTGATTCCGGCCACCACCGCCTAACTGCCTCGATAGTGTACGCACGCTGCACTCCATTGGATCCGTGTCGTAACGCAGATCTTTCATTTTCCTAACAAGATCCGTGGCGATCTGGCCATAAAAGACCGTAGATCTATGGTGAGATCCGCCGCCAAGACCGGAAACTTGCCGGAAAAGGCCATGTTACGACACGTGCACTCCACTGGATCTGTGGTCGAACACGCCGATCCGGGCGCTTCCGCCAGATCCGTGGATGATCTGGTAGGAAAAGGCCGATCTGGCCGTCAGGCCGAGGATCAGTGGATATCCGCCGAGGCCGGAGATCAGGCCGAAAAAGGCAGACATAGATCCGGCCTTTCCTGGACAGTCACGGCGGATCTAACCGGAAGGAAAGGCGGTCGGATGTGTTACGACTGCGGTCCAGTGGGTGTGCATGCCATAACTAATTTTCAGGCGGTTCCGTGGTGGTGGTCGGAATGGATGCATGCTACAAGGGTGGCGGGGGAGATGCATTTTTGTTATTTTATAAAATTTTTTATATATTGGGGTGTTTAGTCAAATTAGCAAACCTAGGGGGTTTTTTAGAAATTTTTAAATTTATAAAAAACTAAAAATTAAACTTTCAAGGGTATTTTAGCCTTTTCACTATTATCTAACCAAAATCACTAACAGAACATGACTGAAGGTATCCATTTGTCATTTCAAAACCTTTTGGGTATCAACTTGTCGTTTCGACAAATATTGGGTATGTATAAGTCGTTCTCCCAAGAATTGACTAATAGATGTTTGGACTGGGGGTAGGGGACGAACCACACTTAATGCTCGACAGTCTAGAGATTGAATCCCTTACTTTAAACATGGTTGGGCTGCGTTAATTCCTGCAAAGATGAATTTCCCTATTAAAAAGATCATCCAGTTGGGTGTGGGTGATCAACTAGCTATGTAAGCCCTTTCAAAAGAGATTCCGTGTAGTCCCAATTGGGGTGGTATCAACCTGACTTTCCTGGAAGACTTGTTACGATCCATTCGTATTATTACTATATTCTATTTTCTGGTAGGAAAATAACACAATCACAGAAAATAGTACACTAAATTTATACACCGAATGATGTGACACAATCTTGATCGTCGATTAATTATAAATTAATCTTAATCGATGGTTAGAATTGCGTCACGTCATTCAGTGCATTACTTTTAGTGACTGTAATATTACTCTTTTTGGTATCCAGACCACCTCTCGGAGATGTCTACAAACATCCAGTAGATCTCTCTATCTCCCTAGTGGTTATTTCTTGGTTGGTGAGGAGCAACACTTGTCATGACTAATAGGATGGAATTGACTCCATTATAGATTCGAAATTTGAAAAAAAAAAAATCGTTTTATTTTTTTAGTAGTATTTTTGCTAATATTAAAGAAGGACAATTTGGTAATATTAAAAACAAACAAATGTACTTGTGTCGAAAGAAATTGACTGAATTAATGCAGGCCCACGAGGAGAGGAAAACTGGCTCATTTCAGAATAAGAGACACTGTAGAAATTAGAATTTTCAAACTTGTGGATCAGCCAAGTAGTTTTCATTATTTTCATGATAATCAAATGACACGTTTGCGTGACTTATAGGGTAGAATTGACTAATAGATGTTTACGTGATTAATAGTATTTTAAGTAGTATTTTCAAAAATAGTTGAGTTCGATTATTATTACGATGATAGAATTTGAAATTGAAAATGTGTTTGATAAGATTATTTTAATCATGTATATTTGCTAAACACTCCCAAATATAAAAGTTTTAAAATGAATAAAAATACCCTCACCCATCCATTAAATGCTGGTAGCCGGCCAGGAATATATGGATGGATGAAGGTATTTTTGTCTATTTATAAACTTTTATTTTTGAGGGTGTTTAGTAAAATTTTCAAACTTAGGAGATTAAAAAAATCTAAATATTTTGAATCGAATAAAATATAATTGAATCAAAATATTTTGAATATAATAGGATGAGAATAATAAATCAAACACACTAAAGACAAATAGAAATTCTAATTTTTTATAAATATTTTTTTGATTAAATATAATAAAATTTTTAGAATACGAAACTTTGTTCTCCTTAATTAAATTAGGATATCTCCCACCCAACTTTCTCTCAATTCCCCTTTCATGAATTCTTAAATTATGCATGTGACTTAAATTTGTAGAGATATTTTTAAATCTATTAATTTAAAACAAGATTATATTTAAATTTAAATAATATAACTAATAAATTAAGTATGTACACCAAATGAAGTGATATCGACTTCACAGAGATTCTTACAAATATGATATGCTTGTAATTATAATGGAAATGCCTGAAAAATAATTGCCTCCACAACTTTTCAATCAAGGTGCAGCTTTCACTTTGTTGTTGAATATTATTATGTATTGAAGTACCTACAAGATCATCTCGCAGTGTTCTGTAAAAGAATTTTCATTATAATAAAGTATCTCGTGTGACTACGGTTAAAAATCTCTAAGAATTTATTCGGTTACATTTATCTATTTATCAAAAAGCTTGTTTAAAGTTAAAACACTTTTTGAAATTTTTTCGAAATTGTTTGGTTATCAAGATCTCAAAAGTAGGATTTAAAATAAACTATTTTACATTTATTGGCAAATGTAACAAACTCTTTTTACGGTTATTTAAAGTGCTGAAATTTCAAAAATATAAGTTTTAACTTTAAATTTTCTGGTATATTAAAGTTTTTATGCATTACGAATCCACAACAAATCCATTCAAATCTGTCTTATGAGCATCTTTGATTTATATTCTTCAGGATTTGTTTACTGCGGAGCTAGGATCTTAATCTTGAACCATCGAATTTCTCAGAATTTTTGGTAATATACTTCCTTGTACGTGTCAAGGTATGCACATGATCATGAATGAAGTAGGCTATCTGATTGAAGCATTTCCATTGGCCACTTTATGAGAAGAAAAGACTTTATCCACATATGAAACCTGAAAAAGAATATAAAATTATTAATTACTCCGATAATGTTCATTTAATTTCCAAGATTTTCTTTACAAGTACTAAAATATTGTTGTTTGCAATATTTGTTTCCTCCTGGAAGATGCGTTATAAATTGCCTGTGTCACTTGTTTACTGCAATCTGAATGGGCTCTTTTTCTACATTTCTAATTTCATCATTTTCCTCAGAAGATGCTCTCCTTTTTCTTATTTTTCTTGACTTATTGGGCCGTGAACATTGGGATGCGTTTATTACACTAATTTCATATTGATATGCTTATCATCTATTATACTTTGGATCCCTGATTAGTAAGGGGATGTTTGTCTAACCAACTTATAAGCTCTAAAATTAAATCGACTTGTTTGTTTATAACTTTTTTGAACTTATAAATTGAGCTTATAAGCAAAAAAAAATAAGTTAGGAGAAGATACCTTTTTTTTTTTTTTTTTTTTGCTTATAAGCTAGTTTTACCAAGTATATTACCACATTATCCTTATTTAATTTTAAAATTCCATAATATATCCTTGTTTAATGTAGTACATTTTTTAGTCATTTTATAATAAAATGTACTTATAAATCACATTTTACCAAATACGTCAACTACTTATCATTCACTTATAAATATTTTAACCAAACACGTAATTGCTTAAAATTTCAAATGCTTATAAGCTAAATAAGCACTTGTTGCTTATAAGCTAATTTTCATAAGCTCAGACAAACACCCATTAAATTCGCGTTTTATATATGAATTATACGTCCAACCATATAATTCGCATATAAAACGTGAATTCTCAGATTCTATAAGCACAGTTAAATTATATGTGAATTACATACCCTAATCATATAATTTGTATATAATTTTCGTATAATTCGATCGTATTTTTAAAAACAAAATTTTGTTATTTAATGAACTAAAACGAAATCGTTTTAAGTAAAATTTGATCAAAATGACGTCCTTTTATGCTTAGTCTCTTTTTACTCAGAGCGATGTCAGTCTCTTTTTGGTGCCCTCTTCCTCTCTTCTTCTCTTTTCTATGCCGCTTCCTCTCTCCTTCTGTTTTTGGAGCCCTCTTCCTCTCTTCTTCTCTTTTTTGGCGTCTCTACCTCTCTTTCTCTTCAACTATTCTTCGACAAACACCACTCTTCGTCTTATTTTCTTCTTCTTCATCTTAATGACAAATAAAATTGTTTGTTTTATTTAATAATTAGTCCGCTTTTATAATTTTATCATAATTGATTACGAATCAAATAATATATTTTTTTATAAACTAAAATATTATAATTAAAAAAGATATAAATCATACACTATAGGTATAAAGAAAAATAATAAATGATTAATTCAATGATCATAAAAAGTATTAAAATCAAGATTAATATTACCGTATTTTTTAAAACGTATTATTGATAATATACCATATTAAATCCGTATATACCCATGTCATATTTTTTCTGTATCCAAATTTTAAACCCGAATTTTTATAAACGTATTTTTTATTGTTTGTCGTATCATTTTTATACCCTTTTTTTTACCGTATTTATATTTACTAACTATGTTTTGGAATGCGTTTGGACAGGGTCATTTAAGATTAGTCCAATAATTTTTATTTAATTTTTAAGATTTTTTTGTTTGATTTATAAATAATAAAATATTACTGATTAATCCTTATTTAATTTTTAAGATTTTTTTTGTTTAGTTTATAAATAATAAAATATTACTGGTTGTAATATCTTTTTCTCTTGAAAGATGCGTTATTGCCTTCGTCTGCAATCTGAATGGGCAATTAATGGGCTCTTTCTCTACATTTCTACCTTCATCATTTTCCTCGGAAGATGCTCCCCTCTTTCTTATTTTTCTTGGCTTATTGGGCCGTGAACATTGGGATGCATTTATTACACTAACTTAATATTCATATGCTTATCATAGTATCATCCACTATACTTTAGGGATTGGTTTGGATGGGGTCATTTATGATTACTTCGCTTAATTTTCAAGATTTTCTTATTTAGTTTACGAGTAATAAAATACTAAAGTAATCTTTTATTATAAATAATATTTATTATTGATTATATAAGAAATAATCAAATTACTTTGTCAATGAGTGTTATTAAAAAATTATCGAGGTAATTTGATTTTTATACCTATTTTACCCTTAATTAAATACAATTTTGGATACAATTACCCTCAAATATCTACTAAATAACCATTGTCCAGACCCCCTACATTTGAGAATTTAGCTAAAACAGCTTGGCCAGAAAAAAGTTTAGAAGTTAAAAAAATACCTCCAACCACCTAAGACCACTGCTGACTGATGGCGATAGTCACAATTTCGACACACGATCTATAGGATCTGGTCAGCTGTGCGTCGATCTAGCTATTTCCGGCTAGATCGAAGACTAGAAACGGCCAGGTCCACGGTGACCTGGCTATTTCCAATCTTCAATCTGGTCGAAAACAGCCAGATCACAGTTAAAGATCTGGTATTTTCATGCCCAGATCTATGGTCGTTTCATGACCACTTTTTTGACAGTGAAACAACCTTACCGGTTCACGACCGGCCATATTTGACCGGTTGTGCACCATTCTGGCGACTGTCGACAGTGTCGATAGTGGTGGCTAGCTACTAGCGATGACTTGGGGTAGGTGGGGGTGATTTTGCTATAAATTAAAGTTTTATAAGGCTATAGTGTTTTAGCAAAATTTCATATGTAGGGGTTTAAAAGAAATGATTAAAAAAATAATATTATATCAATAATTTAAAAGGAGACAATTTAGCAATCTATATAATATACTTACCTATTCACCTCCCAACTAAACATATCAATATAACATACCCACCAATTTATTCTAACCTAACCAAACACATTTTTCAAAACATTTCCAATAATCTTCAAGATAATCTATCTTTCCATTAATATAACATTTCAATAATACAACGTTCTCTAAACCAAACGCACTCTAGCTGTAATTTTTATTTAAACTATTGATGCTAGAGTAGTTCCTTTTCCTCTCACCAACAACTAATCTTACAAGGCCTATCCATACAACTACCAAATTCATTCATTGATTTATCTATGTGGGTATCTAAACATGGGTCGATTAAGTTATTTAGAAACTAAAAATTTAAGAATTTTACATTATGCCAACAAAAATCAATTAAAACAACAAATTAAATAAAAAATATATTGTTATGTACTGCTTCACGTCTTATGATATATTAAAAATATTTGAGTTGAACTTCCAAAACTACAATGGAGACCCCTTGCCCTCTCTTTTGACAATGAACCCAAATAACCCTGAAAAGAGCATAAATACTTTCTTTTTATTCACCAATTTGTAAAAAGAAAAAAATTGATTCAATTTCTTTGTGGAATCATTGGCATATGTGCATTCCTTTATTTTCCAAACTATAATTTGAGTTTCTATAATCATTCATCCTTAAAAAGCAATATCAGATCGACTTTAAATAAAACCAACTCTAACAAACTCTTACTTTGGAACAATTAAGAACATAAACACCTAAATAATGGCAGCTTATAACAATACTAAAGAGCAATCAACATCGTTTAACTGCCCATAATTCCAAACATCACCACCATCATAAATCTTGACTTTATGTTCCATAAATTTTGATGATAAGGGGTGTAAGTGGCTAATTAGGGGGTTAACTTTGATTTTGCATATTTGAGAGGTTGTAATGGGAAGAGCCCTGACATAGCGCCAAGGAGTAGAATATTTGTGTTAACTTAATAATATTTTTTATACGCTTTTGAAATGTTCACACTGAGAGGATGTCTGTGTAATTTTATATAATTTCTCCCCAAGTTTTCTTGAATAAAATGTTCATCTTTAAGTATCTAAAATAACAGTTTACCTCCTATCATTAGTGTTTTAATATAGGTTTTTATCATCTAAGTAACACATATTACCATTAATCTCGCTAAATTAAACACCAAAAGTTCTAACCGATGATGACAACAGAAAAATTGCTATTACAAATACCTTATGAGGAAATTTCAAGAGAACTCAAGGTGAATTTTATTAAATCCAAAACTAAGTTATAACATTATGGTGGTGAGACTGTCTAATTAAAAATAAGGGTGTAAACCAATTACCTTCCTTGTGGTTTTCAAATTGGTCGCTATATTATGTGAATTATCCATCACCTCCTTGCCGTTATATTTTTCCGTTGAATCTAACTGTTCTTTGATTTTGAACACTAAATGACAATATTACCCTAATTTTTTTTTTAAATTCAAAAGAAAAGCTTAAAAATTATGTTAAATTAATAAAAAAATATATATAATCATTTAAAAAAAACCCAAAAGTCTTAAAAATACGGTAAATTCATAAAAAGGGGGAAAAATAATAAAAAAACCAAGTTAAAAAATTTCTTAAAATTTATATTAATTTTGGCCTTTTAAATTGTTTTTAAAAACTTTATGTTCTAGGTAATTTTATTGAATTTTTTATGTTAAGTTATTTAAAAATAAAGATATTTTTATTAATTTTGTGGAAACTCAGTTTTAGGGGTTATTTGGCACCTCCCTGCAACCGTATCCCACCGACTAGCAAGGAAATCTGAATCTTATAGTACGGAGCCAATGTTAACAACAGCAAAAATCAATCAAAATAAATAAATAATTAATTGATTAAAGCCAATAACAGTAAAATAAATAAATAATTAATTGATTAAAGCCAATAACAGTAAATTGGGTTTTACATATCCAGTCTTCACCTTCGCTCTTTCTCACAGATTAGGCATCTGAAAAAATTGAACACATGGAGATTCATGGTTGATAATGTGATTAAAAATAATACAAATTGGTGCCACCGACCAGTTCCTCCACCCCATTTCCCCGCCATTTCAGTGCCTCTCTCACTACTAAAACACACATGAGAGTCGTCATGTCATGCATCTCCGCCTCTCAGGTCCATCACTTGACCATGTCACGTGCTCATCACGTTTTATGATGAGTTGAAAAACATTTTAAACTTACAGGTTTGGTAATAGTATGATTAGAAACTAATTTTTCGGTTCAAGAATTTTCCTAAATTGAAACCGAACTAGTTAAGGGGAAAACTGACTTTGAACAACCAAAAACCAATTCTGAACCACTTTTAATTTAATATTTTATATATTTTTATAATAAAATGGATTTTTTTTTTTTATATTTTTATAATAAGCCGGTTTATAAAACCAATTTTGGTTAACCAATTTTCATATTCTCATAAACCGGCAACCGAATGAAAAAAATTGGTTTTTGTATTTCTTTGAACCGAAACTAGTAGAAACCCAAACTTGAACCAACCAAAACCAATTCTGAACCAACTTTTAATAATGAAAAAAATTTTTTTATAATAAGCCGGTTTTATAAAACTAATTTTGGTTAACCAATTTTCATATTCTCATAAACCGGCAACCGAATGAAAAAAATTGGTTTTTGTATTTCTTTGAACCGAAACTGAACCAGTTTTTCAGATAACAAGAAAATTGGTTTGGTTCGATTAAACAATCAATAGCGGGGTTTTGTTACAATAGACTGCCGCAATAACACAACAACATGAAACTTGTAAAACAAAAACGTACAACTTGTGATATGCACTTTTACATGGTATTATATAGCCACAGCATAGCCAAAGAAAGAAAGGAAACTAATTAAGCAAAAACAAGAAAACAAAGCAGCCTTAGAAGGCAAAAATATCCGGAAAAGCCCAGAAAAAAACAACTAGAGTTTCACACAGAAAACAAGTACCCAAATAGTAGCAGCTTACAAGAGTAGAAACAGCAATCACATCATTTCACTGCCTAGAAAACCAAACGTCACCAACCATCAGATAGTAATTACGTTGAATCACAACACAGAAAGCATCTAGCACTAAAAGATTATATAGCAGTAGCCTTCATCTAACATATCTAATTAAATAGTTCAGCAACATAATCCGAATTCCAGGGAAGAAAATCCAGAGAATTTCAGAATGACACCCATCACAATGTGTCCACTGGCCAGCTAAAAGGTTATCATTAGTGTGTGCACCAGAGACCAAGCAAGACTGAAACAATCACTGTCAATTTTGCAATTCTGAACAAAGCAGGTGGTATTGTCTTCCATTGTTCGTCAGCTTGAACTTCTTTCATTACTTGGTTAGCTTCTTCCCACAGCAGAGTAATAATCTTGTTAGTCCTATACCATGAGGAATATTTCCTTATATGATAAACAGTTTGGCGTGTTTTTGCAGCTTTTTGCTTTCCTTTCAGTCATCTGGGAGGGTTGCAAACTGAATAGTATCAGAAAGAGGCAATTACACAATTCAGGAATTGAATGAATAATTCATAAAAAGAATTGTGTGACCTGATGTAACACAATATGCATGGGATGGGCTGCTGCCTCAATTTGGCCTTTTATCCTCGGCAGAGAAGAAATTATCAAATGTCCCTCACACTTTTGAGGCAATGAGTTTTTTATATGAAAGAAAAAAGAAGACTATGCCTTCACCAGATGAATGCTTGATATTAAGTAATAATAGCACTTCAAATTGCAGAACATAGAGGGCATGGCATGGATTCACCCAAATATATAGTAATGCAAAACAAGACAAACCAAATATAATGACCAATATAAATTGCAGAAAGCTAGCTTTAGAAGGCAACAAAATGTAAACTTTACCTTGAAACCATTGAACTATTATGCAGGACACCACCACAACTATACAGAATACCATAGAGAGTTCCAAGATTTGGCATATCTTCTAGATCAGGCAAACAAGAAACCCCATAAATGATGGAGTGCAAAGCCTTGAATTTCCTAACATGCTACGCAGAATTTGCATAAGTCATTTTTTTTTTTTTACATTTTACCATTGGAGAGATATGGGGATGTAAAAGGTTATCCTATCAACATGTTCCAACCAACTATAATAAGCTCATGGGTTTGAACCTAAGTTACCTTTTATATAAGAAGATTTCAACCTCCAAGTTTCACTCAAGTGATACTCGCTTCTTTTAGGACCTGCAAGCCTGTGTCAGTTCCATTCAGTAACAAATTTGGAAAACTGTAAAATCTTTTGGGGGAAGGTTTTGTCTAAAGGCGTATCGACTAAACAATTCCAAAGCTAACATCATCAAATAATATTCCGGTCTCATATATGTAATCCACTTCGCATTTTTCTAATACTCGTTTATCTCTTGTCATTATCACGAATCGACTTCCAGAACCAAAATACTCAAAATTTCCAATCAAATATTCTATTTGCTTTACATCTGTTACATCATCAAAAACAATGACAACTTTCTAGCAGGCAAGCCTTTTTCTGATGAAGGAGGATCCTATATTGGCATGTTTATCCTTTAAAATTGATTAGTCCCTTGCTTTTCTCTGATTCTTCTCTAATATTTTTAACAAAGTAAGAGCTTTCAAAATGTCTAGAGATTTTATTGAATACAGCACCAGCAAGAATGGTCTCACCTATTCCACCACTAC
This sequence comes from Pistacia integerrima, assembly GCA_026225825.1. Classification (NCBI taxonomy): domain Eukaryota; kingdom Viridiplantae; phylum Streptophyta; class Magnoliopsida; order Sapindales; family Anacardiaceae; genus Pistacia; species Pistacia integerrima. Next base: position 1,755,534 of record CM047740.1, on the reverse strand, counting down.
CCCAAATTCCTATCTTGCGAAGACCAGGAAACCCAATGAATAGTTGCCATTCAATATACTCGATTCTAAAATCTACTCCAACTAAGTTCTTGTTTTCAATTAGAAGAGATTCCTCATTCAATATCTCCAAAATATTTTCGACCACTTTCTGTACAAGTATAGACTCAGACCTAACAAATAAGCCAAAAAAAAAAAAAAAAAAAAAAGGAAAATACTCAAATTTGATAAATCAAAAAGAAAAAAAGGTACATTTTCCATCCTTAGATATGTGACCAATGGAAAAAAAATTTGGATATCAAATACAGTTTGAACCTTTGCACATCCTTAACAATAATAATTAATTTGACATATGTCATATCTCAATGCAAAAAACATTATATAGCCTAATAAAAGCATCAATAATAGTTATGCTACCTAATAAAAAACTGAACTAGTAGTTTGCTATCAAATGCCATCATATTTAAACATTAACACAGGATCAGCCCTCCAAAACAAAAAAGTTTAAAAGATTGTCACTAAAACTCGATATCTTTCATGTATCCACTATTTCTTTAACATTTCTTTCCAAACCCTCAATGCCAAAGAACTTATCACTTGTTTTAACTTCATATTATTGGTTCTTATTGTTTTTTTTTTTTTCCTTTCCTAAAGAGACCAAAAAGACATTTATTTGTCAGACAACATGATTTTCTCAGTGTAAAGTAATAATCTAAGACTACACATGGCTTAGTTTTAATACAAAATAAAAATTTTCCATATATCAAGTCTACCAATATTTCTATTTATCATCACATGTGGACGACAGTTGAGTGATACACAATTAACAAATATTAAATAGGTCAACCAATGATTAATGCTAATTGAAACAAAGAATCAAATAAGTCAAATGAGAAACAAAAAATCAGCAGAAAATAAAGGTGTTAACAGTTACTTGATGACATTTGAATCAAAGCCAGATAGATTGGCAGCTTCTCTCAAAGCAGTCCTCCATCTCTGCAATGTTTCTTGTGAACCCTTGAAACGTTTTTCAAGGTTAGTAAATGCGTCCCCAAAAGTCCCAATCTGATTCCTTACATGTGATGGATATACACCATAGAAAACAGGGATTACAGTCTGACCATAACTGTTCTTGCATTCAAGGATCTTTACAAGTTCTTCAAGGCAACATCCTGAAGAAGAATACTCTTTTGAGAAAATGATCAAGGAAATCTTTGACCCTTCAATTGCATTCCAAAGAGATGGAGAAATTTGATCCCCTCTTTTAAGCTCGTCATCAATGAATGTATTGATCATTTGTTGACACAAAGTGCCATACAGATGGCTAGTAAAATTATTGCGGGTATCCTCACCTCTGAAACTAAGAAAAACATCATACTTCTCTTGAGGAGAAGAGGAAGAAGAAGCAGTAGCCATTAACTTCCAGTTATGAGAATTACTTGACATTAACAAAACCATAAAGAGCTAAACCAAGACAACATATAAATGAGTCTTTACATCATCTCTAAGCATTTCAACTTATCTCCTTGCCTAGAAGATGTCTTGCTTTTTTTATTTTTCTTTTTTACTAGACTAATAATTGCAACCCCAACAAACAAGTAATAAGCCATTCACATCTGGTTTGATTGTGACACAAATTCATTAATTCCACACAAGAAATTCCTCAGCAAGGGTTCACATTTAGTTACACCGAAACGTTTCCAAATCATTAATATTTAGTTAAATTCCCAATATACCCTTCTACATTGCCCACTATTTGCTATTAACTTTGTCTCTGTAGTCATCAAATTGAGATGGGGCTCAAACTTATCAAATATGCGACCAAAAATTTTGAAACTAGGTTTTCACTAGAAATGATTTAACTGAGTGGGTTTCAAAAATGGGGTTGGATTATGTGAAATTAGGGATTCAAAATTAAGAATATCAGAGTTTCGAATCAAGATTAACGGCAACAAAAATCAATCAACAAAACAAATTTATTAACGAATTAATTGAAGGAAAAATAGGTTTTACATACCAAGTATTCAGTCTGGTCCTTTCTCACGAATCAGGCACATAAAGAAATTGAATGAATGGAGATTTAAGGGTTTGACAATGTGATTTGTAACGATATTTGGCGCGAATGAACTGTATCTCCATTCTCCATCCCATTTCCTGCGCTTTTCTGGATATTACTAAGCGGAGCTCTGCAATTAGTGGAATAAAAAAGAATAATTGATAAGAGACCAACCGCCAACGCAATGAGCCTATCAAAAAGGATTAATTACTGAACACCCCTTAGGTTCGGAAAATTAACACCACACCCCACCTTTGGCTGCCCCCCACTATGAAGCGTGGTAGGGGCCACAAACCTTGGTTTCACCGTCTTTTCCCCAAAGGTGATTATGTAATTAATCCTTAAACAGTGATGCTAGGCTTACCGACTCAGCCACAGATTTTACATACCGACTTGAGTTAAATTTTCAGATTTGGGTTGTTGGGTAGTGAGTCGGTATATAAAAATCAGTATTTGGGTCGGTAAATATAGTATTATTCATCCTTAAAATAGAATAGAGATTTAAATTAATTTATTAAAGATATTTATTTAAATTAATTACCACTACAGTGATTGTTGATGGTTATATATATTGAAATTATTTAATCTGTATATTAAAATAGAAATAGAAATTGTTATTATAACAAAAAGTATTATAACGATTTTTTGAATTAGACAAGATAAAATTATTTTTTTTGTGGTTTATTCCTTGGTAAGAACACTGACCCATTTCTATTTCTCTTATTTCAGTCTTTTTTATTTTGCAGAAGAAAGAAGCGAAGAAATGCAAAGTTTAAAGAAGTCTTATTTCAATCCATACATGTACTAAAAAAAAATCAATGCTTGATATACTAAATTTTTTGTCTTTTAATGCCTTTGACGTAAGCACTAAGGGGATGGGTTAAAATAATCCTACCAAATAATATTATTGAAAAAAATTACATACAAATATTAGTGGAGTATTCGCTAAGCTTATTCAAAGTCTCCTAACAAAAACAAGTGTGCAATTACAAATTATAGAGTAATTTGGATATATTATTAGAGGAAGTCAAGCCATGTTAATTAATTTTATGAAATTGATGTGCTAACAATCCATCTTTTCTTCCATCTTTTTATCGACAAGTGTAGAAATTGTAATATAAATTTCAAAAGAAAATAAAGTTTTGTTACTTTGAGATAGAGAGATCACTAAAGAAGGTCAAAAAGACGTGTCATCAAATTAGTTATCTAAAAATGAAACAAAGATAAAACATGCATTGCAAATTGGATATATCACCAGAGGAAGTCAAGGCGTGTTAATTAATTTTATGAATTAATGAGCTTGCAATCCATCTTTTCTTCCGTATTTTTATTAATAAGTGTAGAAATTGTAATATAAATTTCAAAAGTCTCTAACAAAAACATGAGTGCGATTGCAAATTGTAGAGCAAATTGGATATATCACCAGAGGAAGTCAAGGCGTGTTAATTAATTTTATGAATTAATGAGCTTGCAATCCATCTTTTCTTCCGCATTTTTATCAATAAATGTAGAAATTGTAATATAAATTTCAAAAGAAAAGGAATTTTGATTACTTTGAGATAGATAGATAGATCACTAAAAGAGGTCAAGTGAAGTCGTGTTATGAAGTTGGATTAAAAAAATATGTCATCAAATTAGTTCCTTAAAAAATGAAACAAAGATAAAACATGCATTGAAAATGTACTAGTTTCCGATGCAATAAATAAAAAGTTCAATTATATTTAATAAAAGTGATATACTAATTTAGACACTAAATTGAAGAAATAAAATATAACTTTAACCAATATAGCTGAGATCCTTTGAAAAATCCTTACATACTTTTATAAATTATGTAGTGTTGGAACTTAAATATTATTGTTACCTAAAGAGATTTTTTTTAGAAATAAAAATAATTACATTCACAACACTATAGAAAAAGTTGATAGTCGTCTAAGTCAACAAGTCAATACAACTAACATAAAAATTTTTCACATTCACTTTGAATTATACGATAAGACAAGCTAGCAACTAAATAACAGTATTTAAAAAGAACAGTTTTTTTAGAAAATAATTAATAAAAGGTCTATTTTTAGATTGTTGCTTATCTCAAATCTTTGACGTTCAAAACAAGTGTGATATAACTTCTAAAAGAATAAAAACTGTTATTACTTTGAGATAGATAAATCATTGTCAAGTCGTGTTATACAATTGTATTAAAAAGATGTGTCATCACATCAGTTTCCTATCTTTTCAAAACAGAGTCTAATTTCTTAATCCCTTTAACATGACCAATTTATTCAATTTTTATCTCAAAATTCAATTCTTTTCATTCATTTTTAAGTGATGGAGAATTCAATAACTAAAGCACTGAGAGCTAAGGAAAGGGAAGAAGAACTAAATGAAAAAAAAAAAAATAATAACAAAGAAATAAACAATTGTACAATTGCAAATTGTAAATGTCTTTTTTTTTCTAAAATATTTATTCAACATATATTATTTATTTTATTTCACATTAAACTTGATTCTTAACACTAATGTTTCTTGGTAAAATATATTTAAATGATTTTCAATATTCTTAAACTATGCTATGGTAGAACATCTTGTTAAATAATATTACTATAGGAAAATTATTGAACAAAATATAATTATTTTCATATTTTGTTTTATAATGCTTTGTTAAATTAGGAAGGGAAAACTAAGTTGTTTATTTTTTATTGCCTTTATAGAACAAGATCTTCTCTTGATATAAGCATTTATCTGAGCTAATAAAGTGTTTTATATATTAGCTGCATCAGTGTAATTTTTAATTTAGTTAACACAATGGGCTTTGTTCTTTAGAAATTGTAAAATTTTCATTTCGTTTCATTTACAAATGAACATATCACCGGAGGAGCTAATCAAACCCTATTATTTGCTTTATAACACCTTTTTTTTTTTTTTTTCCTGGAATTGCTATGATATTCTAATTAGCAATATATTAAATTATTGGAAGTTAAGGAAATATTGCATTCAGTATATAAATTATAATGGTATGCTATTAAACTATTAGTAATATGATGACATCCTTTTTTTTTGTTGAAAAAAAATTTTAAATGCATCTTCTTGAGAAAATAATAAAAACCTTTTTTTTTTTTTTTTTTAAGAAACCTGATAATTGTATAAAAAAAATGAAATAATACAGAGAAAAAGGAGGAAAAACCCCCCACAACTCTCTTACCTTGGACAGGCCCAAGGAAGCAAACAAAGCAAAAGCCTAAAAGCTGGATGTACAATCCATTACAACAGGCTTAACAAAAAAAATAAGGCTGGAACAAAAAGAAACAACAATTTACAAAGCAAAAAAAGCCCAAACCAGGGTTAGAACAGACTAGCCTTTTGTCAACTTACACCGCAGAAGCCCAAAGTCTCTCTATTCCAATTAGTAGCAAATAGATGATCCATTCAACCTTTAATGACTTCTTCCTCATACGTCCTATGGGCTTTGACATTATTATTATTAACAATTTCATTCTTTAAATTATGTTTTAATAAAACCTCTTATTAAATAAAATAATCGCAGGTACATTATTGAACAAACAATCACATGTAAAAATCAATGAGATATTAGCTAAAGCTTATTCAAAGTCTATAATAAAAACAAGTGTATAGTTATAAGTTATATTGCAACCTGGACAGATCATTGAAGGAGGTCAAGTAGTGTTAATTGATTTTATGAAATTGATGAGCCAACAATTCACTCATCTTGTCTTTCGTATATATCTTATAAAAAAGTGTGGAAATTGTAAAATGACTTTCAAAAGAATATAAATTTTGATTACTTTAAAATGGATAAATCACTGAGAGATGTCAAACTGTATTATATGGTTGTATTAAAAAGAATTGTCATAGAAGAAATACACAAAATGAAAGTCTAAGCAAGAGTGCACAACCACAAGAAGCCTAATCTCTACAATCTTGCGATCCTATACAAAAAGCCAAGCAAGAGAAGAATACCATAGAATCTCTGTCCATCTCTCCCAATGGCAGCAAAACAAAAAACAACAACAAAAAGATCTGCATAAAGGGCAGCCTCACTTCCCACACCAAAGCCATAGCCAAGACTACAACTCTTCCACTGTCTATGCCTATAATTAGGGGTGTTCAAAAGCGGTTAACCACTTTTTTGAACCGAACCGATTTTTCAGTTTGGGAAAATTCTCGAACCGAAACCGAACCGGTTTGGAGGGAAAACCGGTTTTCCCTTTTTCTTATAAAACTTATTTTTTTTATTTTTTCCTAAATTAAATTGTAAATATAAATAACACATATCCAAATAAAAATTAGACATTCATATATCAGTTGACCACTACTAACAATATATTAAAAATATTATTATTTTTTATTTAATATATATATATATTTTGTAAAACCGGTTCAAAAAATCAGTTTTGGTTAACCGTTTTTTATTTTTTCCTGAACTGGTAACTGAATCGAAAATTCGGTTTTTTGAATTTTTCGAATCGTAACCGAACCGTTTTTTCAATTTGGTTATCAGTTCGGTTCAGTTTTTTCATTTTTTTGAACACCCCTACCTACAATGCAGCACATATATATATCAACTGCAAGAAATCCATCCTGCCCAAGTTCCCATCCTTCATACATGACACTACAAGGACTGCAGTATACTGGATGCATATCGAAACCCACAAGTGCATACGGGACTTTATAACTAGTCCAATCTGTCAAATGCACCATCTGCTGCTCCCACCCCTTAAACACTGCATAATCTATTTGAGTTTGCGTGACCAAACAGATTATGAATTGTTTAAGGTTACCATGGTCACACTTGCTAGCTTCTCCCAACCTAGGCACAAGGTTTGGCATAGATATCCTGAAGATTAGGCAAACAAGAAACCCCATAAATGATGGACTAAAAAGCCTTGAATTTCCTACTGAAATTTATAATTATATATATTTAAAAACTATTTATATTATAAATGCAATTTTTGCCAATATATTTTGAACATTAATATTATAAATTTTATTATATTATTATGAAATTTGAATATAATTATTTTGTTCAATCTAGTATTGTTCCAAACATAATACAGTATCCTATCACACACACATGTATATATTCAATCCAGCAGAATCATTTGAGGACTTTTATGTCTACACATGCTTCTAAACCGTCCCTGGTGGGATAATTAAATGAGTTGAGCTGGTTGTGAGGACAGATTTGAGGAGCAAATAAACGGTGCTGCTTATAATGGCATATGGAGATGATAGGGAGAATGGCAATTGGACTGGCATATCGCATGATTCCAATGAATTGCTTTTCCTTGAAGTGAAGTGATGGACAAGCGTGTCCCTCTTTCTACTTTTGCCCCAAAAGTCTTTCTTTTACATTTACCACCTTATTAAATAAATTGATTCTGTTTCTTTGAATTGGCATGTCTCTTGCTTTATGTTCCAATACCCATAATCTATGCTACTTTAGTCATATTCAGTAGAAAACAAATACCCAAATAGTCGCAGCTGACAAGAGTAGAGAGAGCAATCAACATCATTTCACTGCCTGGAAAACCAAACATCACCAACATTAGATAATAATTAATTATATATGTTGAATCACAACACAGAAAGCATCCAGCAGTAAACGATTATATAGCAGTAGCCTTGATCTAACATATCTAATTAAATAGTTCAGCAACATAATCCGAATTCTAGGGAAAAAAATCCAGAGATTTTCAGAATGACAGCCATCACACAATGTGTCCACAGGCCAAGCTAAAAGGTTATCATTAGTTTGTGCACCAGAGACCAAGCAAGACTGAAACAAACTCTCTAAATTTTGCAATTCTGAATAAAGCAGGTGTTATTGTCTTCCATTGTTGGTCAGTTTGAACTTCTTTCATTATTTGGTTACCTTCCTCCTACAACTGAGTAATGATCCTGTTAATCCTATCCCATAAAGAATATCTCCTTATATGATGAACAGAGGAAACTTTCTTCTGCTGTAGAATAACGTATCCCAAATTTAAAAAGTCCCACCCTTTGTGTGTCATGAGTTGATATACTAATTAATTCTTGAGTACATGTGACAATTTTTCCATGTCTGGTGCTATAAACTGATTGAGGAAAATAAACCCATGGCTGTTGCAAATTAACTCAGCTCCCTCTTGAATACTGTGAATCAGTTTCAGATTGAATTTGAACAAATTGTAGTGAATTAATCTGATCACATATATGTTTTACTTTTCTTGCTTGCTTTAATTTCTGTTTAATTGGCAGAATAATTCATTAAAATTTACACATGGTTGATTATTGTGGTCAACTATAAAAATATTTAACTCCCCACTTCTATGTATAAATATATGCAGGCTCTAAGGAGGAAGAAGCATTTGCAATTGATAGCTGATACTAACAAGCAATGAAGAAAAGAAGCTGCCTCGTGTTAGTGGTCTTCTTGCCTGTAAGTACATTTTGTCCAAAGGTTTCCATCCCATTGTTTTTGAGTTATAAAGTTGCATTGGAAGAGTATGGACTGAAACATTCTAGACTCCAAAATCTTCTCTAATTTTCCATGGCCCTCTTTAGTCATAAATGTTTAAGTAATGCATGCATGGTGTAATATTTTGATTGTTTGTTTATGTTTTAATTTTGGCATGGTCTGCTTGGGTTAATTTGAGCTACTTGTTTTTGGTTGTTGGATTTTGGCCCTATTTGTTTGGGTAGATAGCAATTGTGTATGGTAGATTTGTTTGTGTTTTTATTTGTCTTAATTTTGATATATTATAACTATATTTCTAATTTCTGATCATCTTTTTGTTTTATTATTAAAAACTACGATGTATCCTTTTATCTATTTACACTTTTTCAAAAATCAGAATGGTGAAACATAGAAGAGAAAACTGTCAAAGATGTGACTCAACAAATATAATTGAAGATTTATGCAACATTTAGGAGTTATAACATAAGCATCTTGGAAATTGTTTTTGCTTTTTTTGTATATCCCTGTAAACACATTTCGCTCTACTAAATTCATAATTTTTGTTTATTTGCAATTTAAGAAGAATTTCATTACAATATCAAGAAATGAATAATAACTAATGGGCCTGAGCCCTAAAGTTCCATACGAATTTTGTGATTTTAACCCCTCATGCAAAATCAGTAACTCTCTTTATCTGTCCATTTCTTCTCTACACACTCATTACCCAGAAAAAAAAATTCAGAACTCTCTAACGGATACATTTCTCTCTCCTCTCCTCTTCTTGTCTCCAACGCCCTTAATCTCAACAATCTTTGCCCAAATTAACAAACCCTATTGTCTCTTCTCTCTCTTTAGTTTACTGATGGGAATGAAGCACTTCATGCAGCCAAGAAACACAATTATGAGAGAAGTGAGTCGCCCTCTCCAAACCCTAATTCAAAATTAAATTCATTGCGGAAGAACGTAATGGTTAGGGTCCCTGACTCGGGTGTTCAAGTAATTGTTTCGAATTTCTTCTTTTCAGTGGTTATTTGATATTATCTTTTTTAAATTTTGAGAGAATTTGGGGAAAAAGTGACTCAAGCTTGGGAAAATGTAAATTTTAAAGTTTTGTTTTGCTTCTGTTTTGTTACTGAGAGGAAAAGCGAGAAATTTTTTAGTTTTTTTTGTTCTGTATTAGAAGAGAGAGAGAAATTGGAAATTTGCGTACATGGTTAAAAGTAAAAGGATAATCAGGTTATATATTGCTGATATTCTTGAATGTTGTTAAGTAGCTTTACTGCCCAACTGTATACGGAGTAGATTCTAGTGTCTCTAGTTTGGATAGTGTCCGAATGCGACTTGTAAATAAGGAAGAGGAAGAAGGGGAGATGATAGTACAGAAAGTTGGCAATGATGCTTTGGAAATCAATGGACAGACATTCACATTTGATTCAGTTGCTGACATTGATTCGACATAGGTATTATCTCTTTTCTACTTGACCATTTGCATTATTACCGTAAGGTGCTCAAATATAGGTTTGTCTTGCAGTTGGATGTTTTCCAGCTTGTTGGACTCCCTCTCATTGAAAATTGTTTAGCTGGATTTAACAGTTCAGTGGTTGCCTATGGGTAGGTACCTTTTATCTTGCTTTTGATTTCTCTCTTCTCATATTTTATTTTACATGTAATTGTGCCATTAGCTTTCTTCATGTATCTGAAAAATACAGGGAGTGGAAAGACTTATATGCCATGTGGGGACTAGCTAACGCCTTGTTGGAAGAAAACTTATCAAGTGATCAACAAGGCTTAACTCCTCGTATTTTTGAGCGACTCTTTTCCTGCATAAATGAGGTGAGGTTCAAGGTTTTCAGGATTCAACTTGTCGAGGTATTAATCCTTTGCATTTTCATGATATTAACCCCTTGTACTTTCTTTGTAGAAACAAATCAAGCATGCTGAAAAACAGCTAAATTTAATGGTACTATTAAAGATAAAAAATTACATGAACACTTTTAAAGATCTCTCTAACTTGAGGTCTTTAAAAGTGTGCATGTAAATGAAATGGTATCATTCTAATTTAATGAAGCCCTCACTATTCGAACTGAGTTGAACTATTATCAACTGAGAACTTAATGAAGCCCTCACTATTCCAACTGAGTGGAAGCAATTCAGAGGGCATCATTCTGTAACCGTATCCTATGATTACATGATCTGAATCTGATTCAATAACCACAATGGCTGGAAAATGATTACAGAGTGAGCCCAAAAAACGAGCTTCTCGTTAACAAAAAGGTTAAGTCGAACTTCGAAAGCATTGCTACTCCACCTTCGTGTGTGTGGCGATGATAAGATGGCACACGCAGCGAAACCAATTAAGTTATCATTAAGGCAACCTGGTGGAAGCTTTATAAAATTTTCACTACTTATAAAGTTAAACCAGTCTGAAATTTCTCTTAATTCATTTATTTTCCTTCGTCTAACAAATTCCTCAAACCTAATTCCTAATGACAGGTGTTGAGGAGTATTTTTGGGCTGGGACAGATGGCTTATTGTAGTTGGTCAGGAGGGAAATTGTGTTATGATGAGAGATTAAGATGAGAATAAAAAGAAAGGAGAGAAAGAGAACTGTTTTATCGAGAAAATTATACAAAATATAGTTGATAAATTGTTGGTTGCTTTTTGATAAATTGTTGCTCCTCGTTTTCATTTGTGGTTGTGTGGGATTGAATACTAACATAATCTTTTCAATTTTTCTTTTATTTATTGCAAAGATAATAGGAAAAGAAGATAAGTAGTAGGGGTGCTGTCGAACCGAGTAGCTCGTGAGCTACTCGGATTCGACTCGTGACGAACTCAGGCTCGACTCATCGGAAATCGAGTAGTTCACGAGTTCGAGCTCATCTTCAAGCTCGTGAAAAATATCAAGCTTTTCGGGCTCGATTCGAACTGCTTGCAAGCTTTTGAGAAACTCGAAACGTCATTCGAGTAGGAGAGCTCGTGAGATCGATCGGTTCGACAAAGCTCGCATATTCATATTTGCCCTAAAATCTGAAATAAAGTCATTCGGCCGAAAACAGAGACATTCAACTACTCACCTCCGCCAAAACACATCGCAAGATCTGAGACACCACCATTGTCCAGCCTTCATTCCGCTACTACTGACCAGCGAACAACTTCAGCTACTACTGTCCACCGCCATCTTCCCTTCTTCACTTCTATTTTGTTATTTTGTTAATGTTATGTAGGTAAGCAAATTGAGCCTACTGCTACTGTCAAGTTTATTGAAACTTCTTTAGTTTTCTTATTTGGCTGCTTCCCTTCTTCATTTCTTATTCTGTATCTGTTTCAGAGGAACTGAGATCAGTTAGAAGCATTATCTAAGAAGCTCAAAGCAAAAACTGTTAGAACAGAGGCTCCTTCTCAGTCTATTGCTGCCACAAGGTACATTTTCCTTCATATTTATGTTGCTTGAATATATCGGTAGCTGCCAATATATCTAGGAAAGTTCATATCTGTTCAGGAGAAACCAGTACTCTTCGTTAACCCGAATGGTGAATTGGATTTGGGTTTTATAAAAGGCATCAAACTCTTGTTCTGTCTTCTAAACTGGTTCTTTCTAAATGATTGTAATAATTAGTATATATGCTTTCATATAGAAGCTAGGTATTTGAGTTTGAGCTGCGAGTGTGTTCTATGATTACTTTTGAGTTAGAGATTCTACTGAAAACTTTCTTATATGATGATGGCGTCTTTATCCAAACTAATTAACTTTGTAGAGGTCTTAAAGCTTGATGATGATGGGGTCTTTGTAATTATGATCATAAAGGGTCAACTTTTTTTCAAGTTATTAAGCTTTAACTGCTTTGAACGATTATGATCCACAAAGTGTTCTACCCATTTCAGCTTTTCTTCAGTTTAAAGTTGACTGAGATTCAACTTTGGATTGTTCTACCCATTTCAGCTTTTTTTGGTCACTGTGTTGGATCCTTCAGTTTAAAGTTGACTGAGATTCAACTTTGGATTGTTCTACCCATTTCAGCTATTCTTGGTCACTATGTTAAATGCTAAAGTTTGATGTGGAAATAGAAATACATACATAAAGCTAGCATAGTAGCCAAGACAAAGATGGAGATAGGAAAGGCATGTGAAGAAATTACAGAATTGGAGCTAAAAGAACAAAAAGTTTTGCTAGTTGTGACAAATAAGTTGCCTCCATAATTAGTTCTTCCTTCTTTTAATGACTTTTTTGTAGTTACTTTTCTTTTTTATTCTTTTCAATAGCTTTGTGTAGTTGCTCTACGCTTAACCTTTTGGTCCATAAAAGCAGGTGCTTTCAAAGATCCGTCATATCAGCTCCAATTTTATGTATAATAATAATGTATCTAAATTCAATTAATGTTTTAATTATGGTATTGTATTAATTAATCAAGCTCTGGCCCCACTAGTCTTTTCTCTAACTGTAACCTGTATTTTCTTCCGCCAACTTTGTGATAATATTGAGTTGGTAAGACTAGAGGTCTCTTCTCTTCCGCCAAAGGATCCCCACTGCCACGTGATTTTCATATTTTGATTTAGACAACTTAGTTTTAATGATCAGAAATGGTTTCAAGAATCCAACTCTTTCTACTGTCAGTTTACCTTCGGTGTTTGTTTTTGCTAATCTACTAGTTCCTCTTGTTTTTGCTTTTCCCTACACATCAACACCTGGTAACAAACTCTGCAGTTCAGTGCAGTGCCGTTCAGATTTCGTTTTGTTTGTGAGGAGTGAAATATGATTTTAATTGGCTTGCGTAGATTTCGTTTTGTTTGTGAGGAGTGAAATATGATTTTAATTGGCTTCGTTGGGTTTCAGTCATCTGTAGTTTTGTAGTTTGCTTACAATCTTGACTCGCAAATGTTTGATGATTCAAGAATTGTGGGCTTTTTCTACCACTCTCTTAGAAATCAATTCGATGTGATTATCCATTAAAAAGTGCCCATGGTAAGAAAGCATTACTTTTTTATGTTTTTAGTAAAATACAAAACCCTTTTCATGTTACACATATTAGTAAGTTAAAGAAATTTGATAGAAAAGATGTTACCTTTTTTCAGCCTCAAATGCTGTTTATTTGATTTATGGCCAAGTTGTTTACTTAATTATTTTGTTTGAGTTTTGTTGCATTTATGTTTTTCCTAAATTAAAGGAAATGGTACTGTTGTCACTCACAGATTGATGATGAAAAATTAGCCCGGCAGAAGGCTATTGATGAATGGCTTCCTATTACTTCTTCAAGAAATGCAAAATGGTGGTATTCAGCTTTCCACAATATTGCAGTGCTTTGTTTACTTCTTATGGCCTGCCCCCAAAAAGAGAAGATGATTGAAACATGCTTTTGAGACTCTGAAAGTGAATGTTTTGGGTTATGTATATAGCTCCCATTTGTAATATCTCTTTATGTTGGTTTATGAGATAATTCAGACGCATTTTTAAGTAACATGATTTCTATTGCAAAGACTGACTAGATATGTATCTTATTAGTTATGTTATGGCCCTAATCTTTTAAGTCTACATATTATCATGCATCTTCCAAAATCTGCTTTAAATAATTTTTTATCCAATAATTCTTAGTTTAAACCATAGCTGTTTGCTACCAGCTTCAAGAGCAATGGAAGAAAAACCATGCAACCTTTATTCGTTCAAGTAACCATATTTTCAAGGTATTAACCATATTGTTTTTATTTAATTGGTGAACTGATGTGGAAAAGAATGACTGATTGTCTGATTCTTTATTTAATTAGTTGATCTTCTATCAAGATTTTTGGATTAGTTATCGGTGTAAAATTTAATATATTTTCAGTTGGACAAATCTGTATAAAATTTTGGTCAATAGAAAACGCATGGCTCGAGCTCGGCTCGTTTAATATATAAACGAGCCGAGCTGAGCCATGCATTTTCTTAGACAAGCCAAGCTCGTGAGCCAGAGCTCGTCAGCTCGAGGCCCTTGCTAATGCATTCGAGCCGAGCTTGAGTCAGCCACTCCTCGGCTCAGCTCAACTCCTATGCACCCCTAAATTAAGTAGACATGAAAAATATTTTAATTCTAAAAAAATCATTAAATGAAGATTTGACAAATAAATACCACTAAATAAATAAAATTGAATTCAATGTTTGAGTCCACTTACTGTAGCCTTTTTACATACAGTCATCATCACTCATCAGAGCCATTTATATATTTGAATCTCTGGTCTCTGTCCACTCTTGCATCTGTTCTCAAATCATTATCTTCGACGTACAAAAATCTGGCTCCACACTTTTTCAACTTGTACGGAGAACAACAATCATAAACTAAGAACTCAACGCGGCCCTCGCTATTCGAACTGAGTGGAAGCAATTCAGACAAAACTCTGTACTCAAATCCTATGATTACATAATCTAAATCTGATTTTGAAGCATATAAGGTTGCATTGGCATTTCGGAGAAGGCCATGGGAAACGAGCTTCTTCTCGTCAACAAAAAGATCAAATTCAACTACGAAAACACACTGTTCCAAATCTAGACTCTTGCATGGAGATGATAAAACAACGCACAAAGCAAAACCAATTACATTATCATTGAGGCAACCCGTTGGAAGCTTTATAAAATTTTCATTACTTACAAGGTCAAACCAATCCGAAATTTCGCTTCCAGGGTAAAATATGGTACCACGTATGCGATTACCAATTATAAAGCGATTACCAATTATAAAGATATCGGTATCCTGTTTCTCCTGTTCCTCTAACATGTTGGATTCTTTTTCCTGTATCAAGAAGATCATCAAATTACAATCTCCCTTTGATATATATGTACAAATGGAGAGAGACATAATATGGGTGTGATTGTACCGGATAAAACAAGTGGGTGTAAACAAAGATTTGAGAGTAAGCATTACACAATCTCCAAATATGTTATTATGGGAAAAAGAAAATATATTCTCTATTTTTATACTATGGACCTTGAACCGGTCAAAGGGTCAAGGGTAAAAACATTTGGGCACTACAAGAGTCAAGGGTAAGACTATTTGCGGCCAATATAGTATTCTTAACTGTCATTTGTTAAATACACACATCGTTAAAAATACAATATAAAAAAAATCTGTATATTGGTGTTCATTAATTTTTATTAAAACTGAATAAAAAATCATTTTTAATATTATATTATGTGTGAACTTAGAAAATTTAGTATTATATTAAAGCTTTAATAATTAAAAACTAATAAAATAAATCAATAAAAATCTCTTGTTGTGTATTTGATTTGACTACAGTTAATCAATAAATCATCCCTTGTGAAATCGATAGCTTAATATCAGAGAACTATTTTTTTAAAAGAAAAAAGAAAAAAAAATTAATATCATATGAAAAGAGAGACTGAGTGAGAGAGAGAGACTTACCTTACTGTGAAACCATAGAACTGCGTCTCTCTGAATATTGAGTAGATCCTTTGCATGTAATTTCAGTTTGTAACAATTATCGAAGTCAATATCCACCCAATCTCCAGTTGATAAACCTGATAATTCTTCAAGTGAAATGCAGTCGCATGCATTTAGATATATTGACTGGTGTGGAAGCTCCGGTAAGGATTTAAGTCTCTGGCAACGGGTTAAAATAAGGGATCTCAAGTTAGAGAGATCTTTAATAGTCCCTGGAAGACTCTCAAAATTGTTTCCTTCTATACATAAATGTTCCAGATTGCGTAATTGGGCAAGATTGCTGGGTAACTCTTTGATACAAGAGTCAGACAGATCTAGCTCCTTCAGTTTGTTCAAGGAAGATGAATCATGTGGTAGCAAACTCAGTGGGTTCTCAATCGTACATCTCTTCAAAGAGAATTTCTCAAGGTTGTTCAAACAAGCTATAGACGGCGGTACTTCTCTTACAGAAATTCCCTCAAGTTCAAGTTCCATTAGTGCTGTTAAATTTCCCAGGCCTTCAGGCAATCTGTCAAGTTTTGAACTATTTGAAAGAGAGAGATATTCAAGAGATTTACACCCGCGAATACTCTCAGGGAGATTCTTAAGCTCCGAACAGTTTTCAAGATTCAAAACTTGTAGTCTAGATAGATGCTCTAGTGATGGCAATTCTTCAATTGTACAACCTTTCAGAATCAAGCTCTCAAGATTTGGGATAAGTGAGAGATCTGGCATTCTGCGTAGATGCTCAGAGTAACTGAGGTCAATATGTTTCAAATTAACAAGATTCTGTCTCTGTAACAAAAAATAAAATTAAATGAATTAAAAGAACATAAATAACATACAGATACTTACAATTTAAAGCACAAAATGAAAAATAAAAATTAACATATACCTGGTCATCAATCCAAAGTTGTTCAAGTTTGCTATAACACATGTACAGTGCAACAAGGTTCTTTGGATTAAAATTTGGTGGCAATGAGTTGGCAGAGTATCCATCCCAGCGAAGGTACCTTAGCTCAGAGAAATCAGATTTCTGGACCTCAAAACCATGAACATGCCAACAGCCACATACTTCTAAGAATTTTAGGTTATACATCTTCTTGAAAGCTTGAGGATTTAAATGTAGCTGTCTTACTTTAGACATATCCAAGTGTATGCCTCGAATGGTTCTGGTCCCCTAATAATCAATAGCAGATTGATGATGACTTAGTACTACATACCTTGATTACATTAGCTATCAAATAATTAACACTCATATAATAATATATTTTTTCAACTTTCTTTTCAAAAATGTAATATATAAGACATGTCTCATTCCCACCCAATCAATTTACCAATTGAGTAAGTTCCCAATGATAACTGTGATGAATATTTTGCAAGCTAATATTTTATTGTATCTCATATATAAAATAGAAATAAAAAAGTTAAAGCCTTTGGCTCTCACCTTATTTTTGGTTAATACTTCCAAGATATCCTCATCATCCCACAACCGACTACGTCTATTAGGATCATCAATTGATTCTTGCCGAACAATTTCTCTACCCATTTCTTGAAGCAAATCATGCATTCTGATGGTGTTGTTGACTGATGTAGTTATGAGACACCTTTCAATGAGAACTTTTATATAAATATGCGAGTTGAAATTACGGGCATTCAAGATTGCTTCTATAAGATCTCTTTTATATCCTTTGAAAAAAAATGCAATGTCTAAAAAAACAACCTTCTGATTTTCACTCAATCCCTCATAACTTACTTTTAACACCTTATGGATTTTCATATGATCATTGATGTTCAAGTTTACTAGTGCACTTTCCCATTCTTTCTTTGTTCTTTTGAATAGAAAAGAACCTAAAACTTTAAGAGCAAGTGGAACACCATCAGCATATGATAGCACCCTTTCAGCTAGCTTCAGAAAATCTTCTGGTGGACACTTTTGTCTAAAGGCAAGTCGACTAAACAATTGGAGAGCTGCATCATTGGATAATATTTTAGTCTCATATATGTCATCCTCATCACAGTCACAATTTTTTAATACTTGTCTATCCCTTGTTGTAATGATAATTCGACTTCCTAAACCCAAACACTTAAAATCTCCAATTAAAAGTTCTATTTGTTCTAAATCTGTCACATCATCTAACACAATAAGAACTTTCATACGTTCAAGCCTTTTTATGGTGCTGGTGTATCTTATATTAGCATCTTCATCCCCTAAAATTTTACGAATAATTTGTCGCTGCAACTCAGTTTGTCCCTTACTTTTCTCTGATTCTTCTCTAATATTTTCGAAGAAGTGGGTGCTTTCGAAATGTCCATTTTTAGAGATTTTATCGAATACAGCCCTAGCAAGAGTAGTCTTCCCTATTCCACCAGCACCCCAAATTCCTATCTTGCGAACACCAGCAAACTCAATGCGTAATAGCCCTTCAATATCCTTGATTCTTGAATCTACTCCAACTAGGTCCTCGTCGATTAAAGGAGAGTCATCATTCAGTCTCATCAAAACAGCTTTGACAACTTTTTGTACAAGTTCATACTCAGGCCTAACAAATACGAAAAAAACAAAGACAAAAAAAGAACAGAACTCAAATTAGATAAATAAAAAAGAAGGTACACAACATATATTCCAATAAATGAATCTCAATGAAGGTCATAAAAACAGGGGAGGGCAGATATTCCATCCTCGGATATGAGACCAATGGCACTAAAATTTGGAGATCAATAGAGTTTGAACCTTTGCATATTCATTAACCGTATATTAATTAATTTGAAGTACTTATATATATGCCATATCTCAACGCAAAAAACAACAATAAATGTTTAGTGGAAAAATGAATTAGTAATTTGCTCAAATTACATCAATTAAATAAAAATATAGCTTAATGGAAAAACGAATTAGTAATTTGCTATCAAATGACATCATATTTAAACAGTAACACGGGGTAGAATATGGCCTAGGTTAGCCCTCCCACAAAAAAAAAAAAAAAAAAAAAAACTTACAAGATTGTCATGAAAACTCAATATCTTTCATGTCTCCACTCTTTCCTTCAACTTCAAAAGTGGTTAATCATAAACACTTTGATTTTTTCGCATACGACCATCTCCTCGGTCTAAAACAATAATCTAACTTATATATAATTAACAAAACATTAAATAGTTCAACCAATGATTAATGCTAAATTAATTAAAACGAAGAATCCAATCTATGAATTTAATAATATGATTGTGCACAGTTTGCTCTTTTTTTTGTAATTATATGTTCAATCAATAATATTGTCGTTGTTTCTTCTAAGAAAATAAGTCAAATTAAAAAACAAAAAAATGAGCAGAAAGTAAAAGTAAAAGACAAAATAACTATTAATAGTTACTTGATGACATTTGAATCAAATCCAGAAAGATTGGCAGCTTCTCTCAGAGCAGTCCTCCATCTCTGTAACATTTCCTGCCTATCCTTGTCAAGCTCATCAAAAGCCTTCCCAAAATTCCCAGTCTGATTCCTTACATCTGATGGATATACACCATAGAAAACCGGAATTACAATCTGACCATAACTGTTCTTGCATTCAAGAATCTTCTCAAGTTCTTCAAGGCACCATCTCGAAGAAGCATACCCTTCCGACAAAATGATCAACGAAATCTTTGATTGTTCAATTGCATTCAAAAGAGATGGAGAGATTTGCTCCCCTCTTTTAAGCTCTTCGTCATCAATGAATGCATTGATCTTTTTTTGACACAACGCAGCATACAGATGGGAAGTAAAAGTATTGCGGGTATCTGCGCCTCTGAAACTAAGAAAAACATCATACTTTTCTTGAGGAGAAGCAGAAGAAGAAGCAACAGCCATTAAGTTCCAGTGATGAGAATTACTTGACATTAACAAAAACATAAAGAGCTAAACCAGGACATCATATAATTGAGTCTTTCCATATCTAAGCATTTAAACTTTATCTCCTTTCCCAGAAGATGCCGTGGCCTGTTTTTCTATTTCCTTTTTGACTAGTCGCATAATTGCAACCCCAAAAAAACCAATAAGCCATTCACATCTGGTGTGATTCTGACACAAATTCATTAATTCCCAAACAGGAAATTTCCCAGAAGTTTCCAAATCATCACAATTCCTAATCTACCCTTTTACATTTCTAATTTCATCATTTTCCCCGGAAGATGCTCCCTTTTTTCTTATTTTTCTTGACTTATTGGGCTGTTACCATTGGGTGTGATTTTGACACTAATTCAACATAAAAACCTCATGAAATTTCATTCACACCTATTTTTACTGAAGTTCTTTGAAATTATCTCAATGAATTGCTTTTCCTCGAAGTAAAGCGATGGAAAAGTGTTTTCCTCTTTCTACTTTTTCCCTTCCAAAGTCTTTCTTTAATAAACTAATTGAATTTCTTTGAATTAGCATGTCTATTGCTTTATGTTCCAATAGTATTAAGGAGCAATCAACATTATTCAACTACCCAAAAAACCAAATATGACCTACATTAACATAGCAGTAGCTTCATCCAATATACATAATTAAATTATATTCCGACAAGATCATCCATTACTAACAGTAAAATCTAAGAGAAATTTCAAAATGACAACCATTCGGATATATATCATCAACTCTCTAATTGGGTTGAATACAATTATGTAATTTCTATTTGTTTAACCATTAATCACTTTTTGCAAATGAACTAAAACAAGGATTTATAAAATCATAAGTACAAGTGGGAAGCTAATAAAAATTACAGCTAATAATACTAATTTTTTTGTGGTTTTAGAAATAACAAAAATTCTATTATTACCTATGAATCGTTAAGTTTTAGATGTCAAAATTGATGATTATCAAGTTAATATCTATTAAATTATAATAAAGTTCTAACAATAAATAGATTTGTGTTATTTTTGAAATCTTGAGAGATTTTGATATTCAATAAAACCCAGGTGGATTCATTAACTCTAAAATTCTTAACATTTTATGAGATCTAAGAGTGATTATACAGGCTAAAAGTTCAAAATCACCACCCTATTTTAATTTGAAAAAAATAAAGAAATTATCAATCAAATATCATTCAAAAAATATTTATGATGATCTTAAATGCAATCTTGCTAAAAAGCCCAATTATTAGAGTTTAAACCATTATTAGCGGTTTATTTTATCAGAATTTTCATAAATTTGATATGAGTATTATTGGCAAAAAGAGTTTGTTATTAATTTAAAATTTTTTTTGTTCAAATAACAACAAAATAATTTAGCTTTTTGATTATATACGATAAATATACATAAGACCAAAAGAAAGAAAAAAAAAAAAAACAGCCTGTAAATCATCCCTTTGATGTCGTTAAGCCGTTTCCATGAAGATGCCCTGCCTTCTATTTTACTCCCATCTCTTCTCATGGAAAACACCCTGCCTTTTTCCTTTTTGACATAGATATATTGGTGATGTGATTTTTACAATAATTTAATATTTTCATCCTTATCATCTGCTTTAATTCTTAAGTGTTTAATATTTTGATCATATATGAGCTGGGTAGTCTAGATGAGATTAATTTTTAATATATTAATTTTTAAAAAATTTTGAAACTGGGTTTTCAATAGAAGTGATTTAATCAGGTGGGTTTCGGAAATTTTGAATCGGATCAAGATGAATTTATTAATGAATTAATTGAAAGGAAAAATGGGTTTTACATATAATTGGTTTTATCTTCCACTAGCTGTCAGTGGACTGTTTACCATATCTTTTTCTCTTGGAAAGATGCGTTACTGCGTTTTGTCACTTTTTGACTTGACTGAGAACTGCAAACTGAATGAGCAATTAATGAGCTCTTTCTCTACGTTTCTAATTTCATCATTCTCCTCGGAAGATGTTCCTTTTTTTTTATTTGTCTTGACTTATTGGACCGTGAACATTGGGATGCGTTTATTACACTCCTTAATATTCATATGCTTATCATCTGTTAATACTTTGGGGATGCGTTTAGATGGGGGTTATTTAAGATTCGTGTCATAATTTTTATTTAATTTTCAAGAATTTTTTTGTTTGGTTTATAAATAATAAAATATTACTGATTAATCTTTATTTAATTTTTAAGGTTTTTATGTTTAATTTATAAATAATAAAATTTATTAAGATTTTCTAGTTTATAAATAATAAAATATTACTGATTGTAATATCTTTTTCTCTTGGAAGATGCGTTATTGCCTTCGTCTATAATCTGAATGAGCAATAAATGGACTCTTTCTCTACATTTCTAATTTCATCATTTTCCTCGGAAGATGCCGCCCTTTTTCTTATTTTTCTTGGCTTATTGGGCCGTTAGCATTGGGATGCGTTTATTACACTAACTTAATATTCACCTATCAATCTATTATACTTTAGGGATGCGTTTGGATGGGGTCATTTACGATTATTCCGATAATCCACGCTTAATTTTCGAGATTTTTTTATTTGGATTACAACTGATAAAATATTATGATAATCTTTTATTGTAAATAGTATTTATTATTCATAATATAGTTAATAATTAGATTACCTTATTAAGGGGTGTTATTAAAAAATTATTGAGGTAATTTGATTTTTATACCTATTTTGCCTTTAATTAAATATTATTTCAGACATAATTATCCTCAAATGTCTACCAAATAATCATTACCCAAATCCCATACATTTGAGAATTTAGCTAAAACATCTTGGCCAGAAAAAAGTTTAAAAGTTAAAAAAATACCCATAACCACCTAAGACCACCACCGGCCGATGGCAACAGTCACCATATTGACACACGATCTGTAGGATCTGGCTGGCTATATGTCGATCCAGCTATTTTCGACTAGATCAAAGGCTAGAAACGACCAGGTCCACGATGACCTGGCTATTTCCAACCTTCAATCGGTCAGAAACAGCCAAATCATAGCTAAAGATCTAGCCTTTTCATGCCAAGATCTATGGTCATTTTACGACCACATCCTTGGCAGTGAAACGACCTTATCGGTGTACGACCAGCCATATCCGACCGGTTGTGCACCATTCCAGTGACTATCAACGGTGTCGACAGTGGTGGCCAGATACGACAATGGCTTGGGATAGATAGGGGTGATTTTGCTAAAATTAAAGTTTTACATGGCTAGAGTGCTTTAGCAAAATTTCATATGTAGGGGTTTAAAAGAAATAATAAAAAAATAATAACAAAATTAATGTTATATCAATAATTTAAAAGGAGACAATTTAGCAATCTATATAACGTGCCCACTCATTCACCTCCCAACCAAACATATCAATATAACATACCCACCAATTTATTCCAACCTAACCAAACACATTTTCCTAAATATTCCCAATAATCTTCAAGATAATCTATCTTTCAATTAATATAACATTCTAATAATACAACATTCTCTGAACCAAACGCACCCTAGGTGTAATTTTTATTTAAACTATTGATCGCTAGAATAGTTCCTTTTCCTCTCACCCACCATTAATCTTACAAGGCCTATCCATACAAGTACCATATTCATTCATTGATTTATCTACGTGGGTATCTAAACATTGGTCGGATTCAGCTAATTAAAAACTAAAAATTTAAGAATTTTACACTATGCCAACAAAAATCAATTAAAACAACAAATTAAATAAAAAATATATTGCTATGTCCTGCTTCACGTCTTATGATATATTAAAAATATTTGAGTTGAATGTCCAAAACTACAATGGAGACCCTCTACCCTCTCTTTTGACCATTAACCCAAATAACCCTGAAAATGGCGTAAATCCTTTCTTTTTATTCACCAATTTGTAAAAAGAAAAAAATTGATTCAATTTCTTTGTGGAATCATTGGCATATGTGTCTTCCTTTATTTTCCAAACTATAATTTGAGCTTCTATAATCATTCATCCCTAAAAACCAAAATCAAATCAAATTTATATAAAACCAACTCTAACAAACTCTTATTTGGAACAATTAAAAACAGAACCCAAAAACAATGGCAGCTTACAGCATTATTAAAGAGTAATCAACTTCGTTTAAACTGCCCATAAATCCCAACATCACCAACATCATAAATCTTGACTTTATGTTTCATAAATTTTGATGATAAGGAGTGTAAGTGGATTAGGGGGTTAACTTTGATTTTGTATATTTGAGAGACTGTCATGGGAATAACCCTACATAGCCCCAATGGAAGTTAATGGAGAGGAATATTTTTGTTAATTTAATAATATTTTCAATGCGCTTTTGAAATGTTGAAACCTGAGAGGATGTCTATGTAATTTAATATAATTTCTCCCCAAGTTTTTCTTGAATAAAATGTTTACCTTTAAGTATCTAAAATAACAATTTACCTCCTATCATTAGTGTTTTAATATAATTTTTATCACCTAAGTAACACACATTACCATTAATCCCTCTAAATTAAACACCAAAACCTCTAACTGATAATGATAACAAAAAAATTGTTATTACAAATACCTTATGAGGAAATTTCAAGAGACCTCAAGGTGAATTTTATTAAATCCAAAACCAAATTATAACATTATGGTTGTGAGACTGTCTAATTAAAAATAAGGGTTTAAACCAATTACCTCCCTAGTGGTTTTCAAAATTGACAAGTTGGTCCCTATGTTATGCGAATTATCCAACCACCTCCCTGCTGTTAGTTTTTTCCGTTAAATCTAACTATTCAATGATTTTGACCACTAACTGACAATATTACCCTAATTTTTTTTTTTTAATTCAAAAGAAAAGCCTAAAAATTATGTTAAATTAATACAAATATATATATAATCATTAAAAAAAAACCCCCAAAAGTCTTAAAATTATGTTAAGTTCATAAAAAAAAAAAAAAAGGGAAAAAATAATAATAAAAACCTACCAAGTTCAAAAATTTCTTAAAATTTGGCCTTTTAATTTTTTTTTTTTTAAACTTTATGTTCTAGGTAATTTTATTGAATTTTTTATGTTAACTTATGTAAAAATGAAGATATTTTTATTAATTTTGTGGAAACTCAGTTTTAGGGGTAATTTGGTCATTGCGTAAATCAATTTACCACCTCCCTGCAACCATATCCCATCTACTAGCAATGAAATTTGAATCTTAGAATACGGAACCGATATTAACAATAGCAAATATCAATCAAAAATAAATAAAGAATTAATTGATTAAAGCCAATAACAGTAAATTGAGTTTTACATACCCAGTCTTCACCCTCGCTCTTTCTCACAGATTAGACATATGATAAAATTGGACAAATGGAGATTCAATGTGATTAAAAACAATACAAATTGGCGTCAACGACTAGTTCCTCCACCCCATTTCCCCACCGTTTTAGTGTCTTTCTCACTACTAAAACACACATAAGAGTCGTCATGTCATGCGATTCCAACAGACTGATTCAGCTCTCCGATCCATCACTTGACCATGTCACGTGCTCATCACGTTTTATGATGAGTCAAAAAACATTTTAAACTTCAAGGTTTGGTAATAGTATGATTAGGGGTATTCAAAACCGATTAACCGATTTTGTGAATTAAACCAATTTTTCAGTTCAAGAATTTTCCTAAACTAAAACCAAACTGGTTAATGGGAAAACTAGTTTTGAACACCCAAAAACCAACTCTAAACCAGTTTTACTTTAATATTTTATATATTTTTATAATAGAATGAATTTTTTTAATATTTTTATAATAAATCGGATTATAAAATCAATTTTGAATAACCCATTCCCATATTCTCGTAAACCAGTAATCCAACCGAAAAATCAATTTTTTTATATTTCTTTAAACCAAAACTGAATCGGTTTTTCAGATAACCAAAAAACCGGTTCAATTCGATTTTTGTATTTTTTTTAACACCCCTAAGTATGATAGGCCCCAACGTTCTAAGACGTGTCTTTTTAAAACAATCAATAGCGAGGTTTTGTTACAATAGATTGCTGCAATAACACAACATGAAACTTATAAAACAAAAACGTAAAACTTGTGATATGCACTTTTACATGGTATCATATAGCCACAGCATAGCAATAGAGAGAAAGCAAACTAATTAAGCAAATACAAGAAAACAAAGCAGCCTTAGAAGGCAAAAATATCCGGAAAAGCCAAGAAAAAAACAACCAGAGTTTCACTGCTTACAAGAGTAGCAGCTTACAAGAGTAGAAAGAGCAATCAACATCATTTCACTGCCTAGAAAACCAAATATCACCAACTATTAGATAGTAATTATGTTGAATCACAACACAGAAAGCATCCGGCAGTAAAAGATTATATAGCAGCAGCCTTCATCTAACATATCTAATTAAATAGTTCAGCAACATAATCCGAATTCCAGGGAAGAAAATCCATAGAATTTCATAATGACGTCCATCACAATATGTGTCCACTCGCCAGCTAAAAGGTTATCGTTAGTGTGTGCACCGGAGACCAAGCAAGACTGAAACAATCACTGTCAATTTTGCAATTCTGAACAAAGCAGGTGGTATTGTCTACCATTGTTGGTCAGCTTGAACTTCTTTCATCACCTGGTTGCAAACTGACTAGCATCAGAAAGAGGCAATTACACAATTCAGGAATTGAATGAATAATTCATAAAAAGAATTGTGCGACCTGATGTAACACAATATGCATGGGATGGGCTGCTGCCTCAATTTGGCCTTTTATCCTCGTTGGAGGAGAAATTATCAAATGTCCCTCACACTTTGAGGCAGTGAGTTTTTTATTTGAAAGAAAAAAGAAGACTATGCCTTCACCAGATGAATGCTTGATATCAAGTAATAATAGCACTTCAAATTGTAGAACATAGAGGGCATGGCATGGAGTCACCCAAATATATGGTAATGCAAAACAAGACAAACCAAATATAATGACCAATATAAATTGCAGAAAGCTAGCTTCAGAAGGCAACAAAAAGTAAACTTTACCTTGAAACCATTGAACTATTATGCAGGACACCACCACAACTATACAGAATACCACAGAGAGTTCCAAGATTTGGCATATCTTCAAGATCAGGCAAACAAGAAACCCCATAAATGATGGAGTGCAAAGCCTTAAATTTCCTCTTGGGGGGTTTCCTACCAAAGCAACAAGAAACATGCTGCGCAGAATTTGCTTGAGTCATTTTTTTACATTTTACCATTTGCGGGATATGGGGATGTAAAAGGTTATCTTATCAACTTGTTCCAACCTACTATAATAAGCTCATGGGTTTGAACTTAAGTTACCTTTTGTATAAGAAGATTTCAACCTCCAAGTTTCACTCAAGTGTTACTCGCTTCTTTTAGGACCGCAAGCCTGTGTCAGTTCCATTCAGTAACAAATTTGGAAAACTGTAAAATACAATTAACATCTTACATCAATAATAACAATATAAACAATAATGGCCTAGCCCTACATTATTTCTACACATGAAAAACATTGCAAGATCATTCCCTGCATTATGACTTGAGATTATTGTATAATCATTTTCTTTTTGGAACAAAAGTCATATTTACATGAAATTTATTAATTAGGCTTCTCCGAAGTTTAAAAATATTACTAATAATTGGGAGATTTTCATGGAGCATTATTAAAAATCCTGATAAACCAATTAAATCATATAGGACATGTTTAATTCTTCACCCATAAATCATACAGGCAGATAACAAGGTTAAAATGCCTTTTTAAAACTGAAAATGCATGGCTAAAAGTAATACATATATGAAGATAACAAAGTTTAATAGAGTATGAGAAACATTCAACGCTGGAAAGAGTTGTTACAAGATTTAACAAGCAATGATTTCCTAAATAAGTAAATTGACTTGAATGTTTGAGTCCACTTACTAAACATTATATAGCCTAATAAAAACATCAATAGAAGTTACGCTACCTCATAAAAAACTGAACTAGTAGTTTGCTATCAAATGACATCATATTTAAACATTAACACAGGATCAGCCCTCCAAAACAAAAAAATTTAAAAGATTGTCACTGAAACTTGATATCTTTCATGCATCCACTATATCTTTAACATTTCTCTCCAAACCCTCAATGCCAAAGAACTTATCACTTGTTTTAACTTCATATTATTGGTTCTTATTTATTTATTTTTTTTCCTTTCCCAAAGAGACCAAAAAGACATCAATTTGTCAGACAACACGATTTTCTCTGTGTAAAGTAATAATCTAAGAGTACATATGGCTTAGTTTTAATATAAAACAATAGTTTTCCATACATCAAGTCTACCAATATTTCTATTTAACATCACATGTGGACGACCGTTGACTGATACACAATTAAAAAATATTAAATAGTTCAACCAATCATTAATGCTAAATTGAAACAAAGAATCAAATAAGTTAAATGAAAGACAAAAAATCAGCAGAAAATAAAAGTATTAACAGTCACCTGATGACATTTGAATCAAAGCCAGATAGATTGGCAGCTTCTCTCAAAGCAGTCCTCCATCTCTGCAATGTTTCTTGTGAACTCTTGAAACGTTTTTCAAGTTTAGTAAATGCATCCCCAAAAGTCCCAATCTGATTCCCTACATCTGACGGGTACACACCATAGAAAACAGGAATTACAATCTGACCATAACTGTTCTTGCATTCAAGGATCTTTACAAGTTCTTCAAGGCACCATAACAAAGAAGAATACTCTTTTGAGAAAATGATCAAGGAAATCTTTGACCGTTCAATTGCATTAAAAAGAGATGGAGAAATTTGATCCCCTCTTTTAAGCTCGTCATCAATGAATGTATTGATCATTTTTTGACACAATGCGGCATATAGATGGCTAGTAAAATTATTGCCGGTATCCTCACCTCTGAAACTAAGAAAAACATCATACTTTTCTTGAGAAGAAGAGGAAGAAGAAGCAACAGCCATTAACTTAGAGTGATGAGAATTACTTGACATTAACAAAAACATAAAGAGCTAAGCCAAGACATCATATAATTGAGTATTTGCATCAATCTCTAAGCATTTCAAATTATCTCCTTTCCTAGAAGATGCCTTTGACATCTGGTGTGAAAGGCGACCCCAACAAACAACTAATAAGCCATTCACATCCGGTGTGGTTGTGACACAAATTCATCAATTCACACACAAGAAATTCCTCAGCAACGGTTCACATTTACCTCTCCTTGCATCCAAAAGTTTCCAAATCATTACAATTTTGTTAAATTCTTAATATACCTTCTACATTGCCCACTATTTACTGCTAACTCTGTCCCTGTAATCAGCAAATTGAAATGGGGCTCAACATTTTCAAACATGCAAACAAAAATTTTGAAATTGGGTTTCCACTAGAAGTAATTTAATTGAAATTAAGAATAAATCTAATGAAGATGTAATTTTATATTTCTGTCATGTCAATCGATCACGATTCTATTTTTGCTTTTGTAATTTTATGGTCCTTCATTGTGAACAAAGTTCTGGAATAGTTTTAGGAATCAATCACTAGAAATTTTAATATTTTTTTTCTCCAATCATATATAACAGGATAAGGGAAAAGATGCTTATACGTAATCAGAACTCTAATAGATGCTTGTTTTACATTTTCACATAATTTAACTAACACATAAATTCATTGACAATATATATGCTAAATGTATTAAGTTAATTAATTAATAATTAAATTTATATTTTATTTCTAATTGACGTGCCCCAGTTAACTTAATCCTATGGTGATTGGCACTAACAACCCAACCACTGCTTCATATTTTTCACTTGGTAACTAGTTAATTTCTAATAAATAGTTGAATTAATATTTTAGAAGGATTAGGTTCTGAATTCTTATTCATGTTCTTAAATATATATTTAATTTATAGTCTTTAATTACTGATTTCTGGCCACTTGACCTTCTTCATTCACATCAATTAGTCATATGACATGATGTCGCAAAACAAGAAAAGGGGAAACATTAATTTGACTAAATCAATTTAGTAACTCAATCAAAACATCACAATAAGAACGGATTAAATTAACATTAATACTTTATTTCCAATTGACTTCTCCTTGATTGACAGTTATGAATAAGCCAACCCAACCAAACTCTGTCCGTTAGTAATTGTTGTATGTATATATACGTTTTATTTGATGTTTCTATCCCCAATTGTTGCGTGTTCTATTTGTCATATTCTTATGAACGGAAAAATTAAAAAAAATTATCGTATATTATCTTTCACTGTGTAAACAAACAGTGGCGTTCACATTATTCCATCTTCACTAAGTGGGTTTCGAAAATGGAGTCTGATTAAGCGAAACTAGGGATTCAAAATTAAAAATATCAGAGTTTCGAATCAAGATTAACAACAACAAAAAAAATCAACAAAAGAAATTTATTAATGAATTAATTGAAGGAAAAATGGGTTTTACATACCAAGTATTCAGTCTGGCTCTTTCTCACGAATCAGGCATATGAAGGATTGAATGAAGGGAGATTTAGGGTTTGGCAATGTGATTTGTAACCAAATTTGGCGCGAATGAACTGTATCTTCGTTCTCCATCCCATTTCACGCGCTTTTTTGTGTCTTCCTAAGCGGAGCTCTGCAATTAGAGGAATTAAAAAGAATAATGGAAACTGGGTTTTCACTAGAAGTGAGTTAACTAAGTGGGTTTCGAAAATGGAGTAGGATTAAGTGAAATAAGGGATTCAAAATTAAGAATATATGAGTTTCGAATCAAGATTAACAGTAACAAAAATCAATCAACGAAACAAATTTATTAATTAATTAATTTAAGGAAAAATGGGTTTTCACATACCAAGTATTCATTCTGGCTCTTTCTCACGAATCAGGCATATGATGATATGAAGAGATTGAATGAATGGAGATTTAGGGTTTGACAATGTAATTTGTAACCCCTGTTAAGAAATTGTTGAAATATTTTCAAAATTGTTTTATGATACCCCCGTCAAAGTTAATATTTTTTTTTTAAATTTATTACATCATCTGTATTTGTATGAAATATCAATTTTATCCTCCTTGTCAGCCATTTGAACAGCTCCGAGCTCCAACACCAACAGTCGGGGGTGAGGGTATATTTTATAGTTTTTGACGTTGGTGGAGGCTGTGTGTTAGACTTTTTAGTTTCAGGGGTGTATATGGCACAGACCCTTTTTTGAAAGACGATAAAGAACGTTTTCTCACTGATTAGTAACTATGAACCATTGAAGTCCAAAGAAGTGATGGTTTGAGATTAATTGATTTGGCTTTCTTCATCGATTTCCAATTCATTATATTAGAATGAATTGATAGTTATAAAATGAGCATTCTTTTGTTCTCCCACTAACCACAATGATTAAATCTTTATTTAAGTACACTATTACTTCAAGTTTTCAAATATTTTTTCACACTCGAAGAGCACAAAAACACTATGAAATACATGATTTATACGAAAAACATAACAAAGTAAAACTGTCGTCTTATAAAGATTTACATGAAGATGATACAATGGTACCCCAAAGCATAAAACCTAAATATGTTCTTTAAAAGATGATAAAATGTGGATCATGCATCGAAAATTGATTTAATTACAAACTTAACTTCCTCTCGGGTAAAAAGGCTATTTATATTTACAATTTCTCAAGACGCGTGCATGTGGTTGCTTCAAAAATGTCAGCAGCTTAAAGGATGCAGATTATGCTTTTAACAACAATGTCCACAAGTACCTCTGATGGGGGAAACAAAGTTTGGACGGCAAGGATCTTCCAGAGATTTTTGCGCTTGTAGACCTTTATCCAATATAAGATTAGGCAGGCTCGCGAGGACGAGTGGCCCAAATAGAACTCAGAGCTCTAAGTCGTTAGAAGTATTTCGCCAACACAAGCAAGCCTCGAGCTGCTTGGTGAGTTGTTAGGATACGGGACATTTGCTGTAGCATATCCTGGAGAAGATGGTCAGCCTGTTTGGACAAGAAGTAGAAGAAACGCAAATTCGAATCACTAGAAGGTTTCTCAATTTAAATCAGATGTGCTGATATAGAACTAATTGACAGATTAGAAAATGGATTATTGAAAGATACTGAAAGTAGAGATAACATGCAATAGAAACATCAGATATTCTTACCTGGTTCACAATGACGACTAGAGCTTCCAACTTCTCCATTGTAGTAGGTATCCGTGGGATGTAACCTCCTTCTACTAGCTGACCAGCAGCTACAGTTTCAGCAAGAGATTGATTGCAATTTCTCCATGCCTTGAGACAGAGCATCTTCCGTTTGCTGACATGACTGTCTTAGGTTACTAACTTCCATATATTGTGAATCGATCAAGGTGTCAAGATGAAGAACAAGAACCTCTTATCAATGTCAGTTTAAGAATCAGCATTATTCTAGCTGTGGTGAAAGACCTTAGATAACAATTTGATTAAGAAATATGTGAAAGAGCAATTTTTACATATATATATATATAATAAATTACTGAATGTGTCCAAAACTATGGTTACTCCATTTATTATACGTAAATACCTTCAATGGAGCAAATTATTTCACTTATTAAATAAATTGAAATATGAATAACCTTAAGAAGCTCAGAAGGGCGAAATCCTCCAATCCAAAAGAAAAAACGTTCAGCTACTGTCTTCCACATGCTGGACATTACATAGAAAACATCGGCTTTTGCAGTAATAGATTTCATGCGGAAAAGTTCAAAATAGTGGCTCATGCCAGCCTCCACTAGTATGTGAAGCTCTATATCACTAATATGGGCCTCCAAAGCACACCTCAGTTCACAAGTTTGCCTATTTTGCTCTTCAACCTAGTGTCCATACTCCATATACAAAATTAGCCACAACCTATGGGTCAAATGGGTCAATTGTGAGAATGAATGCACTGAATAAAGTGAAGTCAAAGGCAGTATGTGGTACATTAAGTTATGTGCCAATTCTTGGCTTTGTGCAGATATAGACTGTTTTTAAGTAATTTCTGAATCAATCATGGAGAATAGGATCAATTTGAGAATAGTTCAAAAGTCCTAGCGAACTAATACAAAAACCACCTTCATTGCATTAATACATGAACCACTTTTTAGGAGTGTAATATTTCAGAAGTTTCAGCCAATTAGGCAAACATAAAGCAACAATAATTTCAGAGAAGAAACAAGGATCAAAGACTAAGAAGCAGAACAAGAGTTTGTGAGTCTGCAGAAAATAAAAGATGCAAATAAACATGTACAATAGCTTATCAATATTCATATAAATTAGAAACAATCAAACTTACCTTATCAACAGGTTTACTTGCTTCTTGTTCTTACTTGTTAGAAGGCGGGAACGTTCCATGTGAAGTATCCTCTGACTGAAAAGATGAACAAAAGAATTATTTAGCTTGGGAATCCAAATAATGTGTCCTCTACTATCAGACCAAGTAGAGTAAATGTTAATAGTTCACCCCTGAGTGTCTAGTTTTGTATCCACCTCCACAATCATATGTGTAGATGTATTCGGATTGCCATTACTTTTAAAGTTTTCCCCGTATGTGCCAAGTTGATGAATGGGCTCATAAATTCCCAATCTACTTGGGGTGACAAACTGGGTGGACGGAGAGTTCATGCCCTTCGAACTTATGATGGGATGCAGGTCCGTTAGCTTTAGACATAAACACAAATACAAGATACAAGCATAAAGACAACCATAGTCATGGAAAACTTAAAAACTTGCTCTACTTACGCAATAGCAACAGAGTCCAAGAGTTAAGTTCTAACATAATTTGATTAAGATCTGAGTAGACTTCAATTTAACAATAAGCATTATTTTTTGCAGATGAAATCAACACAAGGCGAATTATTTATAAGGGTGCAAAAAGACGAGCGGACGGACTATGTGGCAGTCTAGCAATGAAAGTCAAATATCTCAATGCACACGCACACCACAATCTACAATACACACTTCACCAGAGGAGTTGGATGCACTAGTAGAGAAAGAAAAAGGCCTTAATTTACTGCAAACTTTTCATTTTGTTTAACCTACAAATGAAAATAGAAACATTCACCAGAGAAGCTAATCAAACCCTGTTATTTGCTTTATAACGCCTTTTTTTTTTTCCTCAAATTGCTATGATATTCTAATTAGCAAGATATTAAATTATTGGAAGTTAAGGAAATATTATATCCAATACATAAATTATAATGGTATGCTATTAAAGTATTAGCAATATGATGACATCTTTAAAAAAAAAAAAAAAAATCCAAAATGCATCTTCTTGAGAAAATAATAAATTTTTTTTTTTTTAAATCCGGTAATTGTATAAAAAAAAATACGAAAAATACAGAGGAAATGAGCAAAAAACCACACCTCTCTTACATTGGACAAGCCCAAGGAAGAAAACAAAGTAAAAGCCTAAAAGCTAAGGATTTTACACCAGGCTTAACAAAAAAAAAAAGGTTGGAACAATAGGAAACAACAATCTACAAAGCAAAAACAAGCCCAAACCAAGGCTAGAACAGACCAACCTTTTTCAACTTAAACAGCAGAAGCTCAAAGTCTCTCTATTCCTATTAGTAGCAAACAGACGATCCATTAAACCGTTAATGGCTTCTTCCTCAGACCTCATGTTGCCTTTGACATTATTATTATTAACAATCTCATTCTGAAACTATATTTTAATAAAATCTCTTATTAAATAAAATTATTGTAGGTACATTATTGAACAAATAATCGCATGCAAAGATCAATGAAATATTCACTAAAGCTTATTCAAAGTCTCCTCATAAAAACAAGTGTATAATTACAAATTATATTGCAACCTGGACAGATTGTTAAAAGAGGTCAAGTCGTGTTAATTGATTTTATGAAATTGATAAGTTAACAATTTGCTCATCTTTTCTTTCGTATGTATCTTATCAATAAGTACGGAAATTATAATATAACTTCCAAAAGAATAAAAATTTTGGTTATTTTAAAATGGATAAATAACTGAGAGAGGTCGAACCGTGTTATATGGTTGTATTAAAAAGAGTTATTATAAAAGAAATACACAATCTTGTGATTCTATACAAAAAGCCAAGCAACAGAGGAATGCCATAAAACTCTGTCCATCTCTCCCAATGGCAGCCAAAAAAACAACAAAAAGCTCTGCACAAAGGGCAGCCTCGCTTCCCACACCAAAGCCACAACCGAGACTGCAATTCTTCCACTGTCTATGCTTACAATACAGCATATATATATATATCAGCTGCTAGCTTATGCATTGTTTAAGGTCACCATGGTGACACCTGCTAGCTTCTTCCAACCTAGGCACAAGATTTGACCAATTCCAGGGAAGAAAATCCAGAGAACATCGAGATGACCGTCAAGGGAATATGTGTCCACACGCCAAGTTGCTAGCCAAATCATTAGCATGCGCGCCCGTGATCAAGCTAGACTGAAAGCACAATGAATAGCATTAAAAATGAGGCACTTCAACAATTTGGAAGAGAACTGCAGGGCATGAATATAAATTGCAGAAAGTAAGCTGAGTAGTTTTGAAGGCAAGATAAAATAAGCTTTATCCAGAAACCATTGAACTACTATGCAGGGCGCCACAACTATGCAGAAAACTATAGAGAAAGTTCCAAGATTTGGCATATCCTGAAGATCAGGCTTGGAAATTGAAGTAAATAGTCTTGAATTTCCTCTGGAGGGTTTCCTATCGAAGCAACAAGAAACCTGTTGTGCTGAATTTGTACAAGCATCAGCCATCATTTTACCCTTGGAGGGCCATGGTGAAATAAAAGGGAATCCTATCAACTTGTTCCGATCTACAATAATAAGCTCATGGGTTTGGACTTGGAACACCTTTTCTGTAAGAAGATTTCAACCTCCAAGTCTCACTCAGATGAGTCCGCGGTTTTTTAAGAAATCATATTCTAAACTGTAAAAAACAAGGAAAATTTACATTAGTAATAGCAATAAAAACAATAATAACATAGCACTACGTTATTTCTGCAAAGTGAATAAATAATGAAAGATCATTCCACACATTATGACTTGA
Organism: Pistacia integerrima; assembly: GCA_026225825.1. NCBI lineage: Eukaryota > Viridiplantae > Streptophyta > Magnoliopsida > Sapindales > Anacardiaceae > Pistacia > Pistacia integerrima. The sequence continues at coordinate 1,719,696 of CM047740.1, read as the reverse complement.
GATCATTGCATAATCATTTTTTCTTTTAATAAAAAGCCATGATTATGCAAGGCTTAATCGGAGTATCAGAAGTATCTAACACTAGAAATAGTGTAGAATAAAAGACTTGACAAGTAGTGATTTTAATAAATAAATAAACTGAATTGAATGTTTGAGTCCACTTACCTTATAAAAGAACAAATCATGAGAAAGATAATTACTAGTTACCAGCATATGCGTAGAGGCCATAAAACAAATACAAAGCTTGTAAATATATTTATGAAATATATTTAATCCAACTTACTGTAACTGTTATATTGGTCACTTGTACATTTCTGAATGCGGGGACCAGCTATCTAAAATTTCATATTGTTAATACAGGAGAGATCAGAGGTGAGATTGAAACTAAAACCCAGTTAAAGAAAGGAGTCTGGAGGATGTTTAACTGAAACTGATCAGAAGCCTGGGAAAGTAAGTTTAATTGAAGTGATGGGTTTTGATGAATCAGTTGATTAATGAAGTGCTGCGTTTTGTAAATATAATTATATAAAGCTGAAGAAGAAGTGCAGAAACGCAACTGCTGAAAAGCCTTTCGAATCCAACGTGGACTCATTTTTAGTATAAAAACAATTCAAGAATCAGTTCTAGAAATTTCTTTTTTCTCTCAAGTTTCTCGGTTTGTTTCGCAGGAAAGTGTTATCACTTTCAGGATTTTTTCTACATTCGATCCTAGGATTCTCACACCCCGGGCTTTTTCTCACAACTTAGGCATGTCAAGAAATGGAACAAATGGAAATTTAAACAACCAAATTTGGCGCCAATAAACAATGTCTCCACTCCATTTCCCGCGCTTTTCCTTGCCTCTCTCACCACTAAATGACACACGAGAGCCTTCCGATTGGAGTAAAAATTGATTGTTGATGTTGTGTGAATGCAGATTTTCTTGTTGATGTTTTGGACAATGCAATTTCAAAGTTGAGGACAATATCCAAATGACAGCAGCTTACAAGAGTAGAAACAGCAATAAACTTCATTTCACAGCCCAGAAAACGCGCCTGCAACATTTCATAGTAACCATGTTGAAGCACAACAGAGAAAGGATCTGGCTGTAAAAGATTATATAGCAGTAGCCTTCATCTAACTTATCTAATTAAATAGTTTGGTGACATAATCTGAAATCCAGGGAAGAAAATCCAGAGAATTTCAGAATGACATCCATCACAATATATCCACATGCTAAGCTAAAAGCTTATCATTAGAATGCGCACCGGAGATCAAGCCAGACTAAAATAATCACTGTAAATTTGGCAATTCTGAACAATGCAGGTCACATTGTCTTCAATTGTTGGCCAGCATGAACTTCCTTCATTACTTGGTTAGCTCCTCCTGCTGAGTAATAATCCTGTTAACCCTCGCCCATAAAGAACACCTCCTTCTAAGATGAAGGGTTTGGCATGCTTTTGCAGATTTTTTCTTTCCTTTCAGTCATCTGGGAGGGTTGCAAATTGACCAGCATCAGAAAGAGCCAATTCCACAATTCAAGAATTGAATGAGTAATTCATAAATCTTCTGTTGGACACTTTTCTCCAAAGGCATATAGGGTAAAACGTTGAAAAGCTTTATGACCTTATAACCCTTTCATCTCATGCATGTGATCCACTATTTTGAGTACATGTTAATCTCTTGCCGTGATGATGATTATTCGACTTTCTGAATCCAAGTAGTCAAACACTCCCATTAGATATTCTATTTGTTCTGATTGTGTCACATCATCAAACACAAGGAGAACTTTCTTGCGGCCAAGTCATTCTCTTGTGAAGGTGAACACAATATTGGGATGTATATACCCAAAAAGTGCATAATTAAGTCTTTGGCGCATGTCATTTAGTCCCCCACTTCTGTGATTGTTCTCCAATATTCTCAACGAAGTAGGCAGCTTCAAACTGTCTAGAGATTTTGTTGAAGACAGCCGCAGCAAGAGTTATCTTACCTACACCCCCAATGCACAAAATTCCTAGCTTGCAAACACCAGCCATATGTAAAAAAAATTCAATCCGTTCAATTGTTGAATCTAGTCCAACTAGGTTTTTGGTGTGAATTATGGAGGAATTATCATTCAATCTCTTCAAAATACCTTTAAGGCTTCAACAATATCCTTTACAAGTAATGACATAATTTTAATTCATAGAACTGAATTCCAATGATGATGTTACTTGTTAATAAGCGATCAAAGAGAAGGGTACTGCTTGTTCCATCCTAGGATATGAAACATTTATGGCTACAGAGTATTAAAGTACCTCTCTTTTCTCTATCTCTAATATGTTCATTGACTAAGCATTCTAAAAATATAAGGTTAACATTATAAAGAACTGTCATCACATGAATTAATGAATGTTAGAATATTTTCTTATTCTTTAAAAAAAAAAGACAAAAATTCAATTTTCAGTGGCACCAAATTTCGGATTCAAACATAATTGGTGATCACTTTACATAACCTTAATAATTTATTCATTAGTTTGAAGGAAGCTCAATCACAATGCAAAAAATACTTACAAAACTTATGATACTCAATGGGATCTGTCAACTGATCATGAATATCAAAGCTTAAATTCAAAAGAAACGAAAATATTGTTCTTGGGAAAATGAATTGATCAGGAATTAGCTATCAAACAATATGATATTTAGACAGAAGTGGAATAACCTAGGTTAGCCTCATCTTGAAAAGAACTTTATACATAGACTATGGTTATAAAAATATAATCTAAAAATTATTTAAGGTAAAATATGTATCACCTAAAAGTTAAAAATTACAAGATTCTAACTAAACTTGATATTTTTTTCATGTCTCTCTCTCTCTCTTTCACTAAACTCTCTCCAAACCCTTAATGGCAAAGAAGTTATCACTCATTTTAACTTCAAAAAGATGCATACACTTGACTTAAACAAACATAAATTTTGATACAAAATCATCTTTTCATCTAAAACAAAATCACAGTGTACATGTTTTCAAAAGTAGATTAATAAAGTTAATCGTAAGCAAAGATGTTGAAAAGATAAAACACAAAAAAGAAAAATAAAACTTATAGCTGAAAGAAAAATTACTACATAAAAGACATTGATAACAAATTAACAGTTACCTAATGACTTTTGAATCAAAGCCAGATATGTTGCCCGCTTCCTTCAAAGCATCCTCCATCTCTGCAACGTCTCTGAATCATCCATAAAACGGTCTTTAAGCTGAGCAAATCCTTCCCCAAAAGTGCCATTTTGTTTCCTTACATATGATGAATCTACATTATAGAAGACCAACATTACAATCTGACAGTTCTTGTTCTTGCATTCAAGAACCTTTTCTGGTTCTTGAGACAACATCTAAAAGAAGCATAGCCTTTAGAGAAAAAAAACAATAACCGAAATCTTCGACTGTGTTCAATTGCACTCAAAGAGACGGAGAAATTTGTTCTCCTCTGATAAGTTCATCATCAATGAAAGTTTTAGTCTTTTTCTACAACGCTTTGTACAGATGGCTGGTAAAGTTATTAAGGGTGTCCTTGACTTGGAAACTAAGGAAAACGTCATACTCTAGTAGTAGTTGGAAACTAAGGCACTTCACATTAACAAAACATAGAAGGTCAAACTAAAACACATAATAGAGTAATTTACTTTATGTTACACTATATCTATGTCTTTGCATTGATTGCTGCCTATTTCTACTCAAATCCATACCAATTGATCCTTAACATCCATTAATCGTTCTTTAAAAAATCAATTTGCCACCACCCTGGAACCATATCCCACCCACTAGCAGCCCATCATAATTCATACTGGGTCAGTTTCAGTGGAACCAATATTAACAACAGCAAAAATCAACCAAAATAAATAAAGAATTAATTGATTGATTGAAGGCAATAATAGTAAAATGGGTTTACATACCGAGTATTCACCCTGCCCTTTCTCACAGATTAGGCATGTGAAAAAATTAAATAAATGGAGATTCATGGCTTGATAATGGGTTTTACATACCGAGCAGTTCCTCCACCCCATTTCCCCGCCTTTTCAGTGCCTCTCTCACTACTAAAACACACATGAGAGCCGCCATATCATGCGATTACACCTGGCTCCTTTGGGTCTCCTTTTCTCTCCGGTCCATCGCTTGACCCTGTCACATGCTCGTCACGTTCTATGATGAGTGGAAAAACTTTTAAACTTCCAGGTTTGGTAATAGTACTGATAGGTCCCAAGGTTCTGCAAAGTGACACTTCCTATCCAGAACTTTTTTAGTAATGACATGTATCTCCTAAAACTAACGGATGTGTATCTGTTTTATTTATTACAATAGATAGCTGCAACAACACATCAACATGAAGCTTATAAAACAAAAACGTAAAACTTGTGATATGTACTTTCACATGGTATTCCATAGCCTCAGAAGGCAAAAACATAAGGAAAAGCCCAGAAAAAACCAACCAGAGTTTCACATAGAAAACAAATACCCAAGTAGTAGCAACTTACAAAAATAGAAAGAGCAGTCAACATCATTTCACTGCCTAGAAAACCAAACATCACCAACATTAGATGGTAACTATGTTGAATCACAGCACAGAAAGCATCCGGCAGTAAAAGATCATATAGCAGCAGCCTTCATCTAACATATCAAATTACATAGTTCAGCAACATAATCCAAATTCCAGGAAGAAAATCCAGAGAAATTTAGAATGACAACCATCACAATATGTGTCCACACACCAAAGCTAAAAGGTGATTGTCTTCCATTGTTACTTGGTTAGCTTCCTCCCACAACAGAGTAATGATCTTGTTAATCCTCTCCCATAAAGAATATATCCTCATATGATGAACAGTTTGGCGTGTTTTTGCAGCTTTTTGCTTTCCTTTCAGTCATGTGGGAGGGCTGCAAACTGACTAGCATCAGAAAGAGGCAATTCCACAATTCAGGAATTGAATGAACAATTCATAAACAGAATTATGCGATACACACAATATGCATGGGATGCGCTGCTGCCTCAATGGGGCCTTTTATTCTCGTAAGAGGAGAAATTATCAAATGTCCCTCACACTTTGAGGCAATGAGTTTTTTATTTGAAAGTAAAAAAGAAGACTATGCATTCACTAGATGAATGCTTAATATTAAGTAATAATAGCACTTCGAACTGCAGAACATAGAGGGCATGGCATGGATTCACCCAAATATATAGTGATGCAAAACAAGACAAACCAAATATAATGACCAATATAAATTGCAGAAAGCTAGCTTTAGAAGGCAACAAAAAGTAAACTTTACCTTGAAACCATTAAACTATTATGTAGGACACCACCACAACTATACAGAATATCATAGAGAGTTCCAAGATTTGACATATCTTCAAGATCAGGCAAACAAGAAACCCCATAAATGATGGAGTGTAAAGCCTGGAATTTCCTCCTGGAGGGTTTCCTACCAAAGCAACAAGAAACATGCTGCGCAGAATTTGCACAAGTCATTTTTTCATTTTACCATTGGAGGGATATGGGTATGTAAAAGGGAATCCTATCAACTTGTTCCAACCAAATATAATAAGCTCATGAGTTTGAACTTAACTCTTATGTAAGAAGATTTCAACCTCCAAGTTTCACTCAAGTGTTAGTCGTTTCTTTTAGGATAAGCAAGCCTGCGTTAGTTCCACTGAGTAAACAAATTCAGAAAACTGTAAAATACAATCAACATTTTACATCAATAATAACAATAAAAACAATAATGGCATAGCACTACATTAGTTCTACAAGTGAAAAACATTGCAAGATGATTCCCTGCATTATGACTTGAGATCATTGTATAATCATTTTCTTTTTGGAACAAAACTCATATTTACGTGAAATTTACTAAATTAGGCTTCTCCCAAGTTTAAAAATATTAATAATTATTGGGTGATTTTCATGGAGCTTTATTAAAAATTCTGATGAACCAATTAAATCATATAGGACATGTTTAATTCTCCACCCGTAAATCATATAGGCAGATAACAAGGTTAAAATGCATGTTTAAAATTGAAAATTCATGGCTAAAAGTAATACATATATGCAGATAACAAAGTTTAATTGAGTATGAGAAGCATCCAAAGCTGGAAAGAGTTGTTACAAGATTTAACAAGTAATGATTTAAGAAATAAATAGATTGAATTCAATGTTTGAGTCCACTTACCTTATAGAAGAAATAACAGAGTGGCCAAATCTTAGGAAATTGCTTCTTCATAGCTTCAAGATTTTCCCATGTTGCTTCAGCTGGTTATAAACTTTGCCAATGGATGAGAACTTCTCTCTACTTGCGAACACGATGATCTAAAATAGCCTGTGGCTTAGGAAAAAGACTCTCATCTTCACCTTGAACAATTTCAATCTCTGTCTGTATGGAAATGCTTGTTGAGTCTGTCTGTATAGGCCCCCATCAGTTCCAATCTCTGGGTTTTTCCCACTTTCTCGGCGTAGAACAATCTGGCTCCAAACTTTTTCACCATGCTGAAATCAATGCTATTCTCACTTCCATGCTCAACAAAGAACTCAATGTAGTCCTCGCTATTCAAACTGGGTGTAAGCAATTCAATGGACCTAATATCATAATGATAATCATATCCAAGGAATACATGATCGGATTCAATAACCCCATGCCCTTCATAATCAAACAAATCGCTAGACAAAACGATCTCCTCGTTAACAAGCAAACGATATCTAACTTTGACAGTTCCAGGTTCTTGATAGTCTCGGAAAGAAACAAAAAGTGCATAATTAAGTCTTCGGCGCATGTCATTTAGTCCCCCACTTCTGTGATGGTTCTCCAATACTCTCAAGGAAGTAAGAAGCTTCAAACTGTCGTCTGGGAAGGCTGCAAACTGAATGAATAATTCATAAAAAGAATAGCAATTTATGATACAATGCAATTTGTGTGATCAAATGTACAAACAATATTCATGGGATGGGCTACCTCAATGGGCCCTTTATCCTTGTCGGAGTAGAAATTATCAAATGTCTAGCATTTCCTCACACTTGGAACAATGAGTTTTTTATTTGAAAGATAAAAAAAAGGCTATGCCTTCACCATAAGAATGCTTAATATTAAGTAATAATAGCACTTCAAATGGCTGAGCATAGGGCATGACATGGATTCACCCAAATATATATTAAAAAAAAAAAAAAAATGAAGAAATGAAGAAATAATAAGTTTGAAAAAGTCTTATTTCAATGCATATTATGTACTAAAAAAAATTAATGCATTGATATAATAAATTTTTTGTCTTTTAATACCCTTGACGTATGTGCTAAGAGCACACGTTAAGATAATCCCTCTAAATAATATTATAGTAAAAACATTATAGAATAAAAAATTACATGCAAAGATTAGTGGAGCATTCGCTGAAACTTATTCAAAGTCTCCTGAAAAAACAAGTGCACGATTGCAAAATGCCAATGGTAGAGCAATTTGGATATATCACTAGAGGAAGTCAAGCCGTGTTAATTAATTTTATGAAATTGATGTGCTAGCAATCCATCTTTTCTTCCGTGTTTTTATCAATAAGTGTAGAAATTGTAACATAAATTTCAAAAGAAATGAAATTTTGGTTACTTTAAAATAAATAGATCACTAAAGGATGTTAAGTCAAACTGTGTTATATAGTTGTACTAAAAAGATGTGCCATCAAATTAATTTCCTAAAAAATGAAACAAATATAAAACATGCATTAAAAATGTACTAACTTCTGACTAATAAATTAAAAAGTCCAATTATATTTCATAAAAGTGATATACTAATTTAGATTCTAAATTGAAAAAAAATAAAATATAACTTTAACCAGTACAGTTGAGATCCTATGAAATCCCTACATACTTTTATAAATTATGTAGTGTTGGAACTTAAATATTATTGGTAAGCCCTAAGTAGTTTTTTTTTTCAAAAATAAAATAATTACATTCACAACATATAAAAAAAATTGGTAGCCGTCCAAGTTAGCAAGTCCATACAACTAACATAAAATTTTTCCACATTCAATTTAAAGTATAAGATAAGACAAGCTAGAAACTAAAGGAATAGTTTTTTGGAAAATAATTAATAAAAAGTCTATTTCTAGATTGTTGCTTATCTCAAATCTTTGATGTTCAAAACAAGTGTGAAAATTGTAATATAACTTCCAAAAGAATAGAAATTTTTGTTACTGTAAGATGGATAAATCACTAAGAAATGTCAAGCCGTGTTATATGGTTGTATTAAAAAAATGTGTCATCACATCAGTTTCCCATCTTTTTAAAATACACTCTAATTTCTCAATCCCCTTAACACAATCAATTTATTCAATTTTTATCCCAAAATTCAATTCTTTTCATTCATTTTTTAGTGACGGAGAATTCAATAACTAAAGCAGTGAGAGCTAAGAAAAAGGAAGAAGAAATAAATGAAAAAAAAAAAAATAGAAATAACAAAGACATAAACAACTGTGCAATTGCAAATTACAAATTTTTTTTTCTAAAATATTTATTCAACATATATTATTTATATTATTTCACATTAAACTTGACTTTTAACACTAATGTTTTTTGGTAAAATATTTGTAAATGACAAAAAATATTTTCATAAAATATTTTCATATTTTGTTTTATAATGATTTGTTAAATTAGCAAGAGAAAACTACGTCGTTTAGTTTTTATAGCCTTTATAGAACAAGATCTTCTCTTGATATAAGTGTTTACCTGAGTTAATAAAGTGTTTTATATATTGGTTACATCAGTGTAATTTTTAGTTTAGTTAACACAATAGACTTTGTTCTTTAGAAATTGTAAAACTTTCATTTTGTTTCACTTACAAATGAAAAGATCACTAGAGGAGCTAATCAAACTGTGTTATTTGCTTTATAAAACTTTTTTTTTTTTCCCCTCAAATTGCTATGATATTCTAATTAGCAATATATTAAATTATTGGAAGTTAAGGAAATATTACATTCAATATATAAATTATAACGGTATGCTATTAATATATTAGTAATATGATGGCGTCTTTTAAAGAAAAAAAAAAAATTCCAAAATCCATCTTCTTGAGAAAATAATTTTTTTTTTTTTTTTTTTTTGGGAAACCAGATAATTGTCTAAAAAATGAAAGAATATAGAGAAAAGGAGGAAAAACCCTCCACAACTCTCTTACCTTGGACAAGCCCAACGAAGAAAATAAAGTAAAAGCCTAAAAGCTAAGGATGTACAATCCTTTACACCAGGCTTAACAAAAAAATAAGGCTGGAACAAAAAGAACCAACAATCTACAAAGCAAGAACAAGCCCAAACCAAGCCCAACAGACTAGCCTTTTTCAACTTAAACAACAGAAGCCCAAATTCTCTCTACTCCTATTATTGGCACACAAATGATCCATTAAACCATCAATGACTTCTTCCTCAAACCTCCTATTGGACTTGACATTATTATTATTAACAATCTCATTCTTAAACTATGTTTTAATAAAACCTCTTATTAAATATAATTATTGCAGATACATTATTGAACAAATAATCACATGCAAAGATCAATGGAATATTTACTAAAACTTATTCAAAGTCTTATAATAAAAACAAGTGTATAATCACAAATTATATTACAATCTGGATAGATTGTTAAAAAAGGTAAAGTCTTGTTAATTGATTTTATGAAATTGATGAGCTAATAATTCGCTCATCTTTTCTTTCGTATATATCTTATCAATAAGTATGGAAATTGTAATATAACTTCCAAAAGAATATAGATTTTGGTTACTTTAAAATGGATAAATCACTGAGAGAGGTAAACCCGTGTTATATAATTGTATTAAAAAGAGCTATCGTAAAAAAAATACACAATCTTGTGATCTGATACAAAAAGCCAAGCATGAGAGTAACGCCATAAAACTCTGTCCATCTCTCCCAACGGCAACAAAAAAAAATATATATATATATCTGCACAAGGGGCAGCCTCATTTCCCACACCAAAGCCACAACCGAGACTGCAACTCTTCCACTGTCTATGCTTACAATGCAGAATATATATATATTTATAAGCTGCAAGAAATCCATCTTGCCCAAGTTCCCATCCTTCATACATGGCACTACAACGACTGTAGTATACTGGATGCATATCAAAACCCACAACTGCATACGGGATTTTATAACTAGTCCAACTTGTCAAATGCACCATCTGCTGCTTCCACCCCTTAAACAATGCATAATTTATTCGAGTTTGCTTGACCAAACAGATTATGTCACACTTGCTAGTTTCTCTCTACCTAGGCACAAGATTTGGCATATATACCCTAAAGATCAGGCAAACAAGAAACCCCGGAAATGATGGACTAAAAAGCCTTGAACTTCCTACTGAAATTTCTAAATATATATTTAAAAACTGTCTATATTATAAACGTAATTTTTGCCAATATATTTTGAACTTTAATATTATAAATTTTATTATATTATTATGAAATTTGAATATAATTATTTTGTTCAATCCAGTGTGGTCCCAAACATAATATAATATCCTATCACACACATGTATATATTCAATCCAATAGAATCATCTTAGGACTTTCATGTCTACACATGCTTCTAAATCACCCTTGGTGGGGCAACTAAATGAGTTGAGCTGGTTGTGAGGACATATTTGAGGAGCAAATAAATGGTGCTGCTTATAATGGCATATGGAGATGATAAAGAGAATGGCAGTTGGACTGGCATATCGCATGATTTCAATGAATTGCTTTTCCCTCTTTCTACTTTTGCCCCAAAAGTCTTTCTTTTATATTTACCACCTTATTAAACAAACTGATTCAGTTTCTTTGAATTGGCATGTCTCTTGCTCTATGTTCCAATACCCATAATCTGTGCTACTTTAGTCATATTCAGTAGAAAACAAATACCCAAATAGTAGCAGCTTACAAGAGTAGAAAGAGCAATCAACGTCATTTCACTACCTAGAAAACCAAACATCACCAACATCAGATAGTAACTATATATGTTGAATCACAACACAGAAAGCATCCAGTAGTAAACGATTATGTAGCAGTAGCCTTCATCTAACATATCTAATTAAATGGTTTAGCAACATAATCCAAATTCTAGGGAAGAAAATCCAGAGATTTTCAGAATGACAGCCATCACATAATGTGTCCACAGGCCAAGCTAAAAGGTTATCATTAGTCTGTGCACCAGAGACCGAAACAAACATTCCAAATTTTGCAATTCTGAACAAAGTAGGTGGTATTGTCTTCCATTGTTGGTCAGCTTGAACTTCATTCATTACTTGGTTACCTTCCTCCTACAACAGAGTAATGATCCTGTTAATCCTATCCCATAAAGAATATCTCCTCATATGATGATCCTGTTAATCCAACCAGATGACTGCTTGATATTAAGTAATAATACCGCTTGCAACCCCATCCTTTTGTAAATATGAGTTGGGGTCCTATCAGTATGCTACATCTAATTTTCGCATCTGACAAGCACTACATGAGTTTTCTCATTTGACAAGATTAACTGCTGCTTATCTTACCTTATTGTCTAAGTTGAAAATATGCAATTTAGAAAATACATAAGAGGAAACTCTCTTCTGCTGTAGAATAACCTCACCTACTGCGTGTTTCTTGAGTAAATGTGACAATTTTTTCATGTCTGGTGCTATAAAACTGATTTGAGGAAAATAAACCCATGGCTGCTGCAAATTAACTCAGCTCCCTCTTGAATACTATGAATCAGTTTCAGATTGAATTTGAACAAATTGTAGTGAATTAATCTGATCACATATATATTTTACTTTTCTTGTTTGCTTTAATTTCTGTTTAATTGGAAGAATAATTTATTAAAACTTACACATGGTTGATTATTGTGGTCAACTATAAAAATATTTAACTCCCCACTTCTATGTATAAATATATGCAATTGATAGCTAATACTAACAAGCAATGAAGCAAGGAATAGCCATCATTGGAGCTGGTATTAGTGGTCTTCTTGCCTGTAAGTACATTTTGTCCAAAGGTTTCCATCCAACTATTTTTTAGTCATAAAGTTGCATTGGAGGAGTATGGACTAAAACATTCTAGACAACAAAGCTACAGACTCCAAAATCTTCTCTAATTTTCCATGGCCCTCTTTAGTCATAAATGTTTAAGTAATGCATGGTGTAATTGTTTGATTGTTTGTTTATGTTTTAATTCTGGCATGATCTGCTTGGGTTAATTTGAGCTACTTCATAAGTGCTTGAAAGTATATATTTCGTTAGTAATTCAATTGGCTTATTTGTGGAAAAATGTGTTTTGAAATTTGAGTTAATTATTTCATAAATACCTTTTACGAGATCACATGTGTATTTTGAGTATTTTCAGATTAAAACCGATATTTGAAGGAAAAAGAATGATGTCGATGAAATTCATGACGAGTAGGAACAAACGGTGCAAGAATCATAGTTGAAACAAGAAAGTTGTGACGCGTTGAAGATACGACGTACAACCTAGAAATCCTTCAAGATGAGCATGCTTCGATATTCGATCATAACTTGAGCTGTAGAAATCGTAATTCGATGATTCTTGTGGCGTTAGAAAGCTTAGTCAGAGAATTATAAAGTTTGTGTTGATGACTTCGCCAAATTCTGAATATTCTAGACTCGTGGGATAGAAAGAACGATTGCCGTAACTACCATTTCTTATAGCCGTAGCAATGGATCACGGGCCTGTTTGGGTTATTGTATTCTCCTAGTCTGAATCTGAATGGTTTAAGACATTTAATTCTTTCCTAATTAACCTCTAAACCCTAGGACTATAAACAAATGTCTTTAATTAATTTTTAGAGAGATTAGAGAGAAGGAGAAAAGGCGGCTACCATTTTGGAGATCAGAATTCTTGCACTTCTTGTTCGCCAATTAGAGAAGTTTTCCTATTTTTCTTTCTTGAACTCATGTTTGTTAATACAATGTTAATTTTTATTACTGCAATTATGAACTAAACTCCTTTTCTATGGCTAAATATGTAGCCCAATTTATGAATATGTGTTGATTCTATTGTTGTAAATTTTAATTGAGCATTAATTCTAAGTTTTATTATTATGTGTAAGCTTTCAATTCTTTTGAATCTGAGAGTTGACTAATATCATGGGTTGGGTTGAGATCGAGAGATGAAACCTAATTAGTCTAAAGTAATAAAACCATAGATTGAGCGAACGCTAGAGATAGGTTACCGCAATCTGTGAAGCTTTGGTAAATTCTATAGAACTTAATGATCTTTTAGCTGTTAAATCTAACTTAGAGATATTTTGGGTTGTTGCTTAAGGGTTAATTCGCTAATTGTTCGAGAGAAAGTTAGTGGAATATTAGGGAGTTTGGCCTTTAGAATAAGTTTAATTAGGTTAGCAATAATTGTCAATGCATAGGATTAAATTGGGGTGAAATCAGTGCCCTAGGTTTAGTCATATTGATCTTTTTACCAAAGCATTAATAAAATTCTACTTTTGTTTAGTTTTTTAGTTTGTTTTATTTTTTCATTAAATTCATTCTTAAAATTTTATTTTATCAAATAGTAATAAAATAGACTACTTTGGTACTTGGTAAGTAGTTCTCTTGAGATTCGACAACGTTTACTCGAGCTTCACTACTTGCGCGATTTTGTACACTTGCGAATAGCCTATCACTACTTGTTTTTGGTCGTTGGATTTTGGCCTTATTTGTTTGGGTAGGCAGCAGTTGTGCATGGTAGATTTGTTTGTGTTTTTATCAGTTTTTGTTCTCTATCTTAATTTTTATCTGTTATAGCTATATTTCTAAATTCTGATCATCTTTTTTTTTTTGTTATTGAAAACCATGGTGTATCCCTTTGTCTGATTACACTTTTCTAGAAATCAGAATGGTGAGGCATGAAGGAGGAAATTGTCAAAGATGTAACTCAACAAATACAATTGAAGATTTACACAACATTTAGGAGCTGTAACAGAAGCATCTTGGAAATTGCTTCTATTTTTTTGTATATCTTCCCTGTAAACAATTTTGCTCTAATAAATTCATAGTTTTTGTTTATTTGTAACTCAAGAAGAATTTCATTACAAATTATGTTCTTTTGTATGAATGATTTCATTTAAATCATGAAGAATTTTAACTACAAATGAGCAATTTTATTCTGCCACTTTCTTTTTACAATAATGTTATGGACACTGGCATTTTTATACTGAAATCTTGTACCAGTCTACGTGTCCTGTGATTCACACAAGCAAATTAGACATGTTTCACGTTATTAAATTTTTTTCCAGTGAACGACCGTTCATCAAATATGGACGGCCGTTCACTTACATGGACTCTCATCCATATTATATGGACGGGGGTCCATTTACTACGGATGGGCATCCTCATTTAAAGGACGTCTGTCCATCAGTAAAATGAAATAAAAAAATATAAACAAAGTTAAGGGACGACCGTCCATAACTTGGGGATGGTCGTCCCAAAAAATGGATGGGCGTCCACATATAATGGACGCCCGTCCATTAACAATGCTTTTAAAAAAAAAAAAAAAAAAATTTGGACGCGAGTCCACAAGGAATGGACGGTTGTCCCTCATGTGCCATCAGTTTGATACAACAAAGAGGGTCAGAATTCCTAAATATTTTTTACAGCACTAGGGAAGCAAGGTCGTTTCTGGCAACATTTTTGAGAAAGAAATTGATAAAAGAAAAATTACAGATTTTTGACAGCATCTAGGGGCTGAGGTGGTAGAGTTGAAGAAGAGTTTGGGAGAGAAGGGAGTGAAATTGGAGGGATTAGAGAAAGAAATTGATGGGTTGAAGAGAGAGAAGAAAGTGAGGGAGTCGGAAAGAAAAGTTGGGACTTTAGAAGTGAGGGAGTTGGAAAGAAAAGTTGGGACTTTAGAAGTGAGGGAATTAGAAGAGAAGAGTAAAAGCGTGAGAGTTGAAGAGGAAATGAGAGAAAAAATTGATGACAAAGAGAGTCTAAATTGGATAAGTGGATAGTTGAGAAGAAGTCAGTGGAGGGAAGTTTGAAGGAATCAGAGAGCAAAGCCAAGGAAATGGAGGCCAAGATTAATGAGTTGGAGAAAGAGATTGATGAGACGAAGACGTGATTAGTGGACTCAAGGAGAAGATAACTTCCAATTTTGATTAAGGGACGGCCGTCCAGAAATGGTGAATGGCTGTCCCGTTATTTTATTTAAAATTTTATTTTTTTAAGTATGGGCTGGCGTCCCTTATATGTGGACGCTCGTCCACACGTTAGGGACGCCCGTCCACAAGTTAGGGACGGGCGTCCAATTTTTTTTTTTTTTATATTTACATTATGGACGGGCGTCCTTTAAATGGGGATGTCTGTCTGTAGTAAATGGACCCCCGTCCATATAATATAGATGGGAGTCCATAGTAAGTGAACGACCGTCCATAGTTGATGAACGACCATTCACTAGAAAAAAATTTAATAACATGAAACGTGTCTGATTTACTTGTGTGAATCACAAGACATGTAGGCCGGTATAACATTTCGGTGTAAAAATGTTGGTTTCCATAGCATTATTGTTCTTTTTATATATTCACTTAAAAAATTGCTACCAAAACAGGGACAAATTGGTCATTTGCTGTCTTATTTTTATAAAAACTCATAGAGATAAATTAGTCATTTCACTGGCTTATAATAACTTGGTGGCATAATCGTAATTCATCATAATGATGTGGGTATTTACGTAATTGAATGAGTTGACTAAAATTAATAAAAAACTAAGATATAAAGTATAAACTTCCAGGAAATGAATAATAACTAATGGGCCTGAGCCCTAAAGTCCATACGAACTTCTGTAAACCTATTTCTTTTTTGTGATTTTAATCCCTCTCTGCAAAATCAGTAACCCCATGTCTCATTTCTTTTTTACCAACTCATCACTACTGCAAACCGCTGAGAGCCACCACCCCCAACCCACCCCACCACCCCCCCAGCGGCGGGCGCGCTGCAACCGAACCTTTTTCTTTTTTGTTCCTTCTTTGTTTTTTAAATTACTATTCTCGTTTTTATAGACTAAAAGTTAATTAGCTATTATCACTCTCTTTCTCTGTCTACAAAATTCAAAACTCTCTAACAAATGCATTTCTCTCTCTTCTCCTCTTCTTGTCTCCAACACCCTAAATCTCAACAATCTTTTCCCAAATTAACAAACCCTACTCTCTCTTCTCTCTCTTTAGTTTACTGATCGGAATGAAGCACTTCATGCAGCCAAGAAACACAATCTTGAGGGAAGTGAGTCGCCATCTCCAAACCCTAATTCAAAATTAAAGTCATTGCAGAAGCAAAAATCATCCAAAGAAAACGCTCCGCCGTCAGATCTGAACTCACTTCTTCCACCTTCTCCGGCATCTTCCAAGATTAAGAGTCCACTGCCCTCACGCCCGCCCAATCCACTCAAGCACAAACTCGCCATTGATACACTTCCCGAGAACGTAATGGTTGGGGTCCCTGACTCGAGTATTCAAGTAATTGTTTCGATTTTCTTCTTTTCAATGGTTATTTGATATTATCTTTTTTAAATTTTGAGACAATTTGGGGAAAAAGTGACTCAAGCTTGAGAAAATGTAAATTTTAAAGTTTTGTTTAGCTTCTGTTTTGTTACTGAGAGGAAAAGCAAGAAATTTTTGAGTTTCTTTTTGTTCTGTATTAGAAGAGAGCGAGAAACTGGAAATTTGCGTACATGGTTAAAAGTAAAAGGATAATCAGGTTATATATTGCTGATATTCTTGAATGTTGTTAAGTAGCTTTACCGCCCTTAACCGTATACGGAGTAGATTCTAGTGTCTCTAGTTTGGATAGTGTCCGAATGCGACCTGTAAATAAGGAAGAGGAAGAAGGGGAGATGATAGTACAGAAAGTTGGCAATGATGCTTTGGAAATCAATGGACAAACATTCACATTTGATTCATTCTTGACATTGATTAGACAGGTATTATCTCTTTTCTACTTGACCATTTGCATTATTACCATAAGGTGCTCAAATATAGGTTTGTCTTGCGGTTGGATGTTTTCCAGCTTGTTGGACTCCCTCTCATTGAAAATTGTTTAGCTGGATTTAATAGTTCAGTGGTTGCCTATGGGTAGGTACCTTTTATCTTGCTTTTGATTCCTCTCATCTCATATTTTATTTTACATGTAATTGTGCCAGTAGCTTTCTTCATGTATCTGAAAAATACAGGGAGTGGAAAGACCTATATGCCATGTGGGGACTAGCTAACGCCTTGTAGGAAGAAAACTTATCAAGTGATCAACAAGGCTTAACTCCCTGTATTTTTGAGCGACTCTTTTCCCGCATAAATGAGGTGAGGTTCAAGGTTTTCAGGATTCAACTTGTCGAGGTATTAATCCTTTGCATTTTCATGATGTTAACCCCTTGTACTTTCTTAGTAGAAACAAATCAAGCATGTTGAAAAGCAGCTAAATTTAATGGTACTATTAAAGATAAAAATTACATGAACACTTCTAAAGATCTCTTTAACTTGAGATCTTTAAAAGTGTGCATGTAAATGAAATGGTATCATTCTAATTTAATGAAGCCCTCACTATTCGAACTGAGTGGAAGCAATTCAGAGGGCATCATTCTGTAACCGTATCCTATGATTACATGATCTGAATCTGATTCAATAACCACATTGGCTGGAAAATGATTACAGAGTGAGCCCAAAAAACGAGCTTCTTGTTAACAAAAAGGTTAAGTTGAACTTCGAAAGCATTGCTGCTCCACCTTCGTGTGTGTGGAGATGATAAGATGGCACACACAGTGAAACCAATTAAGTTATCATTGAGGCAACCTGGTGGAAGCTTTATAAAATTTTCACTACTTATAAAGTTAAACCAGTCTAAAATTTCTCTTAATTCATTTATTTTCCTTCGTCTAACAAATTTTTCAAAACCTAATTCCTAATGGCAGGTGTTGAGGAGAATTTTCGGGCTGGGACAGATGGCTTATTGTAGTTGGTCAAGAAGGAAATTGTGTGGTGAGAGAGTAAGATGAGAATAAAAAGAAAGGAGAGAAAGAGAACTGTTTTATCGAGAAAATTATACAAAATATAGTTGATAAATTGTTGGTTTCTTTTTGATAAATTTTTGCTCCTCGTTTTCATTTGTGGTTGTGTGGGATTGAATACTAACATAATCTTTTCAATTTTTCTTTTATTTATTGCAAAGATGATAGGAAAAAAAGATAAGTAGTAGGGGTGCAGTCGAATCGAGTAGCTCGTGAGCTACTCGAATTTGACTCGTGACGAACTCAGGCTCGACTCGTCGGAAATCGAGTAGTTCATGAGTTCGAGCTAATCTTCAAGCTCGTGAAAAATGTCGAGCTTTTCGAGCTCGATTCGAACTGTTCTTGAGCTTCTAAGAAACTTGAGACGTCATTCGAGCAAGAGAGCTTGTGAGATCGATCGGTTCAACAAAGCTCGCTTATTCATATTTGCCCTAAAATCTGAAATAAAGTCATTCGGCCAAAAACAGAGACATTCAGCTACTCACCTCCGCCAAAACACACCGCAAGATCTAAGACACCATCAATGTCCAGCCTTCATTCAGCTACTACCGACCAGCTTCAGCAACTACCGTCCACCGTCATCTTCCCTTCTTCACTTCTATTTTGTTATTTTGTTAATGTTATGTAGGTAAGCAAATTGAGCCTACTGCTACTGTCGAGTTTATTGAAACTTTTAGTTTTCTTATTTGGTGCTTCCTTCTTCATTTCTTATTGCATATCTGTTTCATTTCAAAGGCTGAGATCGGTTAGAAGCATTATCTAAGAAGCTCAAGGCAAAAACTGTTAGAACAGAGGCTCCTTCTCAGTCTATTGCTGCCACAAGGAACATTTTCCTTCATATTTATGTTGCTTGAATATATTGGTTGCGGCCAATATATCTAGGAAAGTTCATACCTGTTCGGGAGAAACCAGTACTCTTTGTTAACCCGAATGGTGAATTGGATCGGGTTTTATAAAAGGCATCAGACTCTTGTTCTGTCTTCTGAACTGGTTCTTTCTAAATGATTGTAATAATTAGTATACTTGCTTTCACATAGAAGCTAGGTATTTGAGTTTGAGCTACGAGTGTGTTCTATGATTACTTTTGAGTTAGAGATTCTACTGAAAACTTTCTTATATGATGATGGCGATTTTATCCAAACTAATTAACCTTGTAGAGGTCTTAAAACTTGATGATGATGGGGTCTTTGTAATTATGATCATAAAGGGTCAACTTTTTTTCAAGTTATTCAACTTTAACTGCTTTGAACGATTATGATCCACAAAGTGTTCTACCCATTTCAGCTTTTCTTGGTCACTATGTTGGATCCTTCAATTTAAAGTTGACTGAGATTCAACTTTGGATTGTTCTACCCATTTCCGCTTTTCTTGGTCACTTTGTTGGATGCTAAAGTTTGATGTGGAAATAGAAATACATGCATAAAGCTAGCGTAGTAGTCAAGACAAAGATGGAGATAGGAAAGGCATGTCAAGAAATTACAAAATTGGAGCTAAAAGAACAAAAAGTTTTGCTAGTTGTGACGAATAAGTTGCCTCCATAATTAGTTCTTCCTTCTTTTAATGACTTTTTTGTAGTTACTTTTCTTTTTTATTCTTTTTAATAACTTTGTGTAGTTGCTCTACGCTTATCCTTTTGGTCCATAAAAGCAGGTGCTTTCAAAAATCCTTCATATCAGCTCCAATTTTATGTATAATAATAATGTATCTAAATTCAATTAATGTTTTAATTATGGTATTGTATTAATTAATCAAGCTCTGGCCCAGCTAGTCTTTTCTCTAACCGTAACCTGTATTTTCTTCGGCCAACTTTGTCATGATATTGAGTTGGTAAGACTAGAGGTCTCTCCTCTTCCGCCAAAGGATCCCCACTGCCACGTGATTTTCATATTTTGATTTAGACAACTTAGTTTTAATGATTAGAAATGGGTTCAAGAATCCAGCTCTTTCTACTATCAGTTTACCTTTGGTGTTTGTTTTTGCTAATCTTCTAGGTCCTCTTGTTTTTGCTTTTCCCTACACATCAACACTTGGTAACAAACTCTGCAGTTTAGTGTAGTGCAATTCAGATTTTGTTTCTGTTTGTGAGGAGTGAAATATGATTTTAATTGGCTTTGTTGGGTTTCAGTCATCTGTAGTTCTGTAGTTTGCTTACAATCTTGACTCGCAAATGTTTGATGATTCGAGAATTGTGGGTTTTTTCTACCTCTCTCTTAAATATCAATCCGATGTGATTATCCATTAAAAAGTGCCCATGGTAAGAAAGCATTACTTTTTTATGTTTTTTAGTAAAATACAAAACCCTTTTCATGTTACACATATTAGTAAGTTAAAGAAATTTGATAGAAAAGATGTTACCTTTTTTCAGCCTCAAATGCTGTTTATTTGATTTATGGCCAAGTTGTTTACTTAATTATTTTGTTTGAGTTTTGTTGCATTTTTGTTTTCTAAATTAAAGGAAATGGTGCTGTTGTCACTCACAAATTGATGATGAAAAATTAGCCCGGCAAAAGGCTATTGATGAATGGCTTCCTATTACTTCTTCAAGAAATGCAAAATGGTGGTATTCAGCTTTCCACAATATTACAGTGCTTTCTTTACTTCTTGCAGCCTGCCCCCAGAAAGAGAAGATGATTGAAACATGCTTTTGAGACTCTGAAAGTGAATGTTTTGGGTTATGTATATAGCTCCTATATGTAATATCTCCTTATGTTGGTTTATGGGATAATTCAGACGCATTTTTCAGTAACATGATTTCTATTGCAAAGACTGACTAGATATGTATCTTATTAGTTATGTTATAACCCTAATCTTTTAAGTCTACATATTATCATGCATCTTCCAAAATCTGCTTTAGAAAAAAATTTTATCTAATAATTCTTAGTTTAAACCATAGCTGTTTGCTACCAATTTCAAGAGCAATGGAAGAAAAACCATGCAACTTTTATTCGTTCAAGTATCCATATTTTCAAGGCATTAACCATATTGTCTTTATTTAATTGGTGAACTGATGTGGAAAAGAATGACTGATTATCTGATTCTTTATTTAATTAGTTGATCTTCTATCAAGATTTTGGGGTTCGTTATCAGTATAAAATTTTGGTCAATAGAAAACGCATGACTCGAGCTCGAGCTCGGCTCGCCTTGGCTCATTTAATATATAAACAAGCCAAGCAGAGTTTGAGCCATGCATTTTCTTAGACGAGCCGAGCTCGTGAACTAGAGCTCGAGTCCCTTGCTAATACATTCGAGCCGAGCTCGAGCCAGTCACTACTCGGCTCGGCTCGGCTCGTATGCACCTCTAAATTAAGTAGACATGAAAAATATTTTAATTTTAAAGAAATCATTAAATGAAGATTTGCCAAATAAATATCACACTAAATAAATAAAATTGAATTCAATGTTTGAGTCCACTTACTGTAGCCTATTTACATACAGTCATCATCAAAGCCATGTATAGATTTCAATCTCTAGTCTCTGTCCACTCTTGCATCTGTTCTCAAATCATTATCTTCGGCGTACAACAATCTGGCTCCACACTTTTTCAACTTGAACGGAAGAGATTTATCATCAACTGAGAACTCAACGCAGCCCTCGCTATTTGAACTGAGTGGAAGCAATTCAGACAAAACTTGGTACTCAAATCCTATGTATACGTAATCTAAACCTGATTTTGAAACATGATAGTTTGTATCGTCATTATGGAGAAGGGCACGGAAAATGAGCTTCTCGTCAACAAAAAGATCAAATCCAACACTGAGACGACACTTTTCCAAATCTAGACTCTTGCATGGAGATGATAAAACAACGCACAAAGCGAAACCGATTACATTATCATTGAGGCAACCCTTTGGAAGCTTTATAAAATTTTCACTACTTCTAAGGTCAAACCAATCTAAAATTTCGCTTCCAGGGTAAAATAAGGTACCACGTACAAGGCGATTACCATTTATAAAGCTATGGATATCCTGTTCCTCCTGTTCCTCTAACATGTTGGATTCTTTTTCCTGTATCAAGAACATCATCAAATTGCAATCTCCCTTTGATATATATGTACAAATGGAGAGAGACATAATATGGGGGTGATTGTACAGGATAAAACAAGTGGGTGTAAACAAAGATTTGAGAGTCAAGGGACAATCTCCAAATCTGTTATTCTGGGAAAAAGAAAATACATTCTCTATTTTTATACTAACTACAGACCTTGAACCGGTCAAGGGACAATCCAGTTTTAAAAACATTGGGCACTACAAGAGTCAAGGGTTGGACTATTTGCGGCCAATAAAGTATTATTGACTGTCATTTGTTAAGTACACACATCGTTAAAAATACAATATAAAAAAAAAAATCTGTACATTGGTGTTTAATAATTTTTAGTAAAATTGAATAAAAAATCATTTTTAATATTATATTATGTGTGAACTTAGAAAATTTAGTATTATATTAAAGCTTTAATAATTAAAAATTAATAAAATAAATCAATAAAAATCTCTTATTGTGTATTTGATTTGACTATAGTTAATCAATAAATCATCTCTTGTGAAATGGATAGCTTAATATCAGAGAACTATTTTTTTAAAAGAAAAAAAAATTAATATCATATGAAAAGAAAGAAAGTGAGAGAGAGAGACTTACCTTATTGTGAAACCATAGAACTGCATCACTCTGAATATTGAGTAGAGCCTTAGCATGTAATTTCAGGATGTAACAACTGTTGAAGTAAAGATTCACCCAATCCCACATACCTACGCCACTAGTTGGCAAACTTGATAATTCTTCGAGTGAAATGCAGCCCCATGCGTCTAGAAATCTTAACTGGCATGGAAGCTCCAGTAAGGATTTAAGTCTCTGGCAATCGGATAAATCAAGCCTTGTCAAGTTAGAGAAATTTCCCAGGCCTTTAGGCAATCTGTAAAGTTTTGAACTATTTGAAAGAGAAAGATATTCAAGAGATTTACACCCGCGAATACTCTCAGGAAGATTCTTAAGCTCTGAACAGTTCTCAAGACTCAAGAGTTGTAGTCTAGATAGATGCTCTAGTGATGGCAATTCTTCAATTGCAGTTCCATCTAAGTACAACTCTTCTACTGTAGAAGGGATATATGAAAATGTTTTCAAATTTGAGCAACCGTGGAGAAGAACTGTCCGAAGAGATCTACACTGCGGGCTGATTGAAAGCATGTCCATGTTTTTGCATTCTTGTAGATTCAAGAAAACAAGCTTATCAAGATTGTGGATAGAAGAGAAAATGTTACGTAGATTTCTACAACCTGCAAGAATCAAGCTCTCAAGATTTGGGAAAAGTGAGAGATCTGGCATTCTGCATAGATGCTTGGAGTAACTGAGGTCCATACGTTTCAAATTAACAAGGTTCTGTTCCTGTAAAAAAAAAAAAAAAAAAATGAATTTAAAGAACAAAAATAACATACAAATATTTACAATTTAAAGCACAAAATGAAAAATAGAAGTAAACACATATACCAGGTCACCATTCCAAAGTTGTTTAAGTTTGCTATAAGGCATGTCAAGTACAACAAGGTTCCTTGGATCAAATTTTGGTGGCAATGAGTTGGCAGGATATCCATCCCACAGAAGGTACCGTAGCTCATAGAAAGCAGATTTAAGGACTTCAAAACCATACAACTTCTTTTCATGCTCAGAGCTATTTTTTTCAAAGAACTTCCATAAAAACCGTTCAAAATAAGGCTTGAATATGTTAAGGCACAGCAAACAAGAATCAGATTCAAGGACTTCCAAACCAGGTACCTCCTCATCATGCTTGCAGCCATAAACTTTCAAGAATTTTAGATTTTGCATGTTCTTGAAATCTTCAAGCTTTAAATGTGACTCCGATACTTTAGACATATCCAAGCGCATGCTTCGAATTACTTCAGTCTCCTAATAATCAAGAGCAGATATATTGACGATAAGTTAGTATGAAATTGCTTAATTACATAAATTGTTAAGTAATTAACTCTCATACAATACATTATCTTTTCAAATTTCTTTTTAAAATTCGTTAATATAAGACATGTCTCATTCCCACCCAATCACTTTACCAATTGAGTAAGTTCCCAATGATAACTGTGATGAATATTCTGCAAGCTAATATTTTATTATATCTCATATATAAAATAGAAATAAAAAAAAATTAAAGCCTTCTGTTCTCACCTTATTTTTTATCAATACTTTCAAGATATCCTCATGATCCCACAACCGACTGCATCTATCAGGATCATCAATTGATTCTTGTCGAACAATTTCTCTACCCATGTCTTGAAGTAAATCATGCATTGTTATAGTGTTGGATGATGCAGTTATAAGAGACCTTTCAATCAGAACATTTATATCATAATGTGAGGCGAAACCACAACCATCCAAGGTTGCTTCTATAAGATCTCTATCATACCCTTTAAAGAAACAAGCAATATCCAAAAATACCTCCTGCTCTTCATCATTTAGCCCATCATAACTTACTTTTAATACCTTTTGGATATTCATATCAGGAATTCTGCTTAATCTTTTTATATAGCTTTCCCATTCTTTCTTTGTCCTCTTATATAGAGAGGAACCTAAAACTTCAAGAGCAAGTGGAACACCTTTAGCATATGCTATTGCCCTTGATGATAGCTCTATATAATCTTCTGGACACTTTGCTTCAAAGGCATATAAGGTAAAAAGTTGAAAAGCATCATCACTAGATAATCCTTTCATCTCGTGTATGTGATCCACTCTACAAGTTTTAAGTAGATGTTTATCCCTTGTTGTTATGATTATTCGACTTTTTGGATCCAAGTAGTCAAACACTCCCGTTAAATGTTGTAGTTGTTTTAAATCTGTCACATCATCAAACACGATGAGAACTTTCTTGCGGCCAAGCCTTTTGCTCGAGAAGCTGGACTCAACATTGGGATGTTTATCTCCTAAACATTTATAAAAAAGTCTTTGGCGCATGTCATTTAGTCCCCCTCTTTTCTCTGATTCTTCTCTAATATTCTCAATGAAGCAAGAGGCTTCAAACTGTCTAGAGATTTTGTTGAATATAGCAGTGGCAAGAGTTGTCTTACCTATACCCCCAATGCCCCAAATTCCTAGGTTGCAAACACCTATCCTACATAATAAATTTTCAATTTCCTTAACTGTTAAATCTAGTCCAACTAGGATTTTGGCGTGAATTACTGAGGACTCATCATTCAATCTCTTCAAAATGTGTTCGACAATATCCTTTACAAGTGATGCCTCATTCCTAAAAAGTAAAAAATAAATAAATAAAATGATACTAAAATTAGATGAATGAAAACAGAACAAAGAAATAAAACATAATTTCAATTCTTAGAACTTAATTCCAATGAAGACGTTACTTATTAATATGCAATAAGAAAATAGATTACGCCCTGTTTTCAATCCTAGGATAAGAAATTTTTTATGGCAAAGAGTACTAAATTTCTTTTTAAATTCTAAAGAATCCCTCTTTTTCTCTTTCTTTTGATTGTTCATTGAGTAAAAATTTTTAAGATATAAGATTGGCATAATAAAGAACTGTGTCATGACATGAACTCGAATATTTTCTGATTAAAAGGAATTCAATATTCAGTGGCACAAAAATTTGGATACATATGAATTGATGATCACTTTCCATATCCTAAACAATATATTAATTAGTTTGAAGTAAGCTCTATCACAAGGAAAAAAAACACTTAAAAAACTTATGATACTCAATGAGATCTGTCAACTGATAAATGTCAATGCTCAAATTCAAAATAAATGAAATTGCAGTTCATGGAAAAATGAATTAATCTATCAAATGACATCATATTTAGACAGTATTTAGCTATCATCCAAAAGAGAAATTTATAGTTGGACTATGGTTACAAAAATATAATCTAAATTATTAAGGTTAAAAATGTACCATGTAACAGTTAAAAAATTACAACATTCAGACAAAAAAGTTAATGAAAACGGAATAAAAAAAAACGAAAAACAGGTAAAAAAAAAAAAAAACGATTTGAGACTTGGAAGAATCTATTAATTAGGAAAGGAGAACAGTGTGAAGCTGCAGTTGGAGTGGGAAAAAGAATAAGTATGATACTATATTTTTTTCAACTGCAAATTAATATTGTATACAAACATGAAGTGATTACATACACAGAAAAAAATAAAAAATAATAAAAAACAAAAAAGGAATTATATCAGTGTAGTTGGAGTAAGATAAAGAGTAAGTAACATTTATAGAAAAAGAAATACTTTAATTTTTAACTATTTTTCTTACTAGCCTTGTTGCAATGATCATTCTTTGAAATTCTATCTGCAGTAAGAAATGAAATATAACACAAACAACTTAAAGTATATTTACAACATAAAAGATGTTGATAAAAAATTAACAGTTACCTAAATTCCTTTGAAACAATGCCAGATAGGCTGCCTGCTTCATTCAAAGCAGTCCGCCATCTCTGTAACACCTCTGAATCATCCTTAAAACGCTTTTCAAGCTGAGCAAATGCTGTCCCAAAATTGCCGGTTTGTTTTCTTACATCTGATGGATCTACGTGATAGAAGACTGGTAGTACAATCTGATCATATTTGTTATTGCATTCAAGAATCTTTTCAAGTTCTAAGAGACAACATCTAGAAGAAGCATACTCTTTAGAGAAAATGATAACTGAGATCTTCGACTCTTCAATTGCCTTCAAAAGAGATGGAGATATTTGATCTCCTCTGATAAGCTCATCATCAATGAAAGTATTAACTTTTTTCTGACACAAGGCTTCATGCAAATGGCTCGTAAAGCTGTTACGGGTATCCTCACCTCGGAAACTAAGGAAAACCTCGTGCTCTAGTTTACAAGTAGTGGAAGAAGAAGCCATTAAGTTTCAGTGAATAGAGGCACCTCACATTAACAAAAGTAGAAGGATAAACTAAAACATTACATATTAGTGTAAATGAGTTTATATTCCATTATCTCTAAGATTTTGCATTGATTGTTGTGTATTTCTACTTTAATATTTTTTCCTGGAAGTTGCCTAACCTTTTCCTTTCCCTATTTTATTTTTTCACCTCTTTTCCCGGAAAGCACATGCCCTGCCTAAAATTTTCAAGGGTTTGGCTAGAGTACCTTGACCACCACTGGGTGACATGATAATAAGAGGGCAAAAGGAGTTTCATAAGCTCCTGAGTTCGAGTCTCTCTAAGTACTAATACGGGTGGTCATTAGGGCTTTTATCCGGCCGATAGTTCTAAGACCCCGGAGAATTAGTTAAGGTGCATGTAAACTGATCTAGACACTCTCGATGATTTAAAAAAAAAAAAATGATAGAGAGAGAGAGAGAGAGTAACTTAAATCTTTTACTTAAACTATTGACACTAATCCATACAAATGATCCTTACCATCCATTGACCTTTTTTAAAAAATCATCTTCCACCCACTAGCAGCCCATCACATTTTATATTGTGTTTATCATCTCAAAGTTAATTGATCTTCTTTAATTTTTTTTTTTTTTTTTAATAACCGAGGGCATTTGGATCAACTTGCACACATCTCAACTAATCTATCAGGATCCTGAAGTTAACAACTAAGTAAGTTTCCAATAGCTACCCCTATTAGCAGATGAGGCGAATCGAACTCAAGACCTCTAGAATAATACAACTAAGAGTTCTAGTTGACCACTAAACCACTCAATGGTGATTTTATTGTTTTATTCAATTTGTCATAATGATATTATTTTTATTTAATTTTATAAAATGATACTAATCATGTTCTTTTTAGTTTAATTTAGTGCATGTAGTGAAGTTAGATATTGTATTCACATGTTCATTACTTTCTAGTCTTGTTATCACATTAAATTTTAAAATAACGAATCGATTTTTTGATGAATGTTGTTCAAAGTTAAATTACGTGTAAAACATTGACAAATAAATCTGAATTTGTGTGTTTGAACATTTTAATTAAAGATTTTGAAAATTTTAAAACAGTCGGTTATTCTCAATCACTAGGCTAATTAATTTGCTTCATAATCATTCATCACCACATTATTCTTCAAAACACAGTTAAAGAAAAAAGTTAATAAAGTGCAAAGACATTTTAAAACTAATGAAGAATCTTTGATAGTGGAGGAAGAATTATTGTGTTCATCTCTTTTCCTGGAAGATGCCTAAAATTAAAAAAAAAAAACTATTAATCATAAGGGTTAGGTAAGATTCCTTAAATATTCATAATTCATATTGGGCGGTTTCAGAAAAATTAGAATTTTACAGTAAGGAATCAAGATTACCAATAGCAAAAATCAATGAAAACAACAAACTAAATAAAGAATTAATTTATTAAAAGCCATAATAAAGTAGGTTTTGTGTTATTTTTTAAACCTCGGGAGATTTTGATATTCAATAAAAACCCCCCAGGTGGATTCATTAACTCTAAAATTCTAAAATTGATCGTATCTCTTTCGTAGACTATAAGCCACTTCTAAGTTCTAATGTTATGTCTAGAAAACTTATTTCACTTTTAGGGAAATTTTAAGCAGCAATGTAATGCGTAAAGGTAGATGAATAAAGTTAATCTGCAAAATTAAAGACATTTATTCCACTTTTTCTATTTCATTGTGTTCATCTCTTTTTCCGGGAAGATGCCTTCATGCCTAAAATTATAAAAAATTCTGAATCATAAGAGTTAGGTGGGGTTAACTTAGGGCCTGTTCATTTATAAATTTTCATGTTTCCATTTCTTTGTTTTTGTATTGGAATCGTGCAATTTACGTTCGTATACCGTTTCTTTAAAAGTTGAACCGCAAAAGAGAAGAAATGGGTGGGTAGAAAAGAGTAATGGGTCCCTGTTTTCTTTATAAATAATTTATAATTCTGAATTAAGTATACTACATTTCTTATCTTTTTCATATCTTATTTTTCTCTTTATTAAAACAAAATTTTTCATTTTAGATCAAGATTTTTGACACAAAATTGCAAACGGCAATCAACCTTTAACATATTTGAGACGAGCTATTCAAGATGAACAAAATAATTAGTAATTTTAAGCTGGTTTTATTGGTTGTGGAGATAATTAATTTCATATTTTTTATTTTTTTCTTTGTGTTTTCAAACAAACATGTAGAATCCTTTGTTGTTGGTGAGGTTTTTATGAGTAGAATTAATTAACTATACTTTTAACCTCTATCCATATAAGAGTGTAAAATTTTAGTTGGAAGACCAGAATTACACTACTCTCACAAAGTTCTCTTCTAAATTTGACTTGACTCAATAAACAATTAATGGGCTCTTTCTCTACATTCTACTTTCACCATTTTCCCCGGAAGATGCTCCCCTTTTTTCTTATCTGACTTGACTTATTGAACCGTGAACATTGGGTGTGATTTGTGACACTAATTCAATATAAAATTTGGTCTTTACAATCTACTTTACTTTTACCAAACAAAAGTTTAATTCCTTATACGTTGGATACATTGATATGAATTTTTAACACTAATTTACTGATAAATATAAATTATTGTTACAAATTCAAGTCAAGTATTTAAATTTACTAAATTTTTTAGTAAATTTCCTTGAAATTGTCTCAATGAATTGCTTTTCCTTGAAGTAAAGTGATCAATAGTGAAATGACTTTCATTCACACCTATTTTTATTAAATTTCCTTGAAATTGTCTCAATGAATTGATTTTCCTTGAAGTAAAGTGATGGAAAACTGTGTGCCTCTTTCTACTTTTGCCATAAAAGTCTTTCTTTATATTTACCACCTTATTATATAAACTGATTCAATTTCTTTGAATTGGCATGTCGCTTGCTTTATGTTCCAATACCCATAATTTGTGCTTCTTTACTCTGTCATCCCTAAAAACCCATATCAATCAGACCCTAAATAAAACCTACTCTAATAAACTCTACTTAGAACATAATAGAACAGAACACCATATAATGGCAGGTTACAACAATATTAAAGAGCAATCAACATCATTTAACCACCCAAAAACCAAACATCACCAATATTATACATTAACATAGCAGTAGCCTTCATGCAACATATATAATTAAATTGTATTCCGGAAAGATAATCAGATTACCAGGAAGAAAATCTAAGAGAAATTACAAAATGGCAGCTAACATCCATTGGATTATTATGCAATTAAATAAAACATGCAAAGCCAACTACTTTGGTTTCAAAATATGGGTAGAATTTTCAGTGATATTAGGCATTAAAATTAAGAGTCTTACTGCTTGAAATCAAGATTAACAACATTCAAACAAGAAAGAAAATTAAATCAAGAATAGTGAAATGGGATTTATATACCAAGTCTTTTGTCTGGCTCTTTCTCACTAATCAAGAATAGTAAGAGAAACAGGAGAGCTCTGTTATGAGACTTGAAAAACATAAGAAAAGTTATTGATATCCAATCAATTGATTCATAACAATATCCTTAGGTAATAAAAAACGATAAAATAATTTAGCCTCTCCTTACACGCAAAAGTTTTCAAATTAAAACAGTGATCTCCCCAAGTCTGTTTAAGAAAATTTAACCATTTTTGTGAAAATCCTAACATACCCTTTTCTAGATTGCCCCTCAACTAATTGAAAACTCTTAGATGTGGTCCTCCATTTTTTTAAAGTCCGAATCTTTATTCCTGACAGTAATTTTACACTATAAGAAAAAATTCCAATCGAAATTTCTTGCATAAGAACTGTAGGCAGGAATGTAGTCAAAAGAGAGAGAGAAATTTGATCTCTTCTAATAAGTTCATCTTCATTAATGAAAATCTCAATCATTTTCTGACATAAAGCAAGATGGCTAGCAAAATTGTCATGGGGTCCTCAACTCTGAAACTAAGAAAAAGATGATACTTTAGTCTAGCAATAGTGGAAGAAGACAACGAAGCCATTAACTTTCCACAAATGACAGTCAGTTTACATTGGCAAAAACATAGAGAGCTAAACCAAGACATCATATAATTGAGTATTTGCGTCAATCTCTAAGCATTTCAACTTTATCTCTTTTCCTGGAAGATGCCTTTGCCCTTTTTTTTTTTTTTAACCAGACTTATAATTGCATTCCTAACAAGCAACTAATAAACCAATCAGATTTGGTCTGATTGTGTTACATTGATTCATTAATTCATTAATTCACAAACAAGAAATTTCACAGCAAGGCTTCACATTTACAATTTTGAGATATTCATAATATACCCCTCTACATTGCCCACTATTTGCTCTGTTACCAAATTGAGATGGGCCTGAACATTTTTATACTGAAACATGCAACCAGAAATTTCGAAACTGGGTTTTCACAACTAGTGAATTAACTAAGTGGAAATGGGTTTCGGAAATTGGTGAAATTAGGGATTCAAAATTAACAACAAAAATTAATCAACAATGAAATTAGGGAAAATGAGTTTTTCATACCAAGTCCTCAGGCTCTTTCTCACTAGTGTGATAAACCCCTCATTTGGTGCGAATCAGCGGTGTCTGCACCCCCATTTCCAGAGCTTTTCATCGTCTCTCTGTCTACTAAGAGACACGGGAATTTTTATAGCATATATATTTTAAAAGTTATGATACAATTTTTAGACCTTAGATTAATGTATTTTAATGGTTTAGATTACATCTACGCAATTTTTTTCTAAAATGTATTAATGGTAAAAATTGTATTATATTTAACTATCCAAAATATATTAATCTAATAAAAATAAATAAATAAATGGTGCCCTTAAACATGACCTACATGTTAACTTAAATAATCGATTTAAAGCTGCAATGTCAATTATTGAAATTAATTATTGTATTTGTTATCTCTTCAACTTCTAAATAATTTAATTACAATGAGTTGACAGCTAAAATTAGAGTTTTATAGTTAAATCAAATATTTAAGTTATAGTAATCTAATCGGTTAAAAACCTCATTTGTCTATACAAGATTGATTTATTTCAGTGATTGGGGATGTTTGGGTTAGTTGACAAGCACTTCAACTAATTTTTTAGGGTCTTAAAGTTAATAATCGGATAAATCTTTTCAGTGTAGATCTTTATTAATGCTTGAAATGACTTAACTCAAAAACTCATGTTAACTCTTTTGCACTTTCACCAAGGGCCACCTAATGATAGTTTTCCTTGAATTATCTTGCTTTTGTCAGGTTCTCTTCGCAAGAAAGTAATGGAAAAGTGTATGCCAACTAGCTCTCTCCATCACTAGTAAGATGAATTAGCTCTCTCGTTTAGTAGTGAGAGATTGATTGGATGAATTAGGCCTACGGTTTGTGCCCATGTTCAAACAAGACATTCAAGGGCTAAACTAAAACATAAGATAATTGAGTGATTGATTTCTTAGTAATGATTTTAATCACATTGTTTTGCTGTGGAAATGTAGATTTTGTTTTGTTTATTTTATTATTTTTTTTTTTTTAATTACCAAAAGTGTTTAGGTTAGTTTACGTATACTTTAACTAATCCCTTAGGACCTTAGAATTACCGATCGGGTAAGTTTCAATGACTACACTTATTGGCAACTGAGGAGGAACTCAAATTCAGTACTTCTTAAGTAATATACCTAAACTCTTCCTTAGTTCCTTTCTTTCTCTGCGGTGAAGGTCTCAAATGGGTTTTAAGCCAATGGGCCAATGGGCTCCCATTGTCTGATGGACCAACTTCAATTACTAATGAGCGAATGGGCTCTCGTTACGTGATATACCAACCTAAAATTTTCTAAATTTTAATTTTAATTTTAAATTTTTAAAAATAAAAGTAGATTTCAAGCTCAAGTTCAAATTAATTAAATGAAAATATAGCTTAATGGAAAAATGAATTAGTAATTTGCTATCAAATGACATCATATTCAAACAGTAAAACAGGGTAGAATATAGCCCTCCAATAAAGAATTACAAGATTGTCATAGAAACTCAAAATCTTTCATGTTTCCACTCTTTCTTTAACATCTCTCTCCAAACCCATCATTACTTACTAACTGATCATTTATTTTAACTTCAAATTATAGGTTCTTATTATCTTTTTTTCTTTTTCCTCCAGAGAGACCAAAAAGACTTTGATTTGTCAGATAAGATAATTTTCTCAGTCTATATTAATAATCTAAGATTACATTATGGTTTAGTTTTGACTGTTTTCCATATATACAAAAGACATAATTAATAATAACTATTAACAGTTACCTAATGACATTTGAATCAAAGCCAAACAGATTGGTGGCTTCTGTCAATAACATCTTTGAATCATCTTTAAAACACTCTTCAAGCTGTGCAAATCAATTTCCTAGTTTGTTTCCTTACATCTAATAGATCTACATGATGGAAAATTGGTGTTACAATTGGATCATATTTGTTCTTGCATTCAAGAATATTTACAAGTTCCTTGTGGCAGCATCTCGAAGATGACCAACAAAATCTTTGATTGCTCAATTGCATTAAAAAAAGATGGAGAAATTCATTAAGCTCGTCATCAATGAAAGTCTTGATTTGTTTTTGACATAAGGTGGCAAATAAAGAATTAGATACCAAGAATAAATGAGAATTTCACAGTAAGAAATCAAGATTAACAACAGCAAAAATCAATCTAAACAACAAATTAAATCAAGACTAGTATAATGGGGTTTAACATTGCAAGTCTTTCACCCCGCGCTATTTCTCACAACTTAGGCATGTGAAGAAATTGAAATGGAAATTTAGAGCTTGATAATGAGGTAAACAACCAAATTTGGCGCTAATAAACAGTGTCTCCACTCCATTTCCTGCACTTTTCATCGCCTCGCTCACAACTAAACGACACACGAGAACTGTCCGATTAGAGTAAAAATTGATTGTTGATATTGTGTGAATTGGACAATGCAATTTATTCAATTTTTATCCAAAATTCAATTATTTTCATTCATTTTTAAATGATGGAGAATTCCATAACTAAAGCACTGAGAGCTAAGAAAAAGGAAGAAGAAAAAAAATGAAAAAAAAAAAATAGAAATAAACAATTGTGCAACTGCAAATTGCAAATTTTTGTTTTTCTAAAACATTTATTCAACACACATTATTTATTTTATTTCACATTAAACTTGATTTTTAACACTAATATCTTTTGGTAAAATATTTGTAAATGATTTTCAATATTCTTAAACTATGCTATGGTAGAACATCTTGTTAAATAATATTACTATAGGAAAATTATTGAACAAAATATAATTATTTTTGTTGATGCTTGATTTTGACACCAATGACTCGCATTTGTAAAGTGTTAAGCTGCTCTTAGAAATTACATGTGAATGATTGGGATAATCTAATGCAAAGACTGAATAATAAATGAAAGGTGGTTTTTAAAGTGGTTCAAATGCTTAAAGCGAATCTTACGTCCATTATTCTTACAAGAGGTTGCATACGCAAACAACAAGCAGAGATACAATAATTGAGTATTTAAATAGAATCTCAAGTAAATCTCTTGCTCGCTGGTTATCTTTGCTCTGCAAATAAAGATTAAAATTAAAATGCGAGTTCAGTATCAGAATCCCCAAAATGAGAGAAGGAGTCCTTTATTTATAATTGAAGAATTCAAGGTAATGATTACAAATCTACAAGTGGGTAGCTACCATGCAAATCTTTCCTTGCGTCCCATTGGCTAATAACTTAGGAACTATCCTCAAATTACTTAGGGCTTGGACGAGTGTGTGGCTGTTATTCACTCATAGACAAAACCTGAATCTACCAAGTTGGTGACAGCCATACTCTTCCTGTCTTGGGGTGACATGACAGCTTCTAGACAATGCAAAACCTTCCTGAACTCTGATTGGTGCTTACTGATGTAAGCGTACGTCAGCCTTGACTTTTTGGGCATAATAAAAGCTCCCCAATTCTTAAGGTTCAAGGATTGAATCTTAAGCACTTCATGATTATTCCGCGACTTGACTGGTTACGAGGAGAATTTGCCTAAACTAACAATTGAGGACAATCACATTGTTATAAACAACATGAGGCTGATAGCTTTACTCGACCAGCAAGCTGAGTAAAGATCGCAACATGGATTTCTAAAAGTTACACAAGCAACCTAAGGTGATCGTTCCAAAAGGTTCAGCGACCCATGTCGGATCCTGCTCAACGCTATAAAAAATATGTTTTGAACTCTATTTGCCATTTGCAACTTGAAAATACTCAGGGATTTTGCTATAGAAAATTGAGAATCACTTTGCTTCGAGTTTGACACAAGGAGAAGAGTGTTTTATTTGAATGACCTCTTCAGATGTTATCCGTTGCACTTAACAGTTGTCTCAGTTAATAAAATAAGCTTTATCTGATAGATATGTCTCTACGCAATAAGTGTCAGCTATGAACATTAAATGCTAGCCATGTTGAAACGACATTTTCTTTTGAAGCATTAAATGCCGATGAGGGCACATTTAATATGGATGAGATAATCTTGCCAACGTTTGGTGATTTCAATGAAAGGAAACACCGGTTGATCTCCATGAAGCGTGATGGTTACTCTTTGCGCAGATTGATGACACATGGTCGCAATCAATGGCTAGAAACATGTCCCGCCCAAACGTCACTTATAAAAGAAAACCAAGCATCGTCTTCTTCCTTGTAAAACCCCAAGCCATTTCAAGTTTTTCTCAAAACTTAAACTTTTAGAGAGAAAAACAACGTTTTTACACTCAAGAAATTAGTTCATCCTCTTCCCAGTTAATGCGCACTCATTGCTATGACAAAACATCTATTCCTAGCAATCAAGAGGTAAAGAAAAATCTTTTTTGTTTCTCTTTTTCAATTATGTTAAAAAACTTAGTTTTTACAATAATGGTGGGTTTAAACATCTGGTAGACTTAGACAATGAACATTCTTGGGTAGTGTTTAAAAAGAAACACTCTTAAGAGTTGAAACCTAGGGCGTAGATCTTTAGAAAATCACCCTTAAGAATTTTTAGGGTTTTTAGGGTTTTGGTTGCTATAGAAGAGAAACCAGGGTTCTTTTACTCTTCTGAGTTGCTGCACGAGGTAATGTAAGCGGAGACTGAGTCACCTTTACATGTCGCACATTTTCAAACTCTAAGAGAAATGGACATCCCTAAAGCGAGGACAGTCGGAGAGGATGGCTCACAACCACCGGGCACCTCAGCAAGTCCCGGGCAGGTGGTATAAACAACAATCACAAATGATGAAATCCAAAAAGTGATAGACCAATACTCGATCAACATAAACATCTTCCAACACAGGTCGCACACTGCTCAGGACCCTTACAAGGGAATGGCTGCAATCTCGGAGGCGATCTTCAAATGTGGAGTGAGGATACCCTTCCACCCCTACATCAAGTCGATCCTCGATCACTTTCAAGTCACACCATTCCAGTTAATGTCAAATGCATATATGATAGTAGTTGCTATGTATATCATGTTTGGCAAACACAACCTTAACGTGCCAATAGCACTAGAACTCGGTTGTGCTTATTATCTAAAGAAGAATAAAGATAAGGATTTTTACTACCTTTCCAAGCGATCTACGATTGAAAAAGGGATATTTGCTTACCCCAACAATGTCGGGGCTTATGAAACCAAATATTTCTTCTTCGAATATGATGGAGTTTGTAAATTTAAAGAGTCAAGTAGGTTTTCCTTTTAATTTCTAGACTACTTATCCTTTATTTTTAACTTTTCCTTAATAAATAAGGCTAATGAATTTTTTGCTTTCTTGCAAAAAAAAAAAAAAGAAAAAAAAAAAAAAAAAAAGACCAAATTGTGGGCGCTAATAGACTTTAGCCACATCAAAGCATTTGGTCGATTGCCCTTGATCCATCTCCCGAGTGGGAGTTGGACCATCAACATACTCTTTGAAGTGCCATTTTTTAATAAGGTCTTCAATTGCCTACTTAAGAGCTTGACACTCATCGGTATGGTGCCCATTATCCCAATGATAATAGCAATATTTTTTGTTTTTTCTTGCTGAAGTGGGATTATTCATGGGCACTAGCTTTCTAAGCAGATTAGCTTCTTCTAATTTATCGAGAATAGCTGATACCGATGCATTCAACAGAGTATACTGATTTTTGTCGTGATCGCAACGAGGGACCTAGGCATAAGACTTCTTGGGCTCAAATAACTGTTTTTTTCCCTTTCGCTGATCGTCATTAGCCCATTTGCGATCAGATTTCTACTACCCTCCCCCCGGTTTTCCTCTTTCCAACTAGGAAAGCTAGTCAAAAGACTGGGGTTGTGGTAATTCAAGGAAGTTACTGAATTTTCAATCCTGAGATATTTCTCAGTGAGGTTATAGAAACGGGTAAGAGAAATATCATTCTCAGACTACAACTTCTACCACAAGTCAATTTGTAGGCGAACTCCCGCAATAATAAGAGTCTGAACTGAATCTTCGGGTATATTAGCCACCTTGTTCAGCTGCTGGTGGAACCTGTCAATATAGGACTTGAGAGACTCATTCCTTTCCTACTGTCTGTTGGTTAGATAGTTCAACGACATTGAGAACTTCTTGTTAGCCTGGAATTGTGTCTCATAAATAATAACTCATTTGCTGTAACGAATTAATAGATCTTGGCAGAAGCAATCTAAACCAATGCTTGGTATGGGCAATCAGAGTCACTACTAAGCAGCGACATTTGGCCAAGTTGGAAACTTGGTGAAGCTCCATAAGGTCGCTAAACTCATAGAGATGATCCTACAGATCAAAATTTCCATCGAATGCTCACATGTCAGGTATTTTAAATCTTGACGGAAGAGAAGCAGACAACACTACTAGAGAAAAGGGAGACGTCTCAGCGACCTGCCCTTGCTCATTTTGTTGAGCTCTAATTTGATCCAAAGCTCATTGTAACTCCTTAATCTAAGGAAGTAGAGCTATCTGGGGATCACTTTCCACAATGTAGGTTTGCCCCTCACGATTGTAGTTGAGGAAAGACCACAGGTTGGACTCTTTCTCACCTCGGCCGGATCCTTCGGAATACCTTGACACACACTTGTTGGAGCCATGTGAAGGCAATGAATGGCCAGGGGAGCTATCCCAACCTCTACGATAATCAAAACTGACCTACGGATGGTGGGCATTTTCCTCGCGATGATGGTCGAAACCATCACGTCGGCGATAATGGGAATCTCTCTACCTTGCACTCTTGTGAAGATGCCCATGCGATGTGGCGTGAGACGACTCATGATGCGACATACTGCCAAGTCACAAAGCCATGGGTATTCTACCTACTTTACGACTGGTATTTGCTGGTGCCTAGGAGCCCTTTGGCCCTTTATCTACCAACTGCTTCCCTTTATCTTTATGCCATATAGTGTGCGTGGCATGAGTTTTTGCCGGTTTCTGCGCTTTAGCGTGACCTACAAGTGTCTTCGGAGGTGGCACCACTTTGTCAAAATTGGGCAGTACAACCTTATCCAAACTATCCAGCCTTCGGTTGACCGTTTGGAGAGTATTGTTGAACCTCTCCAGGTAATTCATCATAGTTGGATCAAGCTGTGAGTTGGAGGGAATATCCATCATGGTACCCTATGGAATTGGAGGTACTTTAGGAGAAGTATCATCGCATACCAGAGGGATCTCCTCTTTGCTAATATTGGCTTGCTTGGCTTTAAGACCACGAGCCATTTGTTTGCGAGTAAAACTAATTGATCAGAGATTCCTGATGAAGAGCATATACTAAATCAAACCTTTTTTCTAGTGTCAAACTGTTGATGCTTGATTTTGACACCAACGACTCGCACGTGTAAAGTGCTAAACTGCTCTTAGAAATTAAACGTAAATGATTGGGATAATCTAATGCAAAGACTGAATAATAAATGAGAGATAGTTTTTAAAGTGGTTTGGATGCTTAAAGCGAATCTTACGTCCACTATTCTTTCATATATGAGAGATTATAAGAGGTTGCATATAGCAAATAACGAGCAGAGGTACAATAACTGAGTATTTAGATAGAATCTCAAGTAAATCTCTTTCTCGTAGGTTATCTTTGCTTTGAAAATAAAGATTATAATTAGAATGCGAGTTTATCAAAATCCCCAAAATGAGAGGGGGAGTCCTCTATTTATAGGAGAAGAATTCAAGGTAATGATTACAAATCTGCAAGTGGGTAGGTGTCGTGCAAGTCATTCCTTGTGTCTCATTGGCTAATAACTTAGAAACTATCCTTAAATTACATGGGGCTTTGAGAGGTGTACGACTCTCATTCATTCATAGACAAAATCTGAATCTGTCAAGTTGGTGACAACCATACTTTTCCTGTCTTGGGGTGACGTGGCAGGTTCTGTACAGCACAAAGCCTTTTTAAACTCTGATTGGTGCTTACTAATGTAAGCCTACATCAGCTTTGACTTTTTAGGCATAACAATTTTCATATTTTCTTTTATAATGATTTGTTAAACTAGGAAAGGAAAACTAAGTCATTTATTTTTTATTGACTTTACAGAACAGGAATTTCTCTTGATATAAGCATTTTCCTAAGCTAATAAAGTGTTTTATATATTATCTGCATCGGTGTAATTTTTGGTTTAGTTAACACAATGGACTTGTTCTTTAGAAATTGTAAATTTTTATTTTGTTTCACTTACAAATGAAAAGATCACCAAAGGAGCCAATCAAACCCTGTTATTTGCTTTATAACACCTTCTTTTTCTGGAATTGCTATGATATTCTAATTAGCAATATATTAAATTATTGGAAGTTAAGGAAATATTACATTCAATATATAAATTATAATGGTATGCTATTAAAGTATGAGTAATATGATGACATCTTTTAAAAAAAAAAATCCAAAATGCATCTTCTTGAGATAATAATATATATATTTATAAACCCAATAATTGTATTAAAAGAAACGAAAAAATACATAGGAAAATAAGAAAACCCTCCACGGCTCTCTTACCTTGGACAGGCCCAAGGAAGCAAATAAAGTAAAAGCCTAAAACCTAAGGATATACAACCTTTACAACAGGCTTAACAAAAAAACAAGGCTGGAACAAAAAGAAAGAACAATTTACAAAGCGAAACCAAGGCCAGAACAGACCAGCCTTTTTCAACTTACACAGCAAAGCCCAAAGTCTCTGTATTGCTATTAGTAGCAAATAGATGATCCATTAAACCATTAATGACTTCTTCCCCAGACCTCCTATTGACTTTGACATCATTATCATTAACAAAATCATTCTTAAACTATGTTTTAATAAAACTTCTTATTAAATAAAATTATTTCAGGAGCATAATTGACAAACCATCACATGCAAACATCAATGAAATATTCGCTAAAGCTTATTTAAACTCTCCTAATAAGAACAAGCGTATAATTACAAATTGTATTGCAATCTAAATAGATCAATAAAGAAGGTCAAATCGTGTTAATTGATTTTATGAAATTGATAAACCAATAATTCTCCATCTTTTCTTTCATATATATTTTGTTGTTAAGTATAGAAATTGTAGTATAACTTTCAAAATAATATAAATTTTGGTTATTTTAAAATGGATAAATCACTTAAAAAAGTTAAATCGTGTTATATAGTTGTATTAAAAAGAGTTGTCCTAGAAGAAACACGCAAAATGAATATAGACACCATAAACATATCCTAATTTCTCAACCCCCTTAATCCCTTTTATTAATTCTATTCTTTTTTAATCCCAAAATTCAATTATTTTCTTTCATTTTCAATTGATGGAGAATTTGATAATTGAAATTCAAGTTGAAATGTCGAGCAAGTTTTCGGATCCTGGAGTCACTAAGCCTAAGAGAGTTAAGAAAAGGGAATGAAAAAAGACAGAAAGGGCAATTTATGAGCTTATTCAAATTCTGGTGATGAACATATATTTCACTAGATATTTATGTACTTAATTTCACATTAAACTTGAATCCAGCTTCATTATTAACAATAATTCTCCCTGGTATAATACTTTTAAATGCTTTTCTTATATCATGAAACTGCGTTTAATAGAACCTTTTAATTTTTCCTAATATGGATACATGCATTGATATACTAATTTTTTTATCTTTTAATGATTTTGGTGTATGTGTTAAAAGCACGCGTTAAGATAATCCTACTAAATAATATTATTACAAAAATAGTATTGAACAAAAAATTACATACAAACATTAGTAGAGTATTCGCTGAAGCTTATTCAAAGTCTCCAAACAAAAACAAATTTGCGATTACAAATTGTAGAACAATTTAGATGTATCACTAGAAAAAGTCAAACCATGTTCATTAATTTTATGAAATTGATGTGCTAACAATCCATCTTTTCGTCAGTATTTTTATCAATAAGTATAGAAATCGTAATATAAATTTCAAAAGAAAAGCAATTTTGGTTATTTTAAGATAGATAAATCACTAAAGACGGTCAAGTCAAGTTATGATATATGGTTGTAAACCCAATAATTGTATTAAAAAAAAAAAAACCGAAAGAATACAGAGGAAAGGACGAACCACCCCACCGACCCCCCTGGGCATCTCTTACACTGGACAGGCCCAAGGAAGCAAACAAAGTAAAAGCCTAAAAGCTAAGGATGTACAAAAACAAGGCTCGAACAAAAAGATCCAACAATTTACAAAGCAAAAACAAGCCCAAGCCTAAGCCAATGCCAGAACAGACCAGTCTTTTTAAACTTACACAACATAAGCCCAAAGTCTCCCTATTCCTATTAGTAGCAAACAGATGATCCATGAACCCATTAATGATTTCGTCCTCGGACCTCCTATTGCCTTTGACATTATTATTATTAACAATCTCATCCTTAAACTATGCTTTAATAAAACCTCTTATTAAATAAAATTATTGCAAGTATATTATTGAACAAATAATCACATACAAAGATCAATGAAATATTCACTAAAGCTTATTCAAAATCTCCTAATAAAAACAAGTATATAATTACAAATTGTATTGCAACCTGACAGATCACTAAAGGAGGTCAAGTCGTGTTAATTGATTTTATGAATTGATGAGCCAACAATTCACCATTCTTTTCTTTTGTATATATCATATCAATAAGTGTGAAAATTGTAATATGACTTCCAAAAGAATAGAAATTTTGATTACTTTAAAATAGATAAATCATTAAGAGAGGTCAAACCGTGTTATTTGGTTGTATTAAAAAGAGCTACCATAGAAGAAATATAAAAAATGAATGTCTAAGCAAGAGTGCACAACCACAAGAAACCTAATCTCTACAATCTTGTGATCCTATACAAAAAGCCAAGCAAGAGACTAACACCATAAAACTCTGTCCATCTCTCCCAACGGCAGCAAAAAACAACAAAAAGATATGCACAAAGGGCAGCCTCACTTCCCACACCAAAGCCACAACTGAGACTGCAACTCTTCCACTGTCTATGCTTACAATGCAGCATATATATATATATATATATCAACTGCAAGAAATCCATCCTGCCCAAGTTCCCATCCTTCATACATGGCACTACAAGGACTGCAGTATACTGGATGCATATTGAAACCCACAACTGCATACGAGATTGTTTAAAAACTATTTATTTTATAAATGTAATTTTTTCCAATATATTTTGAACTTTAATATTATAAATTTTATTTAAATTAGTTATTATATTATTACGAAATTTGAATATAATTATTTTGTTCAATCCAGTATGGTCCCAAACATAATACAGTATCCTATCACACACACATGTATATATTCAATCCAATAGAATCATTTTAGGACTTTCATGTCTACACATGTTTCTAAACCGCCCTTGGTCGGCAATTAAATGAGTTGAGCCTGCTACGAGGACAGATTTGAGGAACAAATAAATGGTGCTGCTTATAATGGCATATGGAAATGATAGAGAGAATGGCAGTTGGACTGGCATATCGCATGATTTTATCGACATGATTTCTTATATGACTAACACAAAACAATAAAGATGATGAAGATAAACAAATTTTACTTCTTGTGAACACCCTCAATCTTCTTGTTTCTTTATTGCACAGCTTTGTCTTATGCTTTAGAGTGGCAATTTTTATTATGCAGTTCTTCTCACATTGATCAAATCTTGTTTCAGTCGTTGGAGATGTGAGAGGGAGGGGCTTAATGGTGGGGGTAGAATTAGCAACTGACAGGAACGAGAACACACGTGCCAAGGCCAAAACTGTAGTCTTTTTTGAGAAACTCC
The DNA here is from genome assembly GCA_026225825.1 of Pistacia integerrima. Classification (NCBI taxonomy): domain Eukaryota; kingdom Viridiplantae; phylum Streptophyta; class Magnoliopsida; order Sapindales; family Anacardiaceae; genus Pistacia; species Pistacia integerrima. The sequence goes on along the minus strand of CM047740.1, from coordinate 1,676,578 downwards.
GAAGTACAAAATACTTACTCTCCTCTTCAGAGAAAGCTTTTCATTCTCATTTTTTCATTATGAAACTCTCGCTGCAATTGCAGAGCTTGGTGTTCTTGTTGAGAAAGGTGGACTACATGGAAAGTTACCATTTTTTGATCAGATCCAACAGTGATATTGGAATTAAAGCTGTAAACCCTTGGAGATTTTCCTTATGTACCTAAACTTCAGGTTATCAGACATCCCTAGTATCAGCAATTAGCAGTTTATATGATCGGGTATAGTATTAACGATATACTGAAAAACAAATCTAAGTATGCAAACATGTAGACAAAAATCAGCCTCAGAAGGCCGAAGTTCAGGAAAAGTTCAACAATGAACTTAGCAGTATCCTTAATGAAACACATAATTAAATAGTAGTTCGGCAACATAAACCAATTCCAGAGATGAAAATCCAGAGAACATCGAGATGACAGTAAAGGAAATATGTGTCCACGTGCCAAGTTGCCAGCCAAATTATTAGCATGGGCGAGGATCAAGCCAGCCTCAAAGCACAATGAATAGCATTAAAAAAGAGGCATTTCAACAATTCTGGAAGAGAACTGAAGGCATGAATATAAAAACAGTGTTTCAAAAACTGAAGAGAATCAAAAAGAGGCACTTCAACAACTCTGGAACAGAGAACTGCAGAGCATACAGCATGAATATAAACTGCGGAAAGTTAGCTGAGTAGCTTCAGAAGGCAAACAGATTAGGCATATCCTAAAGATCAGGCAGCAATGATGGAGTAAAAAGCCTTGAATGCCCCTGGAGGGTTTCCTACTGAAGCAACAACAATCCTGCTATTCCGAATTAGCACAAGCATCGCCCATCAGCTTACTGTTGGAGAGACATAAGGACATAAAAAGGGAATCCTTTTGCTGTCATAAAATTTACCTCCAAATTTTCCCAAGACTAGCGACCAAGTTAGCTTTCAGATCTAATGGAGTGGGTTATCTTCGAGAAATTGACAGTAAAATGCCAACAAATATGAACCCTCATTATGACCAAATATGATTAAAACCAAAAAGCCATGGCTAAATTAAGTAACACATAAATACAAATAACAATCAACAAAATCTATAGCTAAACACTCCAGATTATTATTGTTAACAAAATTTATTAGAGTATGAGAAGTATACAATACTGAAAAGACTTAAAATGAAGATTTGACAAATAAATATCAAATTAAATAAATAAAATTGAATTCAATGTTTGAGTCCACTTAGTGTAGCCTTTTCATATGCAGTCATCATCTGAGCCATTTATAGATTTCAATCTCTGGTCTCTGTCCACTCTTGCATCTATTCTCAAATCATTATCTTCGGCATACAACAATCTGACTCCACACTTTTTCAACTTGAACGGAGGAGAACTATTATCAACTGAGAACTTAATGAGGCCCTCACTATTTAAACTGAGTGGAAGCAATTCAGAGGGCATAATTCCGTAATCGTATCCTATGAATGCATGATCTGAATCTGATTCAATAACCACTAGGCCTGAAAAACCATTACAGAGTGGGCCACAGAAAACAAGCTTCTCGTTAATAGAAAGATTAAATCGAACTTCGAAAGCATTGTCGACCCACCTTCCTGTGTGTGGAGATGATATAACAGCGCACACGGCAAAACCAATTAAGTTATCGTTGAGGCAACCTGGTGGAAGCTTTATAAAATTTTCACTACTTATAAAGTTAAACCAGTCTGAAATATCACTTCCGGGGTAAAGTATACAACCACGTAGAACGATTTCCGGTCCCCATAACTGCTCGAATCCTCTTTCCTGTACCAAGAAAATCATCAAATTGCAATCTCCCTTTTATATATATGTACATATGGAGAGAGACAATATGGGTGTGATTGTACTGGATAAAACAAGTGGGTGCAAACATAGATTTGAGAGTAAGCCTTTCACAATCTCAAAATCTGTTTTTCTGGGAAAAAGAAAATAGATTCCCTATTTTTATATAATGAACTATGGACCTTGAACCGGTCAAGGGGCAGTCCGATTTTAAAAACATTGGGCACTATATGAGTCAAGGGTAGGACTATTTGCGACCAATAAAGTATTCTTAACTGCCATTTGTTAAGTACACACATCGTTAAAAATACAAAATAAAAAAATCTGTATATTGATGTTTAATAATTTTTATTAAAACTGAATAAAAAATATAATTTTTAATATTATATTATGTGTGAACTTAGAAAATTTAGTATTATATTAAAGCTTTAATAATTAAAAATTAATAAAATAAATCAATAAGAATCTCTTATTATGTTAGAGTTACTATTTGATTTGACTTCAGTTAATCAATAAATCAGCTCTTGTGAAATCCATAGCTTACTATCAGAGAACTATTTTTTTTAAAGAAAAATGAAAAAAAAAATTAATATCATACGAAAAGAGAGAGAGTGAATGAGAGAGAGAGAGAGAGAGAGACTTACCTTACTGTGAAACCATAGAACTGCATTTCTCTGAATATTGAGTAGAGCCTTTTTCAACTCTGGAAGTGCATGTAATTTCAGTTTGTAACAATTGATGAAGTCAATGTGCCACCTTTCTAACGTATGCAGGACACTAATTGTAGTTGGTAAACCTGATAATTCTTCAAGTGAAATGCAGCCCCATGCTGTTAGCTCTATTAACTGGTGTGGAAGCTCCGGTAAGGATTTAAGTCTCTGGCAATTGTCTAAACTAAGCAATCTCAAGTTAGAGAGATCTTTAATAGTCCCTGGAAGACTCTCAAAATTGTTTCCCATTATATATAAATGTTCCAGATAGTGTAATTGGCCAAGATTGCTAGGTAACTCTTTGATACAAGAGTAAGATAGATCTAACATCATCAGTTTGTTCAAGAAAGATAAATCATGCGGTAGCAAACTCAGTGGGTTCTCAATCGTACATCTCGCCAAAGAGAGTCTCTCAAGGTTGTTCAAACATGCTATAGATGGCGGTACTTCTCTTACAGAAATTCCCTCGAGTTCAAGTATCTTCAGTGCTGTTAAATTTCCCAGGCCTTCAGGTAATCTGTCAAGTTTTGAACTATATGAAAGAAAAAGATATTCAAGAGATTTACACCCGCGAATACTCTCAGGGAGACTCTTAAGCTCTGAACAGTTTTGAAGACTCAATTCTTCTAGTCTAGATAGATGCTCTAGTGATGGCAATTCTTCAATTGCAGTTCCATCTAAGTACAACTCTTCTACTGCACAAGAGATATATGAAATTGTTTTCAAATTTGAGCAATCAGAGAGAATAACTTTCCGAAGAGATCTACACTGCGGGCTGATTGAAAGCATTTCCATGTTTTTGCATCCTCGTAGATTCAAGAGAACAAGCTTATCAAGATTATGCATAGAAGGGAAACTCTCACATAGATTTGTACTACCTTCCAGAATCAAGCTCTCCAGATTTGGGGTAATTGAGAGATTTGACATTCTGCATAGATGCTTGGAGTAACTGAGGTCAATATGTTTCAAATTACCAAGAATTTGCTTCTGTAACAAAAAATAAAATTAAATGAATTAAAACAACAAAAATAACATACGGATACTTACAATTTAAAGCACAAAATGACAATATAAAAGTTAACATATACCTGGTCACCATTCCAAAGTTGTTTAACTTTGCTAAAACGCATGTAGAGTGCAACAAGGTTCTTTGGATTAAAATTTGGTGGCAATGAGTTGGCAGAATATCCATCCCAGCGAAGGTACCGTAGCTCAGAGAAATCAGATTTCTGGACCTCAAAACCATGCAACTTCTCTTCATGCTCGAAGCTATTATTTTCAAAGAACTTCCATAAAAACCATTCAAAACAAGGCTTGAATATGTTAAGGCACAGCAAACAAGAATCAGATTCAACGACTTCCAAACCAGGCACCTTCTTATCATACTCGCAGCCATCAACTTCCAAGAATTTTAGATTTTGCATGTTCTTGAAATCTTCAAGCTTTAAATGTGACTCCGATACTTTAGACATATTCAAGCGCATGCTTCGAATTACTTCAGTCCCCTAATAATCAACAGCAGATATATTGCTGATAAGTTAGTATGAAATTGCTCAATTACATAAATTGTTAAGTAATTAACTCTCATACAATACATTATATCTTCAAATTTCTTTTTAAAATACATAAATATAAGACATGTCTCATTCCCACCCAATCACTTTACCAATTAAGTTACCAATGATAACTATGATGAATATTCTGCAAGCTAATATCTTATTACATCTCATAAAAAATTAAAGCCTTTGGCGCTGACCTTATTTTCAGTAAGTACTTTCAAGATATCCTCATGATCCCACAACCAACGACGTTTGCCAAGATCATCAATTGATTCTTGCCAAACAATTTCTCTACCCATTTCTTCAAGCAAATCATGCATTGTGATGGTGTTGTTGACCGATATAGTTATGAGACACCTTTCAATGAGAACTTTTATATAAATATGCGAGTCGAAATTACGGGCATTCAAAATTGTTTCTGTAAGACCTCTTTCATGCCCTTTAAAGACACATGCGATATCTAAAAAAACAACCTTCTGATTTTCACTCAATCCCTCATAACTTACTTTTAACACCTTATGGATTTTCATATAATCATTGATGTTCAAGTTTACTAGTGCACTTTCCCATTCTTTCTTTGTTCTTTTGAATAGAAAAGAACCTAAAACTTTAAGAGCAAGTGGAACACCATCAGCATATGATAGCACCCTTTCAGCTAGCTTCAGAAAATCTTCTGGTGGACACTTTTGTCTAAAGGCATGTCGACTAAACAATTGGAGAGCTGCATCATTGGATAATATTTTAGTCTCATATATGTCATCCTCATCACAGTCACAATTTTTTAATACTTGTCTATCCCTTGTTGTAATGATAATTCGACTTCCTAGACCCAAGTACTTAAAATCTCCAATTAAAGGTTCTATTTGTTCTAAATCTGTCACATCATCTAACACAATAAGAACTTTCATACGTCCAAGCCTTCTTATGGTGCTGGTGTATCTTATATTAGCATCTTCATCCCCTAAAATTTTACGAATAATTTGTCGCTGCAACTCAGTTTGTCCCTTGCTTTTCTCTGATTCTTCTCTAATATTTTCAAAGAAGTGAGTGCTTTCGAAATGTCCATTTTTAGAGATTTTTTTTAATACAGCCCTAGCAAGAGTAGTCTTCCCTATTCCACCAGCACCCCAAATTCCTATCTTGCGAACACCAGCAAACCCAATGCGTAATAGCCCTTCAATATCCTTGATTCTTGAATCTACTCCAACTAGGTCCTCGTCGATTAAAGGAGAGTCATCATTCAATCTCATCAAAACAGCTTTGACAACTTTTTGTACAAGTTCAGACTCAGACCTAACAAATACGAAAAAAACAAAGACAAAAAAGAACAGAACTCAAATTAGATAAATCAAAAAGAAAAGGTACACAACATATATTCCAATAAATGAATCTCAATGAAGGTCATAAAAACAGGGGAGGGCAGATATCCCATCCTGGGATATAAGACCAATGGCACTCAAATTTGGATATCAATAGAGTTTGAACCTTTGCATATTCCTTGACTATATATTAATTAATTTGAAGTATTTATAATATGCCATATCTCAATGCAAAAAACAACAATAAATGTTTAACGGAAAAATGAACTAGTAATTTGCTCAAATTACATCAATTAAATAAAAATATAGCTTAATGGAAAAACAAATTAGTAATTTGCTATCAAATGACATCATATTTAAACAGTAACACCGGGTAGAACATGGCCTGGGTTGGCCCTCCAAAAAAAAAAAAAAAAAAAAGAAAACTTACAAGATTGCCATGAAAACTCAATATCTTTCATGCCTCCACTCTTTCCTTTAACTTCAAATTATTGGTTCTCAATCTCATTATCTTTTTTCTTTTTTCTTTCCAAGACCATACTTGTCCATGCATTCAAGAATCTTTTCAAGTTCTTCAAGGCACCATCTCGAAGAAGCATACCCTTGCGAGAAAATGATCAACGAAATCTTTGATTGCTCAATTGCATTCAAAAGAGATGGAGAAATTTGCTCCCCTCTTTCAAGCTCTTCATCATCCATGAATGCATTGATCTGTTTTTGACACAAGGCAGCATACAGATGGGAAGTAAAATTATAGCGGGTATCCGCACCTCTGAAACTAAGAAAAACATCATACTTTTCCTGAGGAGAAGCGGAAGAAGAAGCAACAGCCATTAAGTTCCGGTGATGAGAATTACTTACATTAACAAAAACATAAAAAGCTAAACCAGCACATCATATACTTGAGTCTTTCCATCTCTAAGCATTTAAACTTTATCTCCTTTCCTAGAAGATGCCTTTGCCTTTTGCATAAAGAGTTAAAACGCATAATTGCAACCCCAAAAACAACCAATAAGCCATTCACATCTGGTGTGATTCTGACACAAATTCATTAGTTCCCACACAGGAAATTTCCCAGAAGTTTCCAAATCATCACAATTCCTAATCTACCCTTCTACATTTCTAGTTTCATCAGTGAAAATTCCCCGGAAGATGCTTCCCTTTTTCTTATTTTTCTTGACTTATTGGGCCGTGACCATTGGGTGTGATTGTGACACTAATTCAACATAAAAACCTCATGAAATTTCATCCACACCTATTTTTACTAAATTTCTTTGAAATTGTCTCAATGAACTGCTTTTCCTTGAAGCAAAGTGACGGAAAAGTGTGTTCCTCCTTCTACTATTTCCCTTTAAAAGTCTTTCTATAATAAATGGATTCAATTTCTTTGAATTAGCATGTCTATTGCTTTATGTTCCAATTAGGGTGTTCAAAAAAATATAAAAACCGAACTGAACCGTTAACCGAACCGCTAAACCAGTTCGGTTACGATTCAAAAAATTCAAAAACGATTAATCGAAAACCGGTTTTTCATATATATATATATATATATAATCGAAAACCGGTTTTTCATATATATATATATATATATATATATATATATTAACCTAAACTAAAATAAATCCCTAATTCAATCAATCTAAAATCCCAACCCAAATTTTTTTTCTTAGTTCCTAATGTATTGTCTATATTTACAATTTAATTTAGGACAAAATTAAAAAAAAAAGTTTTATAAAAAAAAGGGGGGAAAACCGGTTAACCACTTTTTTTAAAATGGTTAACCGGTTCGGTTTCGGTTCGAAAATTTTCCCAAACCAAAAATCCGGTTCGATTAACCGCTCTTGAACACCCGTAGTTCCAATACCCATAATTTGTGCTTCTTTACTCATTCATCCCAAAAAAGCCCATATCAATCACACCCTACATAAAACCTATTCTTACAAACACTACTTCACTTAGAACATAACAGAACAAAACACCCTTATAATGGTAGGTTACAATAGTATTAAAGAGCAATTAACATTATTTAACTACCCAAAAAACCAAACATCGCCTACATTAACATAGCAGTAGCTTCATCCAACATACATAATTAAATTGCATTCCGACAAGATCATCCGATTGCCGGGAATAAAATGTAAGAGAAATTTCAAAATGACAACTATTGGGGTGTATATCATAAAATCCCTAACTGGGTTAAATACAATTATATAATTTTTGTTTGTTGAACCATTAATCACTTTTTGCAAAGGAACTAAAAAAATGATTTATAAAATCATAAGTGCAAGTGGGAAGCTAATAAAAATTACAGTTAATTATACTAATTTCCTTGTGGTTTTAGAAATAACAATTTACCTCCTATTATTAGTGTTTTAATATAGTTTTTATCACCTAAGTAACACATATAACCATTAATCCCGCTAAATTAAACACCAAAAGCTCCAACCCATGATGACAACTAAAAAATTGTTACTACAAATACCTTATGAGGAAATTTCAAGAGACCTCAAGGTGAATTTTATTAAATCCAAAACTAAATTATAACATTATGGTTGTGAGACTATCTAATTAAAAATAAGGGTTTAAACCAATTACCTCCCTTGTGGTTTTCAAAATTGACAAGTTGGTTCCTATGTTATGCGAATTATCCAACCACCTTCCTGTCGTTAGTTTTTTCCGTTAAATCTAACTGTTATTACCCTAATTTTTTTTTTTTTAATTCAAAAGAATAGCCTAAAAATTATGTTAAATTAATAAAAAATATATATAATCATTAAAAAAAAACCCAAAAGTCTTAAAATTATGTTAAATTCAAAAGAAGGGGGGCGGCGCAACCAAGTTCAAAAATTTCTTAAAATTTATATTAATTTTTGGCCTTTTAAATTGTTTTTAAAAACTTTATGTTGTAGGTAATTTTATTGAATTTTTTATGTTAAGTTATTTAAAAATAAAGATATTTTTATTAATTTTGTGGAAACTCAGTTTTAGGGGTAATTTGGTCATTGCATAAATCAATTTGCCACTTCCCTGCAACCATATCCCACCCATTAGACCATCTCCAACCCATTGCACCAATTTGGTGTAAAATTGCATCAAATTGGTGCAAAATTTGGTGCAAAACATTATTCCATCTCCAACTCACAACACCAAATATTACACCAAAAAGAATATTCTCTAGAATATTCTTTAGAATATTCTTTTTTTCTTTTATTGTAATAATCAACAATTAATCTATTTCACTTATTATTTTTGTATATATTAATTAAATATTGGGAATGATATTTTTATTAAATAATAATTATTTTGAAAATTATACTAATTTAATAGAATTAAGCATTTATTTAATCAAATAAACATTACATTTAATATAGAAAAACATTATAGAAAAACATTACATCTACTATAAAATGATACAAAAAAAAAAAAGATGTGTTGTCTATTCAAGTTTTTTTCAATATTTTGATGATCTTACTGGATCCAGAACTAATCTACCGAAATACTAAATTGTTATTTTAATTTATGTTGTATTTTCTTTTAATTTAAGTGTTTTTAAATTAGTATTAATTTTTATTTTGAGTTATTGTAGTTTAATATTTACATTGAATAAAGTTCTATTTTTAATTTTTCATCATTTTTTAAATTATATCATTATTATAAATAATAATCAAATTAAATTAAATACAAATACTCAAATTTGGTGTGATTTTTGGTGTAAAATTTAATACCCGAATTAACTTAACAAAATTAAAAAAAAAAAAACCAAAATTAAAAAAAAAAAAATATTTTTTTGCTACAATACCGGGCCATTTTGGCGTAGTGCTACAGTGCTGCGCCAAATGTTTAGCGTGGGTTGGAGTGCGAACCCACGCCAATTTGGTGTTTTTTGCATCATTTTGGCGTGGGTTGGAGATGCCTTTAGCAATGAAATTTGAATCTTACAATACGGAACCAATATATTAACAACAGCAAAAATCAATCAAAATAAATAAAGAATTAATAGATTAAAGCCAATTACAGTAAATTGGGTTTTACATATCCAGTCATCACGCTCGCTTTTTCTCACAGATTAGGCATGTGAAAAAAGTGAACAAATGGAGATTCATGGTTGATAATGTGATTAAAAATAATACAAATTGACGACAACAATCAGTTCATCCACCCCATTTCCCGGTCGTTTAAGTGCCTCTCTCACCACTGAAACACACATGAGAGCCGTCATGTTTTGCGATTCCACCAGACTGATTCAACTCTCTGATCCATCACTTGACCATATCACATGCTCATCACGTTTTATGATGAGTCGAAACATTTTAAACTTCTAGGTTTGGTAATAGTACGATTAAGGTGTTCAAAACCGATTAACCGATTTTGTGAACTGAACCAATTTTTCGATTCAAAAATTTTCCTAAACTGAAACCCAACTAGTTAAGGGAAAAACTGGATTTGAACACCAAAAAACCAGTTCTAAACCAGTTGTAATTTAATATTTTATATATTTTTATAATAAACCGATTTATAAAACAAATTTTGGTTAACCAATTCTCACATTCTCGTAAACCGGTAACCGAATGGAAAAATCAGTTTTTGTATTTCTTTGAACCAAAACCGAACCGGTTTTTCAGATAACCGGAAAACCGGTTTGGTTTGATTTCTGTATTTTTTTTAACACCCCTAAGTATGATAGGTCCCAAGGTTCTACGACATGTGTCTTTTTAAAACAATCAATAGCGGGTTTTTGTTACAATAGATTGCTGCAATAACACAACAAAATGAAACTTGTAAAACAAAAACGTAAAACTTGTGATATGCACTTTTACATGGTATTATATAGTCACAGCATAGCCATAGAAAGAAAGCAAACTAATTAAGCAAATACAAGAAAACAAAGCAGCCTTAGAGGGCAAAAATATCCGGAAAAGCCCAGAAAAAAAAAAACCAGAGTTTCACACAGAAAATAAATACCCTAAATAGTAGCAGCTTACAACAGTAGAAAAAGCAACCAACATCATTTCACTGAGAAAACCAAATATCACCAACTATTAGATAGTAATTATGTTGAATCACAACACAGAAAGCATCCGGCAGTATTATATAGCAGTAGCCTTCATCTAACATATCTAATTAAATAGTTCAGCAACATAATCCGACTTCCAGGGAAGAAAATCCAGAGAATTTCAGAATGACATCCATCACAATATGTGTCCACTGGCCAGCGAAAAGGTTATCGTTAGTGTGTGCACCAGAGACCAAGCAAGACTGAAACAATCACTGTCAATATTGCGATTCTGAACAAAGCAGGTGGTATTGTCTTCCATTGTTGGTCAGCTTGAACTTCTTTCATTACTTGGTTGCAAACTGACTAGCATCAGAAAGAGGAAATTACACAATTCAGGAATTGAAAGAATAATTCATAAAAAGAATTGTGCGACCTGATGTAACACAATATGCATGGGATGGGCTGCTGCCTCAATTTGGCCTTTTATCCTTGTCGGAGGAGAAATTATCAAATTTCCCTCGCACTTTGAGGCAATGAGTTTTTTATTTGAAAGAAAAAAAAAGACCATGCCTTCACCAGATGAATGCTTGATATTAAGTAATAATAGCACTTCAAATTGCAAAACCTAGAGGGCCTGGCATGGATTCACCCAAATATATAGCAATGCAAAACAAGACAAAACCAAATATAATGACCAATATAAATTGCAGAAAGCTAGCTTCAGAAGGCAACAAAAAGTAAACTCTACCTTGAAACCATTGAACTATTATGCAGGAAACCACAACAACTATACAGAATACCATAGAGAGTTCCAAGATTTCGCATATCTTCTAGATCAGGCAAACAAGAAACCCCATAAATGATGGAGTGCAAAGCCTTGAATTTCCTAACACATTGTGCAGAATTTGCATAAGCCATTTTTTCACATTTTACCATTGGAGAGATATGGGGATGTAAAAGGTTATCCTATCAACTTGTTCCAACCTGCTATAATAAGCTCATGGGTTTGAACTTAAGATACCTTTTATATAAGAAGATTTCAACCTCCAAGTTTCACTCAAGTGATACTCACTTCTTTTAGGACCCGCAAGCCTGTGTCAGTTCCATTCAGTAACAAATTTGGAAAACTGTAAAATACAATCAACATCTTACATCAATAATAACAATAAAAACAATAATGGCCTAGCCCTGCATTATTTCTACAAGTGAAAAACATTGCATGATCATTCCTGCATTATGACTTGAGATCATTGTATAATCATTTTCTTTTTGGAACAAAAGTCATATTTACGTGAAATTTATTAATTAGGCTTCTCCAAAGTTTAAAAATATTAATAATAATTCGGTGATTTTCATGGAGCTTTATTGAAAATCCTGATAAACCAATTAAATCATATAGGACATGTTTAATTCTTCACCCATAAATCATACAGGCAGATAACAAGGTTAAAATGCATTTTTAAAACTGAAAATGCATGGCTAAAAGTAATACATATATGCAGATAACAAAGCTTAATAGAGTATGAGAAACATCCAACACTGGAAAGAGTTGTGACAAGATTTAACAAGTAATGATTTCCTACATAAGTAAATTGACTTCAATGTTTGAGTCCACTTACTAAACATTATATAGCCTAATAAAAACATCAATAAAAAACTGAACTAGTAGTTTGCTATCAAATGACATCATATTTAAACATTAACACGGATCAGCCCTCCAAAACAAAAAAGTTTAAAAGATTGTCACTGAAACTCGATATCTTTCATGTATCCACTATATCTTTAACATTTCTCTCCAAACCCTCAATGCCAAAGAACTTATCACTTGTTTTAACTTCATATTATTGGTTCTTATTGTTTTTTTTTTTTCCTTTCCCAAAGAGACCAAAGAGACATTGATTTGTTAGACAACATGATTTTCTCATTGTAAAGTAATAATCTAAGAGTAGATATGGCTTAGTTTTAATATAAAATAGTATTTTTCCATACATCAAGTCTACCAATATTTCTATTTAACATCACATGTGGATGACAGTTGAGTGATACACAATTAACAAATATTAAGTAGTTCAACCAATGATTAATGCTAAATTGACATGAAGAATCAAATAAGTCAAATGAGTTAAATGAAAAACAAAAAATCAGCAGAAAATAAAAGTATTAACAGTTACCTGATGACATTTGAATCAAAGCCAGAGATTGGCAGCTTCTCTCAAAGCAGTCCTCTATCTCTGCAATGTTTCTTGCGAACCCTTGAAACGCTTTTCAAGCTTAGTAAATGCATTCCCAAAAGTCCCAATCTGATTCCCTACATCTGATGGGTATACACCATAGAAAACAGGAATTACAATCTTACCATAACTGTTCTTGCATTCAAGGATCTTTACAAGTTCTTCAAGGCACCATAACAAAGAAGAATACTCTTTTGAGAAAATGATCAAGGAAATCTTTGACCGTTCAATTGCATTAAAAAGAGATGGAGAAATTTGATCCCCTCTTTTAAACTCGTCATCAATGAATGTATTGATCATTTTTTGACACAATGCGGCATACAAATGGCTAGTAAAATTATTGTGGGAGAGGATGAAGAAAAACATCATACTTTTCTTTTGGAGAAGAGGAAGAAGAAGCAACAGCCATTAACTTACAGTGATGAGAATTACTTGACATTAACAAAAACATAAAGAGCTAAACCAAGACATCATATAATTGAGTCTTTGCATCAATCTCTAAGCATTTCAAATTATCTCCTTTCCTAGAAGATGCCTTTCACATCTGGTGTGAAAGGCAACCCCAACAAACAACTATTAAGCCATTCACATCTGGTGTGGTTGTGACACAAATTCAGTAATTCACACACAAGAAATTCCTCAGCAAGGGTTCACGTTTACCTCTCCTTACACCCAAAAGTTTCCAAATCATTACAATTTTGTTAATTCTTAATATACCTTCTACATTGCCCACTATTTGCTGTTAGCTTTGTCCCTGTAATCATCAAATTGAAATGAAGCTCAACATTTTCAAACATGCAAACAAAAATTTTGAAACTGGGTTTCCACTAGAAGTAATTTAATTGAAATTAAGAATAAATCTAATGAAGATGTATTTTTACATTTCTGTCATGACAATCGATCACGATTCTATTGTCGCTTTTGTAATTTTATGGTCCTTCATTGTGGACAAAGTTCTGGAATAGTTTTAGGAATCAATCACTAGAAATTTTAACATTTTTTTTTCTCCAATCATATATAACAGGATAAGGGAAAAGATGCTTATACGTAATCAGAACTCTAATAGATGCTTGTTTTACATTTTCACATAATTTAACTAAAACATAAATTCATTGACAATATATATGCTAAATGTATTAAGTTAATTAATTAATAATTAAATTTATATTTTATTTCTAATTGACTTGCCCCAGTTAACTTAATCCTATGGTGATTGGCACTAACAACCCAACCACTGCTTCATATTTTTCACTTGGTAACTAGTTGACTTCTAATAAATTGTTGAACTAATATTTTAGAAGGATTAGGTTCTGAATTCTTATTCATGTTCTTAAATATAGATTTAGTTTATAGTCTTTAATTACTGATTTCTGGCCACTTGACCTTCTTCATTCCCATTAATTAGTCATATGACATGATGTCGCAAAACAAAAAAAAGGGAAACATTAATTTGACTAGTATCAATTTAAAAACTCAATCGAAACATCACAATAAGAACGGATTAAATTAAAATTAATACTTTATTTCCAATTGACTTCTCCTTGATTGACAGTTATGAATACGCCAACCCAACCAGAATATGAAATAGAAATAATAAATTAATATAAATTTAATTTAGCAGCCAACTCAAACTCTGTCCGTTAGTAATTGTTGTATGTATATATAAGTTTTATTTCATGTTTCTATCCCCAATTGTTGCGTGTTCTATTTTTCATATTCTTATGAACAGAAAAATTAAAAAAAAAAAAAAATTATCGTATATTATCTTTCACCGTGTAAACAAACAGTGGCGTTCACATTATTCCATCTTCACTAAGTGGGTTGCGAAAATGAAGTCTGATTAAGCGAAATTAGGGATTCAAAATTAAGAATATCAGAGTTTCGAATCAAGATTAACAACAGCAAAAATCAATCAACAAAACAAATTTATTAATGAATTAATTAAAAGAAAAATGGGTTTTACATACCAAGTATTCAGTCTGGCTCTTTCTCACGAATCAGGCACATGAAGAAATTGAATGAAGGGAGATTTAGGGTTTGACAATGCTATTTGTAACCATATTTGGCGCGAATGAACTGTATCTACATTCTGGATCTTCCTAAGCGGAGCTCCGCAATTAGAGGAATAAAAAAGAATAATGGAAACTGGGTTTTCACTAGAAGTGAGTTAAATAAGTGGGCTTCGAAAATGGAGTAGGATTAAGTGAAATAAGGGATTCAAAATTAAGAATATATGAGTTTCGAATCAAGATTAACAACAACAAAAATCAATCAACGAAACAAATTTATTAACGAATTAATGGAAGGAAAAATGGGTTTTACATACCAAGTATTCAGTCTAGCTCTTTCTCACGAATGAGGCATATGAAGAAATTAAATGAATGGAGATTTAGGGTTTGACAATGTAATTTGTGTCCCCTGTTAAGAAATTGTTAAAATATTGTTGCAAAACAACAAACAGAGGACATCGAGCACGAAAATGTGTATGGCATACGCACTGCTCGTCTTTTTTTATTTTTAATTTTTTTCTCTGACGCCATCAAATTTGGACGGCCGCACACAGACGCTCCGTCCATATTATATGGACTGGCGCCCATACTAAGGGACGGCGTCCCCTATTTAAAGGACGCCCTGTCTCCCTCATTAAAATATGCAATAAAAAAATTTATAAACATTAGGGACGCCACTCGCTCATCCTGCTTATGGACTGCCGCCCTTTATTTGACGGGCAGGTCTGAAAATAAGAGAGCCTCCCGCCCCAACCTTAAAATATAAAAAAAACTTTGGGATCGGCTGTCTAGTCCCCCTTTTGGACTTCCGCTAGGCGTGCCCATTACGAATGGACGCCCGTCCATACTTAAAAAAAAAAAAAAAAGAAAAGAAAAGGCTAAACCTCTTCTTCTTCGCTCTTCTTCTTCGTCTTCTAAACCACTTGCAGTCCTCTTCCAAACCAGCTTCGAGCTGGAAGACAACCTCATCCCAGCCCAACGGACGCGTATTGCACTCTGGCCACCATCTCCAGCAGCTAACCTTGTCGTCCCCCACAGATACAATACCAACTTTGCATAGCTTCTCCGCCATTTTTATTTTGCTCTCAGCCCAGAACAGGACCCAACTTTGCTCTCTTTCCGTTCATCCATTAATGAGCAAGATGCTTTTCTTTGCCATAATGATGAACTGTCTAGACCCAACTTTGACACTTGCATGTGCTTTTGACTATAGGGATCAGTTTACCCTTCCTATGTTATCAAATGAAAATAAGAGAGCAACTGCTGCTAAATTTGAGCTTGCTTCATTTGTATGGTGGGCGAGTCATCAGCTAGCAGTCATAGCAGCTTTTGAGTGTTGGAGGAATGCAAAACAGAGGGGTCAAGAAGCACGGTTTTGTTCTCAATATTTCGTCTCTTCAAGCATCATGAATATGCTGCTTGGTATGGGTAAGCAACTTCAGACACAATTAGTTAGGAATGGGTCAAGAAGCACGGTTTTTTTTTATTTTTTTTAAGTATGGACGCCCGTCCAAACTTAAGGGACACGAATGGACGCCCGTCCAAACTGAAGGGACGGCCGTCCAAAAGTTATGGACGGCCGTCCCAAAGTTTTTATTTTTATTTTTTTATAGTTTGGTTAAGGACGGGCGTCCCTGTTTTCTTATTTTGGACGCCCGTCAAAACAAAGGGATGCGCGTCCATAGATGAACGGCCGTCCCTAATGTTTATAAATTTTTTTTATTGTATTTTAATGAGGGACGGGCGTCCTTTAAATGGGGACGCCCGTCCCTTGTATATGGACGCCCGTCCATATAATATGGACGGGCGTCCATGTGAGTGAACGGCCGTCCAAATTTGATGGACGGCCGTTCACTAGAAAAAAATTATAAAAAAATTCAGAGACGCATTACACGTAGGCCGGTACACATTTTCGGTGCAGATTTATCGGTGTCCGTAGCTTTGTTGTTTTCAAAATTGTTCTATGATACCCCCGATCAAAGTTAAATTTATTTCATCTTTTGTATTTGTATGAAATGTCAATTTTATCCTCCTTGTGACCTTGTCATCCATTTTAACAGCTCCGGCTTCCAACACCAACAGTCGGGGGTGAGGGTATATTTTATAGTTTCTGACGTTGGTGGAGGCTGTGTCAGGCAAAGACCCTTTTTAAAAGACGATAAAAGAAAGTTTACTCACTGATTATTAACCATTGAAGTCCAACGAAAGTGAAGGTTTGAGATTAATTGTCTTGGCTCTCTTCATCGATTTCCAATTCATTATATTAGAATGAATAGAACGAATTGAT
>CM047740.1:1625133-1659546 GCA_026225825.1 Pistacia integerrima | reverse complement strand
ATTATTCGACTTTCAAAATCCAAGTAGTCAAACACTCCCATTAAATGTTGTAGTTGTTCTAAATTTGTCACATCATCAAACACAAGGAGAACTTTCTTACGGCCAAGCCTTTTTCTTGAGAAGGTGAATTGAACATTAGGATGTTTATCTCCTAACCATTCAGAACAAAGTTTTTGGAGCATGTCATTTAGTCCCCCGTTTTTCTCTGCTTCTCTAATATTCTTAATGAAGTAAGAAGCTTCAAACTGTCTAGAGACTTTGTTGAATACAGCAGCGGCAAGAGTTGTCTTACCTATACCCCCAATGCCCCAAATTCCTAGCTTGTGAACACCTGTCCTACATAATAAATTTTCAATTTCCTCAACTGTTGAGTCTAGTCCAACTAGGTTTTTCGTGTGAGTTACTGAGGACTCATCATTCAATCTCTTCAAAATGTGTTCGACAATATCCTTAACAAGTGATGCCTCATTCCTAAAAAGTAAAAAATAAATAAATAAAACGATACTAAAATTAGATGAATGAAAAAGGAACAAAGAAATATAACATAATTTCAATTCTAGAACTTAATTCCAATGAAGACGTTACTTATTAATAAGCAATAAGAAAATAGATTACGGCCTGTTTTCGATCCTAGGATAAGAAAAAATTTATGGCAAAGAGTATTAGTTTGAAGTAAGCTCTATCACAAGGCAAAAAACACTTCAAAAACTTATGATACTCAATGAGATCTGTCAACTGATAAATGTCAATGCTCAAGTTCAAAATAAATGAAATTGCAGTTCATGGAAAAATGAATTAATCTATCAAATGACATCATATTTAGACAGTATTTAGCTATCATCCAAAAGAGAAATTTATAGTTGGACTATGGTTACAAAAATATAATCTAAATTATTAAGGTTAAAAATGTACCATGTAACAGTTAAAAAATTACAACATTCAAACAAAAAAGTTAATGAAAACAGAAAAAAAAAAAAAAAATAAAAGGGAATAATGTCAATTTAGAATAACAGGTAAAAAAAACGATTTGAGACTTGGAAGAATTTATTAATTAGGAAAAGAGAACAGTGTGAAGCTGCAGTTGGAATGAGAAAAAGAATAAGTACCATAGTATATTTTTTTCAACTGCAAATTAATATTGTATACAAACATGAAGTGAATTACATACACAGAAAAAAAAAAAAGGGGGAATTATATCAGTGTAGTTGGAGTAAGATAAAGAGTAAGTAACATTTATAGAAAAAGAAATACTTTAATTTTTAACTATTTTTCTTACTAGCCTCGTTGCAATGATCATTCTTTGAAATTCTATCTGCAGTAAGAAATGAAATATAAAACAAACAACTTAAAGTATAATTACAACATAAAAGATATTGATAAAAAATTAACAGTTACCTAAATTCCTTTGAAACAATGCCAGATAGGCTGCCTGCTTCATTCAAAGCTGTCCTCCATCTCTGTAACACCTCTGAATGATCCTTAAAACGCTCTTCAAGCTGAGCAAATGCTGTCCCAAAATCGCCGGTTTGTTTTCTTACATCTGATGGATCTACGTGATAGAAGACTGGTAGCACAATCTGATCACATTTGTTACTGCATTCAAGAATCTTTTCAAGCTCTAAGAGACACCATCTAGAAGAGGCATACTCTTTAGAGAAAATGATAACTGAGATCTTCGACTCTTCAATTGTCTTCAAAAGAGATGGAGATATTTGATCTCCTCTGATAAGCTCATCATCAATGAAAGTATTAATGTTTTTCTGACACAAGGCTTCATACAAATGGCTCGTAAAGCTGTTACGGGTGTCCTCACCTCGGAAACTAAGGAAAACCTCATACTCTAGTTTACAAGTAGTGGAAGAAGAAGAAGAAGAACAAGAAGAAGAAGCCATTAAGTTTCAGTGAATTGAGGCACCTCACTTTAACAAAACGTAGAAGGATAAACTAAAACATTACATATTAGTGTAAATGAGTTTATATTCCATTATCTCTAAGATTTTGCATTGATTGCTGTGTATTTCTACTTTAATATTTTTTCCCGGAAGTTGCCTCACCTTTTCCTATTTCATTTTTCCATCTCTTTCCCCGGAAAACACATGCCCTGCCTAAACTTTTCAAGGGTTAGGTTAAGTAACTTAACCATCACTGGGTGACTTGATGGTTGAAAGGGCAAAAAGAGTTTTATAAGCTCCTAAGTTTAAGTCCTCCTAGGCACTAATATGGGTAGCCACTGGAGCTCTTATCCGACCGACAGTTCTAAGACCCTAAAGGATTAATTAAGGTGAGTGTAAACTGGTCCGGACACTCCTGGTGATTAAAAAAACATGATAGAGAGAGAGAGTAACTTAAATCTTTTACTTAAACTATTGACACTAATCCATACAAATGATCCTTACCATCCATTGACCTTTTTTAAAAAATCATCTTCCACCCACTAGCAGCCCATCACATTTCATATTGTGTTTATCATCTCGAAGTTAATTGATCCTCTTTAATAATTTGTTTTTTTTTTTTTTTTTTTAATGACTGAGTGTGTTTAGATCAATTTTTGCGCACCTCAACTAATCCATCCGAGCCCTGAAGTTAACAACCGAGTAAATCTTTAGTGACCACCCTTTTTAGCAGATGAGGCGAATTAAACTTAAGATCTCTTGAGTAATACATCCAAAAGTTCTAGTTAACCGCTCAACCACTCAGTGATGGTTTTATTATTTTATTCAATTTGTCATAACAATATTATTTAATTTAATTTTATAATATGATACTAATCATGTTGTTATTAGTTTAATTTAGTGCACGTAGTGAAGTTTAATTGAAGGGTTTTGGTTCATAAATTACGTGTAAAACATTGATAAATAAATCTGGATTTGTGTGTTTGAACATTTTAATTAAAGATTTTGAAAATTTTAAAACAGTCGGTTATTCTCAATCACTAGGCTAATTAATTTGCTTCATAATCATTCATCACCACATTATTCTTCAAAACACAGTTAAAGAAAAAAGTTGATAAAGTGCAAAGACATTTTAAAACTAATGAAGAATCTTTGATTGTGGAGTAAGAATTATTGTGTTCATCTCTTTTCCTGGAAGATGCATAAAATTTGAAAAAAACTCTTAATCATAAGGGTTAGGTAAGAGTAACATCAATCTTTTATTTAAACTATTCCCTACGATTCATCCAAACCATCCATTAATATTCCTTAAATATTCATAATTCATATTGGGCGGTTTCAGAAAAATTAGAATTTTACAGTAAGGAATCAAGATTAACAATAGCAAAAATCAATCCAAACAATAAACTAAATAAATAATTAATTTATTAAAAGCCATAATAAAGTAGGTTTTGTGTTATTTTTAAACCTCGGGAGATTTTGATATTCAATAAAAATCCCCCATGTGGATTCATTAACTCTAAAATTCTAAAATTGATCGTATCTCTTTCATAGACTATAAGCCACTTCTAAAATTGTCTAGAAAACTTATTTCACTTTTAGGGAACTTTTAAGCAGCAATGTAATGCGTAAAGATAGATGAATAAAGTTACAAAAAGATCCATTAGGGAAAAGACTAAAATGCCCTTTGAGAAATATTAGTCTATTTTTTAATTTTTTTAGTCCCCTTAAGTTTATTAATTCCATCAAATACCCCCAAAAAAAGTTTAAAAATTAACAAAAACACCCCTACTCACCCATACTTGCCAGATTTCGACAGCCACCACCATAAATGGCCAGTAATTCACCGATCTGGCCTTTTCCGGCCAGATCTACAGTGGATCTGATAGGAAAAGGCCAGATCGATGAACTACGGCCATTTCCGGTGGTAGCGTAGACCGTTGTGACAGATTCTGGCTACCATCGACGGTGGCCGTCGGAATCTGATAAGTATGGGTAGGTGTAGATGTTTTTGTTAATTTTTAAACTTTTTTCTGAGGTGTTTGATAGAATTAATAAACTTAAGGGATCTAAAAATAATTAAAAAATATACTAATATTTCTCAAAGGATATTCTAGTCTTTTCTCTAACGAAAGGTATCTGTTTATCTTTTTTAAAAACTTTAAGATACAAATATGTCGTTTCTTCAAACTTGGATAGGTGTAAGTCGCTCTCCCATCATATAATTGAGTCTTTCCATCTCCAAGCATTTAAACTTTATCTCCTTTCCTAGAAGATGCCTTGCCTTTTCTCTTTTTCTTTTTTTACTAGGCTCATAACTTTTTGACTTGACTAAGAGATTGCAATATCATATGAAAAGAAGTGATAAAGTTTAAATGTTGTCACTTTTTGACTAAGAGATTGCAATATCTTTTCCGCATTATTGCCTTTGTCACTTTTTGACTTGACTCAGAAATGCAATCTGAATGAGCAATTAATGGGCTCTTTCTCTGCATTTTCCCTGGAAGATGCTCGCCTTTTTCTTATTTTTCTCGACTTATTGGGCCGTGGACACTGGGTGTGATTTTGATACTAATTCAATATAAAAAGTAAAAACCTCATTAAATTTCATTCACACCTATTTTTACTAATTTCCTTGAAATTGTCTCAATGAATTGATTTTCCTTGAAGTAAAGTGATGGAAAAGTGTATGCCTCTTTCTACTTTTGTCATAAAAGTCTTTCTTCATATTTACCACCTTATTATATAAACTGATTCAATTTCTTTGAATTGGTATGTCTCTTGCTTTATGTTCCAATACCCATAATTTGTGCTTCTTTACTCATTCATCCCTAAAAACCCATATCAATCAGACTCTAAATAAAACCTACTCTAATAAGCTCTACTTAGAACATAATAGAACAGAACACCACATAATGGCAGGTTACAACAATATTAAAGAACGATCAACCTCATTTAACTACCCAAAAACCAAACATCACCAACATTAAACATTAACATAGCAATAGCCTTCATGCAACATATATAACTAAATTGTATTCCGGAAAGATAATCCAATTACCGGGAAGAAAATCTAAGAGAAATTGCAAAATGGCAGCTAACATCCATTGGATTATTATGCAATTAAATAAAACATGCAAAGCCAACTACTTTGGTTTCGAAATATGGGTAGAATTTTCAGTGATATTAGGCATTAAAATTAAGAGTCTTACTGCTTGAAATCAAGATTAACAACATTCAAACAAGAAAGAAAATTAAATCAAGAATAGTGAAATGGGTTTTTATATACCAAGTCTTTTGTCTGGCTCTTTCTCACTAATCAAGAATAGTAAGAGACACAGGAGAGCTCTGTTATGAGACTTGAAAAACATAAGAAAAGTTATTGATATCCAATCAATTGATTCATAACAATATCCTTAGGTAATAAAAAACGATCAAATAATTTAGCCTCTCCTTACACCCAAAAGTTTTCAAATTAAAACAGTGATCTCCCCAAGTCTGTTTAAGAAAATTTAACCATTTTTGTGAAAATCCTAACATACCCTTTTCTAGAGTGCCCCTCAACTAATTGAAAACTCTTAGATGTAGTCCTCCATTTTTTTAAAGTCCGAATCTTTATTCCTGACAGTAATTTTACACTATAAGAAAAAATTCCAACCGAAATTTCTTGCATAAGAACTGTCGGCAGGAATGCAGTCAAAAGAGATGGAGAAATTTGATCTCTTCTAATAAGTTCATCTTCATTAATGAAAATTTCAATCATTTTCTGACATAAAGCAAGATGGCTAGTACAATTGTCATGGGGTCCTCAACTCTGAAACTAAGAAAAAGATGATACTTTAGTCTAGCAATAGTGGAAGAAGACAACGAAGCCATTAACTTTCCACAAATGACAGTCAGTTTACATTGGCAAAAACATAGAGAGCTAAACCAAGACATCATATAATTGAGTATTTGCGTCAATCTCTAAGCATTTCAACTTTATCTCTTTTCCTGGAAGATGCCTTTGCCTTTTTTTTCTACCAGACTTATAATTGCATTCCTAGCAAGCAACTAATAAACCAATCAGATTTGGTCTGATTGTGTTACATTGATTCAATAATTCACAAACAAGAAATTTCAGAGCAAGGGTTCACACTTACAATTTTGAGATATTCATAATACACCCTTCTACATTGCCCACTATTTGCTCTGTTAGCAAATTGAGATGGGCCTGAAAGCTTTTATACTGAAACATGCAACCAGAAATTTCGAAACTGGGTTTTCACAACAAGTGAATTAACTAAGTGGAAGTGGGTTTCGGAAATTGGTGAAATTAGGGATTCAAAATTAACAACAAAAATTAGTCAACAATGAAGTTAGGGAAAATGAGTTTTACATACCAAGTCCTCAGGCTCTTTCTCACTAGTGTGATAAACCCACATTTGGTGCGAATCAGCGTTGCCTCCACCCCAATTTCCAGAGCTTTTCATTGTCTCTCTGTCTACTAAGAGACACGGGAATGTATATATATATATATATATATATATATATATATATATATATATATATATATATATATATATGTTAAAAGTTATGGTACAATTTTTAGACCTTAGATTAATGTATTTTAATGGTTTAGAGTACATCTACGCGATTTTTTTCTAAAATGTATTGATGGTAAAAATTGTATTAAATTTAACTATCCAAAATATGTTAATCTAATAAAAATAAATAAATAAATGGTGCCCTTAAACATGACCTACATGTTAACTTAAATAATCGATTTAAAACTGCAATGTCAATTATTGAAATTAATTATTGTATTTGTTATCTCTTCAACTTCTAAATAATTTAATTACAATGAGTTGACAGCTAAAATTAGAGTTTTATAGTTAAATCAAATATTTAAGTTATAGTAATCTAATAGGTTAAAAACCTCATTTGTCTGTACAAGATTGATTTATTTCAGTGATTTGGGATGTTCGGGTTAGTTGACAAACACCTCAACTAATTTTCTAGGGTTCTAAAATTAACAATCGGATAAATCTCCTCAATGGGGATCTCCATTAATGCTTGAAATGACTTGAACTCAAGAACTCATGTTAATTTTTTTGCTCTTTCACCATCAGGGCACTAGTAAGATGACTTAGCTCTCTCGTTTAGTAGTGAGAGATTGATTGGATGAATTAGGCCTACGGTTTGTGCCCATGTTCAAACAAGACATTCAAGGGCTAAACTAAAACATAAAATAATTGAGTGATTGATTTCTTAGTAATGATTTTAATCACATTGTTTTGCTGTGGAAATGTAGATTTTGTTTTGTTTATTTTATTATTATTTTTTTTTTTTTATTACCAAAAGTGTTTAGGTTAGTTTACGTATACTTTAACTAATCCCTTAGGATCTTGGAATTACCGATCGGATAAGTTTCAATGACTATCCTTATTAGCAACTGGGGAGGAACTCAAATTCAGTACTTCTTAAGTAATATACCTAAAAGTCTCTATGGAATCATCCAGCCACCCAAAAATAGTTATAGGCAAATATTCTTGTTAATGCCTGGGAGTGTGCAATGTTAAATAAAACAGTATTTTTCTGATAATTGATTCACTTTTTTACTTAACTTTAGAAACAAACCCTAAAATCCAATTTGACCTTTCACTATCACTCGATATTTGCATTAAATTTTCTACATTTCTACATTTGAAAATAAAAGATGCAATGTGTTTCATTCCCCTCTCTTTTCTCTTCCTTAGTTCCTTTCTTTCTCTCCGGTGAAGGTCTCAAGCGGGTTTTAAGCCAATGGGCCAATGGGCTTTCATTGTCTGATGGACCAACTTCAATTACTAATGAGCGAATGGGCTCTCATTAGGTGATATACCAACCTAAAATTTTGTAAATTTTAATTTTAAATTTTTAAAAATAAAAGTGGATTTCAAGCTCAAGTTCAAATTAATTAAATGAAAATATAGCTTAATGGAATAATGAATTAGTAATTTGCTATCAAATGACATCATATTCAAACAGTAAAACAGGGTAGAATATAGTTCTCCAATAGAGAATTACAAGATTGTCATAAAAACCCAAAATCTTTCATGTTTCCACTCTTTCTTTAACATCTCTCTCCTAACCCATCAGTACTTACCAACTAATCATTTATTTTAACTTCAAGTTATTGGTTCTTATTATCTTTTTTTTCTTTTTCCTCCAGAGAGACCAAAAAGACTTTGATTTGTTAGATAAGATCATTTTCTTAGTCTATATTAATAATCTAAGATTACATTATGGTTTAGTTTTGACTGTTTTCCATATATACAAAAGACATAATTAATAATAACTATTAACAGTTACCTAATGACATTTGAATCAAAGCCAAACAGATTGGCGGCTTCTGTCAATAACATCTTTGAATCATCTTTAAAACACTCTTCAAGCTGTGCAAATGCATCCGCAATTTCCTAGTTTGTTTCTTTACATCTAATGGATCTACGTGATGGAAAATTGGTGTTACAATCGGATCATATTTGTTCTTGCATTCAAGAATCTTTACAAGTTCCTCGTGGCAGCATCTCGAAGATGACCAACAAAATCTTTGATTGCTCAATTGCATTCAAAAAAGATGGAGAAATTCATTAAGCTCGTCATCAATGAAAGTCTTGATTTGTTTTTGACATAAGGTGGCAAATAAAGAATTAGATACCAAGAATAAATGAGAATTTCACAATAAGAAATCAAGATTAACAACAGCAAAAATCAATCTAAACAACAAATTAAATCAAGACTAGTATAATGGGGTTTAACATTCCAAGTCTTTCACCCCGCGCTATTTCTCACAACTTAGGCATGTGAAGAAATTGAAATGGAAATTTAGAGCTTGATAATGAGGTAAACAACCAAATTTGGCGCTAATAAACAGTGTCTCCACTCCATTTTCCGCACTTTTCATCGCCTCTCTCACAACTAAACGACACATGAGAACTGTCCGATTAGAGTAAAAATTGATTGTTGATATTGTGTGAATGCGGATTTTCTTGTTGATGTTTTGGACAATGCAATTTATTCAATTTTTATCCAAAATTCAATTCTTTTCATTCATTTTTAAATGATGGAGAATTTCATAACTAAAGCACTGAGAGCTAAGAAAAAGGAGGAAGAATAAAAATGAAAAAAAAAATAAATAACAAAGAAATAAACAATTATGCAACTGCAAATTGCAAATTTTTGTTTTTCTAAAACATTTATTCAACACATATTATTTATTTTATTTCACATTAAACTTGATTTTTAACACTAATATCTTTTGGTAAAATATTTGTAAATGATTTTCAATATTCTTAAACTATGCTATGGTAGAACATCTTGTTAAATAATATTACTATAGGAAAATTATTGAACAAAATATAATTATTTTTGTTGATGCTTGATTTTGACACCAACGACTCGCGTGTGTAAAGTGCTAAGCTGCTCTTAAAAATTACATGTGAATGATTGGGATAATCTAATGCAAAGACTGGATAATAAATGAAAGATGGTTTTTAAAGTGGTTCGAATGCTTAAAGCGAATCTTACGTCTACTATTCTTACAAGAGGTTGCATACGCAAACAACGAGCAGAGATACAATAATTGAGTATATAAATAGAATCTCATGTAAATCTCTTTCTCGTTGGTTATCTTTGCTCTGAAAATAAAGATTACAATTAGAATGCGAGTTCAGTATCAGAATTCCCAAAATGAGAGGAGCAGTCCTTTATTTATAGTTGAAGAATTCAAGGTAATGATTACAAATCTGCAAGTGGGTAGCTGCCATGCAAATCCTTCCTTGCATCCCATTGGCTAATAACTTAGGAACTATCCTCAAATTACTTAGGGTTGGGACGAGTGTGTGGCTGTTATTCACTCATAGACAAAACCTGAATCTACCAAGTTGGTGATAGCTATACTCTTCCTGTCTTGGGGTGACGTGGTAGCTTCTAGACAGTGCAAAGCCTTCCTGAACTCTGATTGGTGCTTACTGATGTAAACGTACGTCAGCCTTGACTTTTTGGGCATAATAGAAGCTCCCCAATTCTTAAGGTTCAAGGATTGAATCTTAAGCACTTCATGATTATTCCGCGACTTGAGTGGTTACGAGGAGAATTTGCCTAAACTAACAGTTGAGGACAATCACATTATTATAAACAACATGAGGCTGATAGCTTTACTCAACCAGCAAGCTGAGTAGAGATCGCAACATGGATTTCTAAAAGTTACACAAGCGACCTAAGGTGATCGTTCCAAAATATTTAGCAACCCATGTCGGATCCTGCTCAACGCTATAAAAAATGTGTTTTGAACTCTATTTGCCATTTGCAACCTGAAAATACTCAGGGTATTTTGCTATAGAAAATTGAGAATCACTTTGCTTTGAGTTTGACACGAGGAGAAGAGTGTTTTATTTGAATAACCTCTTCAGATGTTATCTGTTGCACTTAACAGTTGTCTTAGTTAATAAAATAAGCTTTATCTGATAGATATGTCTCTACGTAATAAGTGTCAGCTATGAGCATTAAATGCAAGCCATGCTGAAACGACATTCTCTTTTGAAGCATTAAATGCGGATGAGGGCACATTTAATGTGGATGAGATAATCTTGCCAACGTTTGGTGATTTCAATGAAGAGAAACGTCGGTTGATCTCCATGAAGCGTGATGGTTACTGATTGATGACACATGGTCGCAATCAATGGCTAGAAACATGTCCCGCCCAAACGTCACTTATAAAATAAAACCAAGCATCGTCTTCTTCCTTGTAAAACCCCAAGCCATTTCAAGTTTTTTCTCAAAACTTAAACTTTTAGAGAGAAAAACAACGTTTTTACACTCAAGAAATTAGTTCATCCTCTTCCCAGTTAATGCGCACTCATTGCTATGATAGAACATCTATTCCTAGCAATCAAGAGGTAAAGAAAATTCTTTTCTGTTTCTCTTTTTCAATTATGTTAAAAAACTTAGTTTTTACAATAATGGTGGGTTTAAACATCTGGTAGACTCAGACAATGAACATTCTTGGGTAGTATTTAAAAAGAAACACTCTTAAGAGTTGAAACCTAGGGCGTAGATCTTTAGAAAATCACCCTTAAGAATTTTTAGGGTTTTGGCGGCTATAGAAGAGAAACCAGGGTTCTTTTACTCTTCTGAGTTGCCGCACGAGGTAATGTAAGCGGAGACTGAGCCACCTTTACATGTCGTACATTTTCAGACTCTAAGAGAAATGCACATCCCTAAAGCGAGGACAGCCAAAGAGGATGGCTCACAACCATCGGCCACCTCAACAGGTCCCGGGCAGGTGGTACAAACAATAGTCACAAAAGATGAAATCCAAAAAGTGATAGACCAATACTCGATCAACATAAACATCTTCCAACACAGGTCGCACACTGCTCAGGACCCTTCCAAGGGAATGGTTGCGATCTCGGAGGCAATCTTCAAATGTGGAGTGAGGATACCCTTCCACCCCTACATCAAGTCGATCCTCGATCACTTTCAAGTCACACCATTCCAATTAATGTCAAATGCATATATGATAGTAGTCGCTATGTATATCACGTTTGGCAAACACAACCTTAACGAGCCAATAGCACTAGAACTCGGTTGTGCTTATTATCTAAAGAAGAGTAAAGATAAGAATTCATAGTACCTTTCCAAGCGATCTATGATCGAAAAAGGGATATTTGCTTACCCCAACAATGTCAGGGCTTATGAAACCAAGTATTTCTTCTTCGAATATGATGGAGTTTGTAAATTTAAAGAACCAAGTAGGTTTTCCTTTTAATTTCCAGACTACTTATCCTTTATCTTTAACTTTTCCTTCATAAATAAGGCTAATGAATTTTTTGCTTTCTTGCAAAAAAAAAAAAATGACCAAATTGTGGGCGCTAACAGACTTTAGCCACATCAAAGCATTTGGTCGATTGCCCTTGATCCATCTCCTGAGTGGGAGTTGGACCATCAACATACTCTTTGAAGTGCCCTTTTTTAATAAGGTCTTCAATTGCCTACTTAAGAGCTTGACACTCATCGGTATGGTGCCCATTATCCCAATGATAACGGCATATTTTTTGTTTTTTCTTGCTGAAGTGGGATTATTCATGGGCACTAGCTTTCTAAGCAGATTAGCTTCTTCTAATTTATCCAGAATAGTTGATACCGATGCATTTAGCGGAGTATACTGATTCTCGTCGTGATCGCAACGAGGGACCTAGGCATAAGACTTCTTGGGCTCAAATAACTGCTTTTTTCCCTTTCGTTGATTGTCATTAACCCATTTGCAATCAGATTTCTACTACCCTCCCCCCGGTTTTCCTCTTTCCAACTAGGAAAGCTAGTCGAAAGACTAGGGTTGTGGTAATTCAAGGAAGTTACTGAATTTTCAATCCTGAGATATTTCTCAATGAGGTTATAGAAGCGGGTGAGAGAAATATCATCCTCAGACTACAACTTCTACCACAAGTCAATTTGCAGGCGAACTTCTGCAATAATAAGAGTCTGAATTGAATCTTCGGGTATATTAGCCACCTTGTTCAGCTGCTGGTGGAACCTGTCAGTATAGGACTTGAGAGACTCATTCTTTTCCTATTGTATGTTGGTTAGATAGTTCAATGACATTGAGAACTTCTTGTTAGCCTGGAAGTGTGTCTCATAAATAACGAACTCATGTGCTACAACGAATTAATAGATCTTGGCGGAAGCAATCTAAACCAATGCTTGGTATGGGCAATCAGAGTCACTACTAAGCAGCGACATTTGGCCAAGTTGGAAACTTGGTGAAGCTCCACAAGGTCGCTAAACTCATAGAGATGGTCCTACGGATCAAAATTTCCATCGAATGCTCGCATGTCAGGTATTTTAAAATCTTGACAGAAGAGAAGCAGTCAACACTACTAGAGAAAAGGGAGACGCCTCAGCGACCTACCCTTGCTCATTTTGTTGAGCTCTAATTTGATCCAAAACTCATTGTAACTCCTCAATCTAAGGAAGTAGAGCTATCTGGGGATCACTTTCCATAATGTAGGTTTGCCCCTCACGATTGTAATTGAGGAAAGACCACGGGTTGGACTCTTCCTCACCTCGACCGGATCCTTTGGCATACCTTGACACACACTTGTTGGAGCCATGTGAAGGCACTGAATGGCCAGGGGAGCTATCCCGACCTCCACGATAATCAAAACTGACCTACGGATGGTGGGCATTTTCCTCGCGATGATGGTCGAAACCATCACGTCGACGATAATGGGAATCTCTCTACCTTGCACTCTTGTGGGGATGCCCATGCGATGTGGCGTGAGGTAGCTCATGATGCGACATACAGCCAAGTCGCAAAG
Source organism: Pistacia integerrima (assembly GCA_026225825.1). NCBI lineage: Eukaryota > Viridiplantae > Streptophyta > Magnoliopsida > Sapindales > Anacardiaceae > Pistacia > Pistacia integerrima. The sequence goes on along the minus strand of CM047740.1, from coordinate 1,646,312 downwards.
CCACGGGTATTCTACCTACTTTACGACTGGTATTTACTGGTGCCTTAGAGCCCTTTGGCCCTTTATCTGCCAACTGCTTCCCTTTATCTTTATGCCTTATAATGTGCATGGCATGAGCTTTTGCCCGTTTCTGCACTTTAGCGTGACCTACAAGCGTCTTCAAAGGTGACACCACTTTGTCGAAATTGGGCGGTACAACCTCATCCAAACGATCCAGCCTTCGGTTGACCGTTTGGAGAGAATTGTTGAACCTTTCCAAGTAATTCATCATAGTTGGGTCGAGCTATGAGTTGGAGGGAATATCCATCATGGTACCCTATGGAATTGGAGGTACTTTAGGAGAAGTATCATCGTATACCAGAAGGATCTCCTCTTTGCTAATGTTGGCTCGCTTGGCTTTAAGACCACGAGCCATTTGTTTGCGAATAAAACTAGTTGATCAGAGATTCCTGATGAAGAGCATATACTAAATCAGACGTTTTTTCTAGTGTCAAACTGTTGATGCTTGATTTTGACACCAACGACTCGCACGTGTAAAGTGCTAAACTGCTCTTAGAAATTAAACGTAAATGATTGGGATAATCTAATGCAAAGACTGAATAATAAATGAGAGATGGTTTTTAAAGTGGTTTGGATGCTTAAAGCGAATCTTACGTCCATTATTTTTTCATATATGAGAGATTACAAGAGGTCGCATATAACAAATAGCGAGCAGAGGTATAATAACTGAGTAGTTAGATAGAATCTCAAGTAAATCTCTTTCTCATAGGTTATCTTTGCTTTGAAAATAAAGATTACAATTAGAATGCGAGTTTATTATCAAAATCCCCAAAATGAGAGGGGGAGTCTTCTATTTATAGTAGAAGAATTCAAGGTAATGATTACAAATCTGCAAGTGGGTAGGTGTCGTGCAAGTCCTTCCTTGCGTCCCATTGGCTAATAACTTAGGAACTATCCTCAAATCACCTGGGGCTTGGACAAGTGTACGGCTCTCATTCACTCATAGACAAAATCTGAATCTTCCAAGTTTGTGACAACCATACTTTTCCTGTCTTGGGGCAACATGGCAGCCTCTGTACAGCACAAAGTCTTTCTAAACTCTGATTGGTGCTTACTAATGTAAACCTACATCAGCCCTGACTTTTTAGGCATAACAATTTTCATATTTTGTTTTATAATGATTTGTTAAACTAGGAAAGGAAAACTAAGTCATTTATTTTTTATTGCCTTTATAGAACATGAATTTCTCTTGATATAAGCATTTTCCTGAGCTAATAAAGTGTTTTATATATTAGCTGCATCAGTGTAATTTTCAGTTTAGTTAACACAATGGACTTGTTCTTTAGAAATTGTAAAATTTTTATTTTGTTTCACTTACAAATGAAAAGATCACCAGAGGAGCCAATCAAACCCTGTTATTTGCTTTATAACACCTTCTTTTTCTGGAATTGCTATGATATTCTAATTAGCAATATATTAAATTATTGGAAGTTAAGGAAATATTGCATTCAATATATAAATTATAATGGTATGCTATTAAAGTATGAGTAATATGATGACATCTTCAAAAAAAAAAAAAAATCCAAAATGCATCTTCTTGAGATAATAATATATATATATACCCAATAATTGTATTAAAAAAAATGAAAAAATACATAGGAAAAGAAGAAAACCCCCCACGGCTCTCTTACCTTGGACAAGCCCAAGGAAGCAAATAAAGTAAAAGCCTAAAACCTAAGGATGTACAACCTTTACATAAAAAATCAAGTAAATTTCTTTCTCACAGGTTATCTTTGCTTTGAAAATAAAGATTACAATTAAAATGTGAGTTTATTATCAAAATGAGAGGGGGAGTCATCTATTTATAGTAGAAGAATTCAAGGTAATAATTACAAATCTACAAGTGGGTAGGTATCGTGCAAGTCCTTCTTTGCGTCCCATTGGCTAATAACTTAGGAACTATCCTCAAATTACCTAGGGCTTGGACAGGTGTACGACTCTCATTCACTCATAGACAAAATCTAAATCTGTCAAGTTGATGACAACCATACTTTTCCTGTCTTGGGGCGACGTGGCAGCTTCTGTATAGCACAAAGCTTTTCTAAACTTTGATTGGTGTTTACTAATGTAAGCCTACATCAGCCCTGACTTTTTAGGCATAACAATTTTCATATTTTGTTTTATAATGATTTGTTAAACTAGGAAAGGAAAACTAAGTCATTTATTTTTTATTGCCTTTATAGAACATGAATTTCTCTTGATATAAGCATTTTCCTAAGCTAATAAAGTGTTTTATATATTAGCTGTATCAGTGTAATTTTTGGTTTAGTTAACACAATTGACTTGTTATTTAGAAATTGTAAAATTTTTATTTTGTTTCACTTACAAATGAAAAGATCACCAGAGGAGCCAATCAAACCCTGTTATTTGCTTTATAACACCTTCTTTTTCTGGAATTGCTATGATATTCTAATTAGCAATATATTAAATTATTGGAAGTTACGAAAATATTGCATTCAATATATAAATTATAATGGTATGCTATTAAAGTATGAGTAATATGATGACATCTTAAAAAAAAAAAAAAAAAAATCCAAAATGCATCTTCTTGAGATATATATATAAACCCAATAATTGTATTAAAAAAATGAAAAAATACATAGGAAAAGAAGAAAACCCCCCACGGCTCTCTTACCTTGGACAGGCCCAAGGAAGCAAATAAAGTACAACAGGCTTAACAAAAAAACAAGGCTGGAACAAAAAGAAAGAACAATTTACAAAGCCAAACCGAGGCCAGAACAGACCAGTCTTTTTCAACTTACACAGCAAAGCCCAAAGTCTCTCTATTCCTATTAGTAGCAAATAGATGATCCATTAAACCGTTAATGACTTCTTCCCCAGACCTCCTATCGACTTTGGCATTATTATCATTTACAATCTCATTTTTAAACTATGTTTTAATAAAACTTCTTATTAAATAAAATTATTTCAGGAGCATAATTGACAAACCATCACATGCAAAGATCAATTAAATATTCGCTAAAGCTTATTTAAAGTCTCCTAATAAGAACAAACGTATAATTACAAATTATATTGCAATCTAGATAGATCACTAAAGGAGGTCAAGTTTTGTTGATAAGTGTAAAAATTGTAATATAACTTTCAAAAAAATATAAATTTTGGTTATTTTAAAATAGATAAATCACTGAGAAAAGTCAAATCATGTCATATAGTTGTATTAAAAAGAGTTATCCTGGAAGAAACACGCAAAATGAATATAGACACTGCAAACAAATCCTAATTTCTCAACCCCCTTAATCCCTTTTATTAATTCTATTCTTTTTTAATCCCAAAATTCAATTATTTTCTTTCATTTTCAATTGATGGAGAATTTGATAATTGAAATTCAAGTTGAAATGTCGGGCAAGTTTTCGGATCCTGGAGTCACTAAGCCTAAGAACTGAGAGTTAAGAAAAGGGAATGAAAAAAGACAGAAACGGCAATTTCACTAGATATTTATGTACTTAATTTCACATTAAACTTGAATCCAACTTCATTATTAACAATAAATCTCCCTGGTATAATACTTTTAAATGCATTTCTTATATCATGAAACTAGGTTTAATAGAACCTCTTAATTTTTCCTAATAAGGATACATGTATTGATATACTAATTTTTTTTATCTTTTAATGATTTTGGTGTATGTGTTAAAAGCACGCGTTAAGATAATCCTACTAAATAATATTATTACAAAAATATTATTGAACAAAAAATTACATACAAACATTAGTAGAGTATTCGCTGAAGCTTATTCAAAGTCTCCTAACAAAAACAAATACGCGATTAGAAATTGTAGAGCAATTTAGATGTATCACTAGAGAAAGTCAAACCATGTTCATTAATTTTATGAAATTGATGTGCTAACAATCCATCTTTTCGTCAGTATTTTTATCAATAAGTATAGAAATCATAATATAAATTTCAAAAGAAAATAAATTTTGGTTACTTTAAGATAGATAGATCACTAAAGACGGTTAAGTCAAGTCCTGATATATGGTTGTAATACTTTGAGGTAGATAGATAAATCACTAAAGGAGCAATCAAACCCTGTTATTTGCTTTATAACACTTTTTTTTTTTCTCAAATTGTTATGATATTCTAAGCAACAATATATTAAATTATTGGAGGTTAAGGAAATACTATATTCAATAATTAAATTGTAATGGTCTGCTATTAAAGTATTAGTAATATGATGACATCTTTTAAAAAAATAATAATAATAATCCAAAATGCATCCTCTTGGGAAAAAAGTAAAAACCCTTTTTTTTTCCGTAAACCCAGTAATTGTATTATAAAAAAAAAAAAAAGAGTAATGGACGAGCCACCCCACCCCCCCCCCCGGGCGTCTCTTACACTGGACAGGCCCAAGGAAGCAAACAAAGTAAAAGCCTAAAAGCTAAGGATGTACAAAAACAAAGCTCGAACAAAAAGATCCAACAATTTACAAAGCAAAAACAAGCCCAAGCCAATGCCAGAACAGACCAGTCTTTTTAAACTTACACAACAGAAGCCCAAAGTCTCTCTATTCCTATTAGCAGCAAACAGATGATCCATTAACCCATCAATGATTTCTTCCTCATACCTCCTATTGCCTTTGACATTATTATTATTAACAATCTCATTCTTAAACTATGCTTTAATAAAACCTCTTATTAAATAAAATTATTGCAAGTATATTATTGAACAAATAATCACATGCAAAGATCAATGAAATATTCACTAAAGCTTATTCAAAATCTCCTAATAAAAACAAATGTATAATTACAAATTGTATTGCAACTTGACAGATCACTAAAGGAGGTCAAGTCGTGTTAATTGATTTTATGAATTGATGAACCAACAATTCACCATTCTTTTCTTTTGCATATATCATATCAATAAGTGTGAAAATTGTAATATGACTTCCAAAAGAATATAAATTTTGATTACTTTAAAATGGATAAATCTTTGAGAGATGTCAAACCGTATTATTTGATTGTATTAAAAAGAGCTACCATAGAAGAAATATAAAAAATGAACGTTTAAGCAAGAGTGCACAACCACAAGAAACCTAATCTTTACAATCTTGTGATCCTATACAAAAAGCCAAGCAAGAGACTAACACCATAAAACTCTGTCCATCTCTCCCAACGGCAGCAAAAAACAACAAAAAGATATGCACAAAGGGCAGCCTCACTTCCCACACCAAAGCCACAACTGAGACTGCAACTCTTCCACTGTCTATGCTTACAATGCAGCATATATATATATATATATATATATATATATATATATATATATATATATCAACTGCAAGAAATCCATCCTGCCCAAGTTCCCATCCTTCATACATGGCACTACAAGGACTGCAGTATACTGGATGCATATCGAAACCCACAACTGCATACAAGACTGTTTAAAAACTATTTATTTTATAAATGTAATTTTTTCCAATATATTTTGAACTTTAATATTATAAATTTTATTTAAATTAGTTATAATATTATTACGAAATTTGAATATAATTATTTTGTTCAATCCAGTATGGTCCCAAACATAAGACAGTATCCTATCACACACACATGTATATATTCAATCCAATAGAATCATTTTAGGACTTTCATGTCTACACATGTTTCTAAACAGTCCTTGGTCGGCAATTAAATGAGTTGAGCCGGCTGCGAGGACAGATTTGAGGAACAAATAAATGGTGCTGCTTATAATGGCATATGGAAATGATAGAGAGAATGGCAGTTGGACTGGCATATCGCATGATTTTATCGACATGATTTCTTATATGACTAACACAAAACAATAAAGATGATGAAGATAAACAAATTTTACTTCTTGTGAACACCCTCAATCTTCTTGTTTCTTTATTGCACAGCTTTGTCTTATGCTTTAGAGTGGCAATGTTTATTATGCAGTTCTTCTCACACTGATCAAATCTTGTTTCAGTCGTTGGAGATGTGAGAGGGAAGGGCTTAATGGTGGGGGTAGAATTAGCAACTGACAGGAACGAGAACACACGTGCCAAGGCCAAAACTGTAGTCTTTTTTGAGAAACTCCGAAGTACAAAATACTTACTCTCCTCTTCAGAGAAAGCTTTTCATTCTCATTTTTTCATTATGAAACTCTCGCTGCAATTGCAGAGCTTGGTGTTCTTGTTGAGAAAGGTGGACTACATGGAAAGTTACCATTTTTTGATCAGATCCAACAGTGATATTGGAATTAAAGCTGTAAACCCTTGGAGATTTTCCTTATGTACCTAAACTTCAAGTTATCAGACATCCCTAGTATCAGCAATTAGCAGTTTATATGATCGGATATAGTATTAACGATATACTGAAAAACAAATCTAAGTATGCAAACATGTAGACAAAAATCAGCCTCAGAAGGCAGAAGTTCAGGAAAAGTTCAACAATGAACTTAGCAGTATACTTAATGAAACACATAATTAAATAAACCAATTCCAGAGATGAAAATCCAGAGAACATCGAATGACAGTAAAGGAAATATGTGTCCACGTGCCAAGTTGCCAGCCAAATTATTAGCATGGGCGGGGATCAAGCCAGCCTCAAAGCACAATGAATAGCATTAAAAAAAGGGCATTTCAACAATTCTGGAAGAGAACTGCAGGGCATGAATATAAAAACAGTGTTTCAAAAACTGAAGAGAACCAAAAAGAGGCACTTCAACGATTCTGGAACAGAGAACTGCAGAGCATACAGCATGAATATAAACTGCGGAAAGTTAGCTGAGTAGCTTCTTAAGGCAAACAGATTAGGCATATCCTGAAGATCAGGCAGCAATGATGGAGTAAAAAGCCTTGAATGCCCCTGGAGGGTTTCCTACTGAAGCAACACAAATCCTGCTGTCCCGAAATGAAACAAGCATCGCCCATCAGCTTACTGTTGGAGAGACATAAGGACATAAAAAGGGAATCCTTTTTCTGTCATAAAATTTACCTCCAAATTTTTCCAAGATTAGCGACCAAGTTAGCTTTCAGATCTAATGGAGTGGGTTATCTTCGAGAAATTGGCAGTAAAATTCCAACGAATATGAACCCTCATTATGACCAAATATGATTAAAACCAAAAAGCCATGGCTAAATTAAGTAACACATAAATACAAATAACAATCAACAAAATCTATAGCTAAACACTCCAGAATTATTATTGTTAACAAAGTTTATTAGAGTATGAGAAGTATCCAATACTGAAAAGACTTAAAATGAAGATTTGACAAATAAATATCACACTAGATAAATAAAACTGAATTCAATGTTTGAGTCCGCTTACTGTAGCCTTTTCATATGCAGTCATCATTGAGCCATTTATAGATTTCAATCTCTGGTCTCTGTCCAGTGTCCACTCTTGCATCTATTCTCAAATCATTATCTTCGGCGTACAACAATCTGACTCCACACTTTTTCAACTTGAAAAACAGAGGAGAATTATTATCAACTGAGAACTTAATGAAGCCCTCACTATTCGAACTGAGTGGAAACAATTCAGAGGGCATAATTCCATAATCATATCCTATGAATGCATGATCTGAATCTGATTCAATAACCACTTCGCTTGAAAAACCATTACAGAGTGGGCCATGGAAAACAAGCTTCTTGTTAATAGAAAGATTAAATCGAACTTCGAAAGCATTGTTGACCCACTTTCCTGTGTGTGGAGATGATATAACAGCGCACATAGCAAAACCAATTAAGTTATCATTGAGGCAACCTGGTGGAAGCTTTATAAAATTTTCACTACTTATAAAGTTAAACCAGTCTGAAATATCGCTTCCGGGGTAAAGTATACAACCACGTAGAACGATTTCCGGTCCCCATAACTGCTCGAATCCTCTTTCCTGTACCAAGAAAATCATCAAATTGCAATCTCCCCTTTATATATATGTACATACGGAGAGACACACAATATGGATGTGATTGTACTGGATAAAACAAGTGGGTGCAAACAAAGATTTGAGAGTAAGCCTTTCACAATCTCCAAATCTGTTTTTCTAGGAAAAAGAAAATAGATTCTCTATTTTTATATAATGAACTATGGACCTTGAACCGTCAAGGGGCAGCACGATTTTAAAAACATTGGGCACTATATGAGTCAAGGGTAGGACTATTTGCGACCAATAAAGTATTCTTACCTGCCATTTGTTAAGTACACACATCGTTAAAAATACAAAATAAAAAAATCTGTATATTGATGTTTAATAATTTTTATTAAAACTGAATAAAAAATATAATTTTTAATATTATATTATGTGTGAACTTAGAAAATTTAGTATTATATTAAAGCTTTAATAATTAAAAATTAATAAAATAAATCAATAAGAATCTCTTATTATGTTAGAGTTACTATTTGATTTGACTTCAGTTAATCAATAAATCATCTCTTGTGAAATCCATAGCTTATTACTATCAAAGAACTATTTTTTTAAAAGAAAAAAAAAATTAATATCATATGAAAAGAGAGAGAGTGAGTGTGAGTGAGAGAGAGAGAGAGAGAGAGAGAGAGTTACCTTACTGTGAAACCATAGAACTGCATTTCTCTGAATATTGAGTAGAGCCTTTTTCAACTCTGGAAGTGCATGTAATTTCAGTTTGTAACAATTGATGAAGTCAATGTGCCACCTTTCTAACGTATGCAGGACACTAATTGTAGTTGGTAAACCTGATAATTCTTCAAGTGAAATGCAGCCCCATGCTGTTAGCTCTATTAACTGGTGTGGAAGCTCCGGTAAGGATTTAAGTCTCTGGCAATTGTCTAAACTAAGCAATCTCAAGTTCGAGAGATCTTTAATAGTCCCTGGAAGACTCTCAAAATTGTTTCCCATTATATATAAATGTTCCAGATTGCGTAATTGGCCAAGATTGCTGAGTAACTCTTTGATACAAGAGTAAGATAGATCTAACATCATCAGTTTGTTCAAGAAAGATAAATCATGCGGTAGCAAACTCAGTGGGTTCTCGATCGTACATCTCGCCAAAGAGAGTCTCTCAAGGTTGTTCAAACATGCTATAGATGACGGTACTTCTCTTACAGAAGTTCCATTGAGTTCAAGTATCTTCAGTGCTGTTAAATTTCCCAGGCCTTCAGGCAATCTGTCAAGTTTTGAACTATATGAAAGAAAAAGATATTCAAGAGATTTACACCCGCGAATACTCTCAGGGAGACTCTTAAGCTCTGAACAGTTTTGAAGACTCAATTCTTCTAGTCTAGATAGATGCTCTAGTGATGGCAATTCTTCAATTGCAGTTCCATCTAAGTACAACTCTTCTACTGCACAAGAGATATATGAAATTGTTTTCAAATTTGAGCAATCAGAGAGAATAACTTTCCGAAGAGATCTACACTGCGGGCTGATTGAAAGCATTTCCATGTTTTTGCATCCTCGTAGATTCAAGAGAACAAGCTTATCAAGATTATGCATAGAAGAGAAACTCTCACGTAGATTTGTACTACCTTCCAGAATCAAGCTCTCCAGATTTGGGGTAACTGAGAGATTTGACATTCTGCGTAGATGCTTGGAGTAACTGAGGTCAATATGTTTCAAATTACCAAGAATTTGTTTCTGTAACAAAAAATAAAATTAAATGAATTAAAACAACAAAAATAAAATACAGATACTTACAATTTAAAGCACAAAATGACAATATAAAAGTTAACATATACCTGGTCACCATTCCAAAGTTGTTTAACTTTGCTAAAACGCATGTAGAGTGCAACAAGGTTCTTTGGATTAAAATTTGGTGGAAATGAGTTGGCAGAATATCCATCCCAGCAAAGGTACCGTAGCTCAGAGAAATCAGATTTCTGGACCTCAAAACCATGCAACTTCTCTTCATGCTCAGAGCTATTATTTTCAAAGAACTTCCATAAAAACCATTCAAAACAAGGCTTGAATATGTTAAGGCACAGCAAACAAGAATCAGATTCAAGGACTTCCAAACCAGGCACCTTCTTATCATACTCGCAGCCATCAACTTCCAAGAATTTTAGATTTTGCATGTTCTTGAAAGCTTCAAGCTTTAAATGAAACTCCAATACTTTAGACATATTCAAGCGCATGCTTCGAATTACTTCAGTCCCCTAATAATCAACAGCAGATATATTGATGATAAGTTAGTATGAAATTGCTTAATTACATAAATTGTTAAGTAATTAACTCTCATACAATACATTATCTTTTCAAATTTCTTTTTAAAATACATTAACATAAGACATGTCTCATTTCCACCCAATCACTTTACCAATTGAGTAAGTTCCCAATGATAACTGTGATGAATATTCTGCAAGCTAATATTTTATAATATCTCATATATAAAATAGAAAAAAAAAAAAAAACAAATTAAAGCCTTTGGCTCTCACCTTATTTTTGGTCAATACTTTCAAGATATCCTCATGATCCCACAACCGACTACGTTGGCCAGGATCATAAATTGATTCTCGCCGAACAATTTCTCTACCCATTTCTTGAAACAAATCATGCATTGTGATGATGTTGTCTGATGTAGTTATGAGACACCTTTCAATGAGAACATTTATATAAATATGGGCATTCAAGATTGCTTCTATAAGATCTCTTTCATACCCTCTAAAAAAACATGCAATGTCTAAAAATACAACCTTCTGATTTTCACTCAATCCATCATAACTTACTTTTAACACCTCCTGGATGTCCCTATGATCATTGATGTTCAAGTTTACTAGTTGACTTTCCCATTCTTTCTTTGTTCTTTTGAATAGAAAAGAACCTAAAACTTTAAGAGCAAGTGGAACACCATTAGCATATGATAAGACCCTTCCAGCTAGCTTCCTAAAATCTTTTGGTGGACACTCTTGTCTAAAGGCATGTCGACTAAACAATTGGAGAGCTGCATCATCAGATAATATTTTAGCCTCATATATGCCATCCATGTGACAATTTTCTAATACTTGTTTATCCCTTGTTGTTATGATAATTCGACTTCCTAAACCCAAGTACTTAAAATCTCCAATTAAAGATTCTATTTGTTTTAAATTTGTCACATCATCTAACACAATGAAAACTTTCACACGGCCAAGCCTTCTTATGGTGGAGGGGGATCCTATATTAGCATTTTCATCCCCTAAAATTTTACAAATAATTTGCTGTTGCAAGCCAGTTAGTCCCTTGTTTTTCTCTGATTCTTCTCTAATATTTTCAAAGAAGTAAGAGCTTTCAAAATGTCTATTTTCAGAGATTTTATTGAATATAGCCCTGGCAAGAGTAGTCTTACCTATTCCACCGGCACCCCAAATTCCTATCTTGCGAACACCAGCAAACCCAATGCGTAATAGCCCTTCAATATCCTTGATTCTTGAATCCACTCCAACTAGGTCTTCATCGATTAAAGGAGAGCCATTATTCAATCTCATCAAAACAGCTTTGACAACTTCTTGTACAAGTTCAAACTCAGACCTAACAAATACGAAAAAAAAAAAGAGACAAAAAAAGAACAAAACTCAAATTAAATAAATCACAAAGAAAAAGTACACAACATATATTCCAATAAATGAATCTCAATGAAGGTCATAAAAACAGGGAAGGGCAAATATTCCATCCTAGGATGTGAGATCAATGGCACTAAAATTTGGAGATCAATAGATTTTGAACATTTGCATATTCCCTAACAATATATTAATTACTTTGAAGTATTTATATATATGCCATATCTCAATGCAAAAAACAACAATAAAAATTATGCTACTCGATGATCTCTCGAATAAGGAATATCAAGCTCAAATTGCATCAATTAAATAAAAATATAGCTAAATGGAAAACGAATTAGTAATTTGCTATCAAATGACTATCATATTTAAATAGTAACACAGGGTAGAATAACTAGAATATCAACTAGGTTAGCAATCCAATAAAAATTTAAAAAAATAAAAACCTTACAAGATTGCATGAAAATCACTTTCTTTTAACTTCAAATTATTGGTACTCATTATCTTTTTTTCTTTTTCTTTCCCAGTAGATCAAAAAGACTTTGATTTTTCGCCTACGACCATCTCCTCAGTCTAAAACAATAATCTAACTAATATATAATTAACAAACTATTAAATAGTGCAGCCAATGATTAACGCTAAATTAATTAAAACCAAGAATCCAATCTATGAATTTAATAATATGATTGTGCACAGTTTATTCACTTTTTTTGTAATTATATTTTCAATCAATAATATTGTCATTGTTTCTTCTAAGAAAATAAGTCAAATTAAAAAACAAAAAAATGAGCAGAAAGTAAAAGTATTATGCATACAAAAGACATAATAATAGCTATTAAAGTTACCTGATGACATTTGAATCAAAGCCAGATAGATTGGTAGCTTTTCTCAGAGCACTCCTCCATCTCTGTAACACATCCTGCCTACCCTTAAACCGTTCTTCATGCTCAGCAAATGCATCCCCAAAAGTCCCATACTGATTCCTAACATCTGAGGTATCTATATTATAGAAGACTGGCATTACAATCTGACCATACCTGTCCATGCATTCAAGAATCTTTTCAAGTTCTTCAAGGCACCATCTCGAAGAAGCATACCCTTGAGAGAAAATGATCAACGAAATGTTTGATTGCTCAATTGCATTCAAAAGAGATGGAGAAATTTGCTCCCCTCTTTCAAGCTCTTCGTCATCCATGAATGCATTGATCTGTTTTTGACACAAGGCAGCATACAGATGGGAAGTAAAATTATAGCGGGTATCCGCACCTCTGAAACTAAGAAAAACATCATACTTTTCCTGAGGAGAAGCGGAAGAAGAAGCAACAGCCATTAAGTTCCGGTGATGAGAATTACTTACATTAACAAAAACATAAAAAGCTAAACCAGCACATCATATACTTGAGTCTTTCCATCTCTAAGCATTTAAACTTTATCTCCTTTCCTAGAAGATGCCTTTGCCTTTTGCATAAAGAGTTAAAACGCATAATTGCAACCCCAAAAACAACCAATAAGCCATTCACAACTGTCGTGATTCTGACACAAATTCATAAATTCCCACACAGGAAATGTCCTAGAAGTTTCCAAATCATCACAATTCCTAATCTACCCTTCTACATTTCTAGTTTCATCAGTGAAAATTCCCCGGAAGATGCTTCCCTTTTTCTTATTTTTCTTGACTTATTGGGCCGTGACCATTGGGTGTGATTGTGACACTAATTCAACATAAAAACCTCATGAAATTTCATCCACACCTATTTTTACTAAATTTCTTTGAAATTGTCTCAATGAATTGCTTTTCCTTGAAGCAAAGTGACGGAAAAGTGTGTTCCTCCTTCTACTTTTTCCCTTTAAAAGTCTTTCTATAATAAATTGATTCAATTTCTTTGAATTAGCATGTCTATTGCTTTATGTTCCAATTAGGGTGTTCAAAAAAATATAAAAACCGAACTGAACCGTTAACCGAACCGCTAAACCGGTTCGGTTACGATTCAAAAAATTCAAAAACGATTAATCGAAAACCGGTTTTTCAAATATATATATATATATATATATATATATATATATATATATATATATATATATATATTAACCTAAACTAAAATAAATCCCTAATTCAATCAATCTAAAATCCCAACCCAAATTTTTTTTCTTAGTTCCTAATGTATTGTCTATATTTACAATTTAATTTAGGACAAAATTAAAAAAAAAAAGTTTTATAAAAAAAAGGGGGGAAAACCGGTTAACCACTTTTTTTAAAATGGTTAACCGGTTCGGTTTCGGTTCGAAAATTTTCCCAAACCAAAAATCCGGTTCGATTAACCGCTCTTGAACACCCGTAGTTCCAATACCCATAATTTGTGCTTCTTTACTCATTCATCCCAAAAAAGCCCATATCAATCACACCCTACATAAAACCTATTCTTACAAACACTACTTCACTTAGAACATAACAGAACAAAACACCCTTATAATGGTAGGTTACAATAGTATTAAAGAGCAATTAACATTATTTAACTACCCAAAAAACCAAACATCGCCTACATTAACATAGCAGTAGCTTCATCCAACATACATAATTAAATTGCATTCCGACAAGATCATCCGATTGCCGGGAATAAAATGTAAGAGAAATTTCAAAATGACAACTATTGGGGTGTATATCATAAAATCCCTAACTGGGTTAAATACAATTATATAATTTTTGTTTGTTGAACCATTAATCACTTTTTGCAAAGGAACTAAAAAAATGATTTATAAAATCATAAGTGCAAGTGGGAAGCTAATAAAAATTACAGTTAATTATACTAATTTCCTTGTGGTTTTAGAAATAACAAAAATAACAATTTACCTCCTATTATTAGTGTTTTAATATAGTTTTTATCACATAAGTAACACATATAACCATTAATCCCGCTAAATTAAACACCAAAAGCTCCAACCGATGATGACAACTGAAAAATTGTTACTACAAATACCTTATGAGGAAATTTCAAAAGACCTCAAGGTGAATTTTATTAAATCCAAAACTAAATTATAACATTATGGTTGTGAGACTATCTAATTAAAAATAAGGGTTTAAACCAATTACCTCCCTTGTGGTTTTCAAAATTAACAAGTTGGTCCCTGTGTTATGCGAATTATCCAACCACCTTCCTGTCGTTACCCGTTAAATCTAACTGTTCATTGATTTTGACCACTAAATGACAATATTACCCTAATTTTTTTTTTTTAATTCAAAAGAAGAGCCTAAAAATTATGTTAAATTAATAATATATATATATATATATATATATATATATAATCATTAAAAAAACCCAAAAGTCTTAAAATTATGTTAAATTCAAAAAAAGGGAGGGGGGTGGAAGGGAATAATTAAAAAACCAAGTTCAAAAATTTCTTAAAATTTATATTAATTTTGGGCCTTTTAAATTGTTTTTAAGAACTTTATGTTGTAGATAATTTTATCGAATTTTTTATGTTAAGTTATTTAAAAATAAAGATATTTTTATTAATTTTGTGGAAACTCAGTTTTAGGGGTAATTTGGTCATTGCATAATCAATTTGCCACCTCCCTGCAACCATATCCCACCCACTAGCAATGAAATTTGAATCTTACAACACGGAACCAATATTAACAACAGCAAAAATCAATCAAAATAAATAAAGAATTAATAGATTAAAGCCAATTACAGTAAATTGGGTTTTACATATCCAGTCATCACCCTCGCTTTTTCTCACAGATTAGGCATCTGAAAAAAATGAACAAATGGAGATTCATGGTTGATAATGTGATTAAAAATAATACAAATTGATGCCAACGACCAGTTCATCCACCCCATTTCTCCGTCGTTTAAGTGCCTCTCTCACTACTGAAACACACATGAGAGCCGTCTTGTTTTGCGATTTCACCAGACTGATTCTGCTCTCCGATCCATCACTTGACCATGTCACCTGCTCATCATGTTTTATGATGAGTCGAAAAACATTTTAAACTTCTAGGTTTGGTAATAGTATTATTAGAGTGTTTAAAACCAATTAACAAATTTTGTGAACTGAACCAGTTTTCCGATTTAAAAATTTTCCTAAACTGAAACCCAACCAATTAAGGGGAAAACTGGTTTTGAACACCAAAAAACCTTGTTTTAATTTAATATTTTATATATTTTTATAATAAACCGATTTATAAAACAAATTTTGGTTAACCAATTCTCACATTCTCGTAAACCGGTAACCGAATGGAAAAATCGGCTTTTGTATTTCTTTGAACCAAAACGGAACCAGTTTTTAAGATAACCGAAAAACCGGTTCGGTTTGATTTCTGTATTTTTTTTTAACACCACTAAGTATGATAGGTCCCAAGGTTCTGAGACGTGTCTTTTTAAAACAATCAATAGCGGGTTTTTGTTACAATAGATTGCTGCAATAACACAACAACATGAAACTTGTAAAACAAAAACGTAAAACTTGTAATATGCACTTTTACATGGTATTATATAGCCACAGCATAGCCATAGAAAGAAAGCAAACTAATTAAGCAAATACAAGAAAACAAAGCAGCCTTAGAAGGCAAAAATATCCGGAAAAGCCCAGAAAAAAAACAACCAGAGTCTCACACAGAAAATAAATACCCTAAATAGTAGCAGCTTACAACAGTAGAAAGAGCAACCAACATCATTTCACTGCCAAGAAAACCAAATATCACCAACTATTAGATGGTAATTATGTTGAATCACAACACAGAAAGCATCCGGCAGAAAAGATTATATAGCAGTAGCCTTCATCTAACATATCTAATTAAATAGTTCAGCAACATAATCCGAATTCCAGGGAAGAAAATCCAGAGAATTTCAGAATGACATCCATCACAATATGTGTCCACTGGCCAGCGAAAAGGTTATCGTTAGTGTGTGCACCAGAGACCAAGCAAGACTGAAACAATCACTGTCAATATTGCGATTCTGAACAAAGCAGGTGGTATTGTCTTCCATGTTGGTCAGCTTGAACTTCTTTCATTACTTGGTTGCAAACTGACTAGCATCAGAAAGAGGAAATTACACAATTCAGGAATTGAAAGAATAATTCATAAAAAGAATTGTGCGACCTGATGTAACACAATATGCATGGGATGGGCTGCTGCCTCAATTTGGCCTTTTATCCTTGTCAGAGGAGAAATTATCAAATTTCCCTCACACTTTGAGGCAATGAGTTTTTTATTTGAAAGAAAAAAAGAAGACCATGCCTTCACCAATGAATGCTTGATATTAAGTAATAATAGCACTTCAAATTGCAGAACATAGAGGGCCTGGCATGGATTCACCCAAATATATAGTAATGCAAAACAAGGCAAAACCAAATATAATGACCAATATAAATTGCAGAAAGCTAGCTTCAGAAGGCAACAAAAAGTAAACTCTACCTTGAAACCATTGAACTATTATGCAGGAAACCACCACAACTATACAGAATACCATAGAGAGTTCCAAGATTTGGCATATCTTCTAGATCAGGCAAACAAGAAACCCCATAAATGATGGAGTGCAAAGCCTTGAATTTCCTAACACGCTGCGCAGAATTTGCATAAGTCATTTTTTCACATTTTACCATTGGAGAGATATGGGGATGTAAAAGGTTATCCTATCAACTTGTTCCAACCTGCTATAATAAGCTCATGGGTTTGAACTTAAGTTACCTTTTATATAAGAAGATTTCAACCTCCAAGTTTCACTCAAGTGATACTCACTTCTTTTAGGACCCGCAAGCCTGTGTCAGTTCCATTCAGTAACAAATTTGGAAAACTGTAAAATACAATCAACATCTTAAATCAATAATAACAATAAAAACAATAATGGCCTAGTCCTACATTATTTCTACAAGTGAAAAACATTGCACGGTCATTCCCTGCATTATGACTTGAGATCATTGTATAATCATTTTCTTTTTGGAACAAAAGTCATATTTACGTGAAATTTATTAATTAGGCTTCTCCAAAGTTTAAAAATATTAATAATAATTCGGTGATTTTCATGGAGCTTTATTAAAAATCCTGATAAACCAATTAAATCATATAGGACCTGTTTAATTCTTCACCCATAAATCATACAGGCAGATAACAAGGTTAAAATGCATTTTTAAAACTGAAAATGCATGGCTAAAAGTAATACATATATGCAGATAACAAAGTTTAATAGAGTATGAGAAACATCCAACACTGGAAAGAGTTGTTACAACATTTAACAAGTAATGATTTCCTAAATAAGTAAATTGACTTCAATGTTTGAGTCCGCTTACTAAACATTATATAGCCTAATAAAAACATCAATAAAAAACTGAACTAGTAGTTTGCTATCAAATGACATCATATTTAAACATTAACACAGGATCAGCCCTCCAAAACAAAAAAGTTTAAAAGATTGTCACTGAAACTCGATATCTTTCATGTATCCACTATATCTTTAACATTTCTCTCCAAACCCTCAATGCCAAAGAACTTATCACTTGTTTTAACTTCATATTATTGGTTCTTATTGTTTTTTTCTTCCTTTCCCAAAGAGACCAAAAAGACATTGATTTGTTAGACAACATGATTTTCTCATTGTAAAGTAATAATCTAAGAGTAGATATGGCTTAGTTTTAATATAAAATAATATTTTTCCATACATCAAGTCTACCAATATTTCTATTTAACATCACATGTGGACGACAGTTGAGTGATACACAATTAACAAATATTAAATAGTTCAACCAATGATTAATGCTATATTGACACGAAGAATCAAATAAGTCAAATGAGTTAAATGAAAAACAAAAAATCAGCAGAAAATAAAAGTATTAACAGTTACCTGATGACATTTGAATCAAAGCCAGATAGATTGGCAGCTTCTCTCAAAGTAGTCCTCTATCTCTGCAATGTTTCTTGCGAACCCTTGAAACGTTTTTCAAGCTCAGTAAGTGCATCCCCAAAAGTCCCAATCTGATTCCCTACATCTGATGGGTATACACCATAGAAAACAGGAATTACAATCTTACCATAACTGTTCTTGCATTCAAGGATCTTTACAAGTTCTTCAAGGCACCATAACGAAGAAGAATACTCTTTTGAGAAAATGATCAAGGAAATCTTTGACCGTTCAATTGTATTAAAAAGAGATGGAGAAATTTGATCCCCTCTTTTAAACTCGTCATCAAGGAATGTATTGATCATTTTTTGACACAATGCAGCATACAAATGGCTAGTAAAATTATTGTGGGAGAGGACGAAGAAAAACAACATACTTTTCTTGAGGAGAAGAGGAAGAAGAAGCAACAGCCATTAACTTACAGTGATGAGAATTACTTGACATTAACAAAAACATAAAGAGCTAAACCAAGACATCATATAATTGAGTCTTTGCATCAATCTCTAAGCATTTCAAATTATCTCCTTTCCTAGAAGATGCCTTTCACATCTGGTGTGAAAGGCAACCCCAACAAACAACTAATAAGCCATTCACATCTGGTGTGGTTGTGACACAAATTCATTAATTCACACACAAGAAATTCCTCAGCAAGGGTTCACGTTTACCTCTCCTTACACCCAAAAGTTTCCAAATCATTACAATTTTGTTAATTCTTAATATACCTTCTACATTGCCCACTATTTGCTGTTAGCTTTGTCCCTGTAATCATCAAATTGAAATGGAGCTCAACATTTTCAAACATGCAAACAAAAATTTTGAAACTGGGTTTCCACTGGAAGTAATTTAATTGAAATTAAGAATAAATCTAATGAAGATGTATTTTTATAATCGATCACGATTCTATTTTCGCTTTTGTAATTTTATGGTCCTTCATTGTGGACAAAGTTCTGGAATAGTTTTAGGAATCAATCACTAGAAATTTTAACATTTTTTTTCTCCAATCATATATAACAGGATAAGGGAAAAGATGCTTATACGTAATCAGAACTCTAATAGATGCTTGTTTTACATTTTCACATAATTTAACTAAAACATAAATTCATTGACTTGCTAAATGTATTAAGTTAATTAATTAATAATTAAATTTATATTTTATTTCTAATTAACTTGCCCCAGTTAACTTAATCCTATGGTGATTGGCACTAACGACCACTGCTTCATATTTTTCACTTGGTAACTAGTTGACTTCTAATAAATTGTTGAACTAATATTTTCGAAGGATTAGGTTCTGAATTCTTATTCATGTTCTTAAATATATATTTAATTTATAGTCTTTAATTACTGATTTCTGGCCACTTGACCTTCTTCATTCACATTAATTAGTCATATGACATGATGTCGCAAAACAAAAAAAAGGGAAACATTAATTTGACTAGTATCAATTTAAAAACTCAATCAAAACATCACAATAAGAACGGATTAAATTAAAATTAATACTTTATTTCCAATTGACTTCTCCTTGATTGACAGTTTTGAATACGCCAACCCAACCAGAATATGAAATAGAAATAATAAATTAATATATTAATTTAGCTGCCAACTCAAACTCTGTCCGTTAGTAATTGCTGTATGTATATATAAGTTTTATTTGATGTTTCTATCCCCAATTGTTGCGTGTTCTATTTTTCATATTCTTATGAACAGAAAATTTTTAAAAAAAAAAAAAATTATCGTATATTATCTTTCACCGTGTAAACAAACAGTGGCGTTCGCATTATTCCATCTTCACTAAGCGGGTTTCGAAAATGAAGTCTGATTAAGCGAAATTAGGGATTCAAAATTAAGAATATCAGAGTTTCGAATCAAGATTAACAACAGCAAAAATCAATCAACAAAACAAATTTATTAATGAATTAATTAAAAGAAAAATGGGTTTTACATACCAAGTATTCAGTCTGGCTCTTTCTCACGAATCAGGCACATGAAGAAATTGAATGAAGGGAGATTTAGGGTTTGACAATGCTATTTGTAACCATATTTGGCGCGAATGAACTGTATCTACATTCTGGATCTTCCTAAGCGGAGCTCCGCAATTAGAGGAATAAAGAAGAATAATGGAAACTGGGTTTTCACTAGAAGTGAGTTAAATAAGTGGGCTTCGAAAATGGAGTAGGATTAAGTGAAATAAGGGATTCAAAATTAAGAATATATGAGTTTCGAATCAAGATTAACAACAACAAAAATCAATCAACGAAACAAATTTATTAACGAATTAATGGAAGGAAAAATGGGTTTTACATACCAAGTATTCAGTCTAGCTCTTTCTCACGAATGAGGCATATGAAGAAATTAAATGAATGGAGATTTAGGGTTTGACAACGTAATTTGTATCCCCTGTTAAGAAATTGTTAAAATATTTTCAAAATTGTTCTATGAAACCCCCGATCAAAGTTAAATTTATTTCATCTTTTGTATTTGTATGAAATGTCAATTTTATCCTCCTAGTGACCTTGTCATCCATTTTAACAGCTCCGGCTTCCAACACCAACAGTCGGGGGTGAGGGTATATTTTATAGTTTCTGAAGTTGGTGGAGGCTATGTCAGGCAAAGACCCTTTTTTCAAAGACGATAAAAGAAAGTTTACTCACTGATTATTAACTATTGAAGTCCAACGAAAGTAATGGTTTGAGATTAATTGTCTTGGCTCTCTTCATCGATTTCCAATTCATTATATTAGAATGAATAGAACGAATTGAT
>CM047740.1:1207610-1625033 GCA_026225825.1 Pistacia integerrima | reverse complement strand
AGAACGAATTGATAGTTATAAAATGAGCATTCTTTCATTCTCGCACTAACTATAATGACTAAATCTTTAATTAAATACACTATTACTTCAAGAACAAGTATCTTTTCATACTCGAAGAACATGAAAACATTATGAAATACACGATTTATGCAACAAACATAAGAAATACAAAAACTGTTGTCTTGTAAGGATTTGCATGACAACGTTGCAACGGTACCCCAAAGCATAAAACCTAAATATATTCTTTAACAGATGATAAAATGTACATCATACATCGAAAATTGATTTAATTACAAACTTAAGTTCTTCTCAAGTAAAAAACTATTTATATTTACAATTTCTCAGGACGCGTGCATGTGGCTGCTTCAAAAATGTCAGCAGCTTAAAGGATGCAGATTATGTTTGTAACAACAATGTCCACAGGTACCTCTGATGGGGGAAACAAAGTTTGGACGGCAATGATCTTCCAGAGATTTGTGCGCTTGTAAGACTTTTTTCCGGTATAAGATTAGGCAGGCTCACGAGGACGTGTGGCCCAAATAGAACTCAAAGCTCTAAGTCGTTGGAAGTACTCCCCCAACGCAAGCAAGCCTCGAGCTGCTTGGCGAGTTGTTAGGATACGAGACATCTGCTGTAGTGTTTCCTGGCGAAGATGGTCAGCCTGTTTGGACAAGAACTTGTAAAGTTGGTAACATATCAAGATGTTCCACTTAAAAACTAACATAGTTCAGATGGTATGAACCCGAAAATTAAAGAACCATGCTATGCTAAGATCCGTATATTACTTTCTATCAATCATATCATTTTTGTTAACGAAACACCAATGGTGGTTTGGTCGCCGATCATGAAATCTTATTTAGAGAAAATTCAACAGCGGAGAATATCCATATTAGACTCTATAACCACACTTAGATTTGCAGTAAAAGAGAAGCATCCATATTAGACTCTGTAACCACACTTAGATTTGCAGTAAAAGAGAAGCACTCAAGGAAAATTTGACTACGGTTTTTGAATACATCACGAAAATGATATTGCCTACACATCATGAATGCATTAAACCACCAAAATAACAAATTCAATACAAAGAAGATGGCTTAAAAGGTAAGGGAAGAGAAAAGAGGGGTGATTTGTGTCACATCACGGGCTTGCAGAATTTCAGCCAGAATAATAACTGAATCATCAGCCAGTTAACAAACGGCTAGAAGTAGAAGAAAACTTCAATTTCACAGATAAATGCAAATTCGACTCACTAGAAAGTTTCTCCATTTAAATCAGATGTGCTGATAAAGAACTAATTGACAGATCAGAAAATGGATTACTGAAAGATATTGAAAGTACAGATAGCATGCAATAGAAACATCAGCTATACTTCCGAAGAATCCAGACTAAAGCCATACTTGATTGGGCAATGATGCGGATTCTTACCTGGTTCACAAAGACGACTAGAGCTTCCAACTTCTCCATTGCAGTAGGTATCCGTGGGATGTAACCTCCTTCTACCAGTTGACCAGCAGCTACAGTTTCAGCAAGAGTTGATTGCAATTTCTCCATGCCTTGAGACAGAGCATCTTCCGCTTGCTGACATGACTGTCTTAGGTTACTAACTTCCATATATTGTGAATCGGTCAAGGTGTCAAGATGAGGAACAAGAACCTGTTATCAATGTCAGTTTACGAGCAGCGTTATTCTACCTGTGGTGGAAGACCTTCGATAACAACTCGATTAAGAAATATGTGAAAGAGCAATATTTACACATACATATAATATATTACGAAATGTGTCCAAAACTATGGTTACTCCATTTATTGTCCATAAATACCTTCAATGGAGCAAGTTATTTCACTTATTAAATAAATTGAAATATGAATCACCTTAAGAAGCTCAGAAGGGCGAAATCCTCCAATCCAAAAGAAAAAACGTTCAGCTGCTGTCTTCCACATGCCGAACATTACATAGAAAACATCGGCTTTTGCAGCAATAGATTTCATGCGGAAAAGTTCAAAATAGTGGCTCATGCCACCCTCCACTAGTATGTGAAGCTCTATATCACTAATATGGGCCTGCAAAGCACACCTCAGTTCACAAGTTTGCCTATTTTGCTCTTCAACCCAGTGTCCATACTCCATCTCAAATGCAGCAATTCCTGCACAAACCTCGGTGAGGACTTTTTGTTGAATGCAAGAACATGAAATGACAAAAAGTAGAGTGTTCTATAAGCAACAGGAATTACAGGAAATCAAATCACAGAGAACACATTCAGCGCATCAGAGATTATATACATAGCTTCATAACACAACATCAATTGTCATGGTGGTGTCAACTTTGCAAAGCATTGGAAACTTGTGCTTATGGACGGCTGAAATCTTTTGCCAGGAACATTTTCAAGACATTTAATTTATAGACAGCATTGAAATGACTTCAGTGTGGATGAAGAAGGTATGAAGTCTTTCTTACGTACTCTTTACAAGCACTTGAAATGATGGCGGAAAATTAAAATGAAGATTTAGGAAATAAAACTATGAACATATTGGAGTAATCATGCTTTGAAGGGAACATGATTAAAACATTAAATAGCAGGAGCATACAATGGGTGGTGGAGGTGGTAAGCTAGCAGTACCAAAATTCCACAAAGTCTTATTATCAAGCGTACACTCTAGGTTTCCAGAATCAGATACCAAAACACAGCAAATAGAAACATGCAATTTCAAGAAATAGCAATGTTTGCGAGTGAGGACATCAAAACCAGAAGTACTTCAGCAATATTTTCACAAACCTGAGTTTACAGGTCCAGAGAACCCCATCTGAGAACCTTCTACTCCACTACCTATATACAAACCCTGCAGAGTAGCATTCGTTGTTTCAAATATTTGAATGTGAATAGGAAATAGGAGGGAAAGGGCTTCTAGTGTCATAAGTCATAATACCAATCGACTAAACAAGAAACAGAAATAGTAATCTTCTCTATACCTGTTGTCTAGCTCGCTCAAGCTCCTGCTCCAACTGAACTAACTTTAATCTACTAGATTCTAGCTGCTGAACATAGGCCTGCAAAACAAACTCAAATTAAATTTAAAATCCCAAACCACTTGTTGCATGTTAGGGAATCTGTTTCAAAGCAGGCCTCATCTTACCTTTTTCCGCAACCGGCTTTTACGAGCAGCCTCACGGTTTTGTGCAAGACGTCTTTGTATCTGCAGAATTTAGTAATAAAAAGAAAAAAGGCTCATTTCATATTGAAGGGAATATCATTTAATACATTAAAAAAAACCATATACAAAATTAGCCATAACCTACGGGTAAAATTGGTCAATTGTGAGAATGAATGCACTGAATAAAGTGAAGTCAAAGGCAGTGTGTAGTACATTAAATTATGTGCCAGTTCTTGGCTTTGTGCATATATAGACTATTTTTAAGTAATTTCTGAATCAATCATGGAGAAAAGGATCAATTTGAAAATAGTTGTAATTCAAGAAAGCCAGAGAAAACAACAGAATACTATATGCTAACATTAGCAAAATACAACTATACCAAATTACACAGCAATTACCAAAAGTCCTAGCAAACTAATACAAAAACCACCTTCATTGCATTAATACATTAACCACTTTTTAGGAGTGTAATATTTCAAAAGTTTCAGCCAATTAGGCAAACATAAAGCAACAATAATTTCAGAGAAGAAACAAGGATCAAAGATTAAGAAGCAGAACAAGAGTTTGAGCCTGCAGAGAACAGAAGATGCAAATAAACATGTAGCAGGAAAAGGAGGGGAAGAGAACCTAGAGGAGAAAAACAGTATGTACTCTTCTAATTTTCAATGGAAATCTTTCGACAAACTAACTGATATGTCCACCCACTACAAATAATATTCATATAAATTAGAATCAGAGAGAAACAAATGACTAGAAATACAATCAAACTTACCTTATCAACAGGTTTACTTGCTTCTTGTTCGTACTTGTTAGAAAGCGGGAACGTTCCTTGCGAAGTATCCTCTGACTGAAAAGTTGAACAAAAGAATTATTTAGCTTGGGAATCCAAATAATGTGTCCTCTACTATCAGACCAAGTAGAGTAAATGTCAATAGTCGCACCTGAGTATCTAGTTTTGTATCCACCTCCACAATCATAGGTGTTGATGTATTCGGATTGCCATTACTTTTGAAGTTTTCCCCCCATGTGCCAAGTTGATGAATGGGCTCATAAATTGCCAATCTACTTGGGGTGACAAACTGGGTGGACGGAGAGTTCATGCCCTTCGAACTTATGATGGGATGCAGCTCCATTAGCTTTAGACGTAAACACAAATACAAGATATAAGCATAAAGACAACAAGATGCAAAATTGATAAAAGGGGTAGTTGAGTTTGAGGTCTAAATTTGAACTAAAAGAAAATCAGGTTAACAGGATATCAAATTGACAGAGTTCCAGTGCATAACAACCAAAGTCATGGAAACCTTACTGGCTCTACTTACGCAATAGCAACAGAGTCTAAGAGTTAAGTTCTGACATAATTTGATTCAGATCTGAGAAGACTTCAATTTAACAATAAGCATTATCTTTTGCAGATGAAATCAACACAAGATGAATTATTTATAAGGATGCAAGAAGAAAAAAGCGGACGGAGTATGTAGCAGTCTAACTATACAAATCTAGCAATGTAAGTCAAATATCTTAATGCACACCACACTCTACAAGACACACTTAACCAGAGGAGTTGGATGTACAAGTAGAGAAAGAAAAAAGCATTAATTTACTGCAAAAATAACACAAACAAGAAATCGATTTTCCATTTCTTGGTCTTCATGCTCATGATTAGAGTCAATCAGTTACTAACATCTAAAAGCAAAACAGAGGAATTCTAAGACAATAATTTTTTTTTCATGCAATTAACAAATTGATTCATGAAAACCTCAAATGTGAAAGCTCAATATTTGTTTTGATATAAATTCAAAAATAATCAGAAGTTCATATGGATAAGTAATCAGTCAACCTAAAAACTTCAGCCTGAAAGCTTAAGCTAACAAACAAGAATACAATATTAGTACTAAGCTCTCTAACAAGCGTTAGCATTCTAGAAACTCCGAGTTGGCATTATACACACTGACTTTAGAAGTAAATAAAGAGTTGATGATGAATCTTGTCACTTCCACTGCCGAGGTTGCTTATTTCATTTCCCAATAAGAAGCATAAGACCAAATTGCTCATCGATAGAAATTAGAGATATTGGTATTGACCAACAGTCTGCCCAGAAATCCCGAAACTTTACAAATAAAAGAATTCAACTAAGAACATTAAACTTTAGCCAAAACAGAATTTTGATCTCTATAAACAATGCTTAGATTTCAACCAAGAGCACTTAACAAAGCAGAAGAAGCAACTTGCACCTACTGTGCACCCTTTCACAACGCTCAAATCACAGCCAAGTGTAATAAAAGTTTGGAAACCAATCATCATATCTTTTTGTTTTATATTGATTTCTAAATCATGTTTAAATTGCCAAGTCATTCCATTATTGGAGCTTACTGTTCACTTGTCTCCTTTTATGTGCTAATGGTGGACCTATTCATACCTAAAATACTTTATTGCCAACAGTATGAATATGAGTATGACATTATTCCAGAACATCTTTCTTCATAACTATCACAAATTTTAACAAATAAAAGACACTCCGGCGATTCAAAACATGTTGGTTATCAAATCGCTAATGCTATATTGCGAAAAATGAAGGAAACCAAGATAGTTACTGAGTTGTGTCGAATTGTAGATTAAGAAATAAGAAGCACCAAACCTATAACTTGAAAGTAACCAAATCTCATACTTTTGACTAGATAACGATATGAGCAATCATGATATTGAGATGACAATGAACCGGGGAGTACGGGGTAGAACAATAACAAGCCAAAAACAGAGAATGGCAAGATGCTAATTCAGCAGGTTGAGAAAAATTAGCAACATACAAGACTGTAAAACCTCCCTTCATATTCTCCACTTCAAGGGAGCAGCAGAGAAAATCAAAATCAAAATTAAAAATATTATCACTAAAAATGGTTTTGATTTCTGCTACAAAGCATCCATTAAGAAGAAACCAATTATCTCCAAAAGAAAAGTTCAAATTTCAAAAGCCAAATTAGTAAGCAAATCCAAAACTGAGAAAAGCTTCTAAAAAAACAACAAAAACATAAATTCCAGCTTAACTATTTCGAAAACAGAATCAATAAACAATCAGAAGAACAAATAATCAGCCAAATAAAACAAAATTCATCAATGAAGACACTCATAAAAGTTAAAATAAAAGTCCTTTTTATCTTATGAATTAAACTCAGAACTTGAAGAAGTAATTAAAACCAGAAAGATGAGCAAAAACAAGAGGAACCCTTTTGAATTCTGACTCAGAAAACAAAAAATAAGCAAGTTTTTCAATCAACTTTTCTTTCCTTTCTGGGAAACCAAACAGGGCAAAAAGAAAAAATCCCAGTAAAGAGAAAAACAAAAAACATAAAAAGGAAAACAGGAACAAGTACAAAAGGAACCAACCTTTTTATTTTACTTCAAACCGACATGCACGAATGAAAAGGGGAGTTAGTTGGTTTTTCCCGCTAAAAGCTCAGCGTGTTCTCTGCAACAACAATAACAGCAACAGAACTCAAAACGACAAGGAAGAATGAAAGAAACGGTGGCATAAGTAGTAGTAGAAAGAGCAAGTCTCCTTCTCGTTGTTGAAGTTGAAGTAGTTGTGGTGAAACCCCATTAAGTCCCATCATTATTTCTAAGAAGAATCCATTGAGCTACACGACACCTTAAAAGAGACCCCCAAGACTGTTCCCTCATTATTTTAACTCCAACTTCTTTTTTTCTTTTTTTTCTTTATTTATTTTTTATTAAAATAAATAAGAATATAGTAATATTGAACACAAAAGAATCTAATACCGAAAACTCTTTGGTAGGACGAACATCATCAAGGACGAACACAAATGAATCTTATTTTTTCTTCTCATACGTAATACAATTGAGATAATTCTAGTTTTGAATTCGAATTTTTAAATAAATAAATAGCATATAATATTTAATAAATTATTAATTATTACTAAAACGTTATATTATAATACACCAAGAGTCAAATAGGTAACAAATAATAAAAAAAAAAATTAATTAAAATATAATAATGTTTTAGTTATAAGGGGTCTAATCTTGTGAATCTTTCCATAATAACATGATCCATTAATTATTTAATTTATTTATAGTATAAATGTGTTGTGTCTATCTTGATCTACAGAGAGTCAAAGATCACAATAAACTTTTAAGAAGTGTTTTCAAAAAACATGTTTTCTTGTAGAGGACACTTTTTTCAGAAACGTACAGTAGAGTACAAATTTTAAGAAAAATGACAGTTAGAAGACAACTTTTTAAAAAAATTCACAACTAAATAACAGTTAATATGAAACACAGTTAACTTTAACTTTGCTAAGGGTATTAATGTAATTTTATAAAATAGACCCTTTATTTAAATAAGATTCTTAAATCGAACAAGTTTACCAATATTTTTTAATATATTTTGCATTTTTAGTTTTGAACTTTTTAAATTTTTTTAACTTATATAATTATACATGTATTATTTTTTTGGAGGACAAAGGATATCATAATGTAATATACATGGGCATTTAAGTCATTTTACAATATCAAGGTAAAGTTAACAGTGTTTTACCGTTAAATGTCCTCTAGCTGTGAATTTTTTTAAGATAATGTCCTTTATATACCTCTTAAAAAGGTGTCCTTTAAATGATATTATCCCGCTCTTTCTCTTTGTTGTATCCTTGTCATCTTTCCACTACCTAACTCTAATGTGCGCACCAGATAGGTCCTTGTTCTTCTTCTTCTTCTTATCCTTCACCCCTCCCCCTCTCCTCCTCCTTATCCTGCGCACCACGCGCGTGTCCCACGGAATTTGCTGAAACCTCTCCGCCGGACGCGGCGGAGTCGACGGGTTTTGAAGGTTGTTGGGTGGAGGGAAAGTTTTGAGGGGTTTTCTACAGTTTGTGAGTAGAGTGACTTTCACGAGCTGGTGAAAAGCGTGGAAGGGGATGGTATGGATTCTCGCGCGAATGATGTAATGGTTGTTATTCTGCGTGGCGACACGCGCCTTCTTTTTTCCTTTTTTTTAAATTAAGATGTTGGTGTTTTAAGTTGGATTTTTTAAAGTTAATTAAAGAAATTATGAGAAAATTATATTTTTAATTTTAATTTGATAGATTAATATTAGTGGTGAAAAAGATATAATTAATTAAAAAAATTTGTTTTGATAAGAGGTTTGAATTGCTCGAGTTATAAAATGATTTAGGGCCTATTTCATACTCCCTTTACAGATCTTTAAAATTTTCAGTAATTACCAAAATCTTTTTATAATTATTAAACACCTTTCTAAATTATTTAAAAATCCTGATGTATATCAATATTGTTCTAATTAATAAAAGAATAAATTAAAATAAGTTGCTCGGATGTATATGTATAATAATATTTATCTATATTTCTATTCTACACAATTTTTTATATGTATTTCTACTCTACATGAGCTTTTTTTTTTCATTTTCATTTTCTTATTTCACATAATATTCTCTCATTGACCTCTTCTCTTGTAGTCGGATGGCAAACCCTTTAGTCATTAGGGTTAACTATACTCACAGGTTTGTGTTCGAGTCGTAAGAGAGACACATATTACATTTATGCAATTACCTTGGTTTATTGTGCTTATAGGGTGTTTCGTTGCCCTAAGGGCTAAGGTCTTAGTTGGCCACTATGCCCAGATACCGCAGTTATTAAAAAAAAAAAAGATGTTCTCTCATCGACTACATGCGTCAGTTGCATATAGAATATATGTGTTCCGGTTACGCAATTTTTTTTTTCTTTTTACTTTTGAAAGTCTATATATGCTGATGCAAATTGCAAAAAGTGATGTGAAATTTTCATTTTCCACTTAGAATAGTTTTGTAAGAAATGTCATTTTCTTATTCTTACTTTGGAGAAGGACAATCATGGTGCATATTCTTTGCAAAATGTCAAACTGATTTGATCAATCAAACTATACACATCCAATTTTCCCTGTTGTGATTATGTCCATGCTTATCAATGCTGCCCACAATGATGTGAGATTTAGCCATTTAGGGTTTAAAGAAAGAGAAAAAAAAAAAAAAAAACCAATATAATTGGTATATCAAAGAATGATTCTATCAGTATGCTTCGATTGCATGAGCGAACAAATTATAAGGTATGTACGCATAATGTAGGTGGGATGAGGTGTTATACCCTTATTGACTAATTTTATCAAAGAAAGATTATGTCCATGCTTATCAATGCTATCCACAATGATGTGAGATTTAGCCATTTAGGGTTTAAGAAAAGAAAAGAAAAAAAACCCCGTATAATTAGTGTATTGAATACTGATTCTATCTATATGCTTCGATTGTATGAGCGATCAGGTGATTATAAGGTATTTACGCATTATGTAAGTGGTATGAGGTGGTATACCCTTATTGATTAATTATATATGCAACGAATGCATCAAAGTTTTTTCCACATTCATGGGAGTAAAAATGATTTTTTTTTTAAAGAATATTATTCTATTTATACAAGTACATTTAAGTATTTTTTTTAAGTAAATATTTATCTATTATATATCGGTTGCAAAGTTCGACCATCTATTTATGATACGTGTATATACAACATATATCAAACATATTCTCATCTGTTGAGAATATATGTATAATTGACATGTTGAAGTTTTTAACATATTTACAAATGTTTTGATTGTTACCCATTTTTCGTATAAGAAAAAAACACTTAAAATAAGACCTCTCCCCTTGTACTGAGATTAGTTATACCCAGAGTTTGAAAAACGGAAGAGGTAATTACTTTATTTATCAAAAAAAAAAAAAAAAACACTTAAAATATATATTTAAGTATTCCAAGTGATTTTTTTATTTGAAAAGGAAAAAAAAACATTTTATCCACAGTCAAACATTACAATCCATTTGAAAACATTTTTAAAATCACTAAAAAAAATCCATTGGCTTGGTTCCTAATCCACATGCAAATAATTAGTTAATCATCCAAAAACCAAATTAATAAATTTATTAAATTTAATTGTTTTTTTTTTTTTTTTTTGATTTATTATGAATCTTACCTAACCCTAACCTTTTCTTAAAATTGGCCCTTCATATCTCACAGGAGACAAAGAGTGACCTCAACACATCCAGGTAGCTAACAGCCATATTGCATACTTATAAATAATTAATTATTAATAAAATTATGGAATCAATAATTTTATAAAAATTCCCCTGTCTTTATCTTTAGAAACAAAATTTATAAAATTCTTATGCTAGCTAGCTAGTTGTATCAATACGTGTATTCATATTACAGGTCAGATGATACAATCGAATCAGTGTAATACAATTGTTTGTAATATCGGTTCAGTAATGTTATCGGATTAGTATAATATTATTGTTTTTTTAGCTAAAACACATTCTTGAAACTACTTTTCTTTTTTTTTCATATATCTTAGGAATATTTTTGGCTCAAAATTCTACTAACTATATTCTCTTCTATCATAGAATTAATAAATTATTTGGAAAGTTATATAACTTAAAAGGGATATAATCTAATTACTTTTATGATTAAAAGCTACGTCAAGAGCATATTTTACAAATCAATTTGTTCTATTCCACACCAAAATAATTTTATATATCTTGGGATGAAAATAAACAATTTTAGTAATATACTTTAATCAATATCTAATGGCCTTGACTTCTCGAATAGACATGATACCATCTTAGAATTATATAAGACCCATTAAATATTCACACGATAGTTTTCTTGTATATACGAAATCTTAGGTATTCGACAAAACAACTATAAACAAAAAGATTTCAGACGAAACTTAATCGTTTTGACTTTATAACATAATATTGTCACGATATGACAAAATGGTCTAATAAGTAATCAAATTTGGAAATCATAATACCAACCAACGATTACAATATTTCATAAATCATAATCCTTAGACGGTGACTCTTCATGGATATTGAACAAAATAATCATATGTAAACAAAAATGCTTCAATCATCGATACTTCATAGTTTTTGCTTTATAATATGTTAATGTCTCGATTTCACACAAAATAGACTCGTAAGCAATCAAACTCATAAATCATAATAGAAAGTTGGCAATTGCAATATGCAATTGCCAACATTCTATTACGGTTTTTGGAATCTAAAACCGACAAATAGGATCTCTAATGGAATCCCTTGTCCTACATTAACAAAATCTCATTCCTCGACCGACCAAAAAAATAGATTATCTAGTTGGAATTTTAAGAAATAAAAAAAAAGTTAAAATAGGATAAATTTAATTAACCAATTAATTACATGATTAAAGAACTAATTAAATTAGATAATGGTGGCAAATGATGCGTGAAAAAAGTTAAAAAAAAAATTAATATATATATAATGGGTGGTGCCTTGAGATAATCGGTGGATTCTCATAGTGATTTTCTTTTTCATATCCTTTTGTTTGTGTATTTTTTCAGGTCGTACTCACCCCCTAAGAAAAGGAAAATACCTAAACGCCCCCATGGTTTTTAAAACTATAATATCCCCTATTAGAGGGGTTTTCAATACTTTATTGGGGGTAAATGATAATTTAGAGAGATACATGATACTCTTAAACTTTCTAATCTCTCAGGGGGGGTATATGAAAACCCATTTGTGTGAATAAAGAAAAGATGAAGAAAACAAAGGAAACGTCACGCGAACACTTTGCTTTTTTGCTTTCTTTATGATTTTGTTTTTATTTTATTTTTATTTTTTTGTTTGTTGCCAATTTGTGGGTTCTCTGAGTGCAATTCTAAAGTGGGTTGCCACTAAGATTGGCCATAGTTGGCGTCTCTGGTTTAGCAATAGTTTTTTGGAGATTCAACCCAAAAATTATTATATATATATTGCATGCTCAGAAATTTTGATTTATGCAAGTTTCTTGGTTATTTGCCACACAAATTTGATTAATGGATGGTCCAATATAGAATAAAGATGGGATAAATAATCATTTAAATATAATAAAAAAGCCACAAACGTGACCCGATCTCATGATAGAATTCACTTTCAAAAGTTTCAACTACATATATACATCATAACAATCTATCAAATTGACGATGTAATGCAATACAACTTTTAACAAAGAAATTTTTGGTTTAATAAAAAAGGGCGCGTTTAGCACATTATTTCTACCCGTATTCCCAATCCTATTCTCCAAATATTGTTTGGCACATTATTTGAGAAATATTAGTATATTTTTTTAATTACTTTTGGACCCCTTAAGTTTATTAATTTCATAAATACCCCTAGAAAAAGTTTAAAAATTAACAAAAACACCCCCTAAACCGATACTTGCCGGATTTCGACAACCACCATCGATAGTAGCCGGAATCTATCATAAACGACCTACACCACGACAAGAACTGGCCAGTAATTCACCGATTTAGCTTTTTTCGGCCAAATCTGGTTGTCAGCGACGACCAAAGATGGACTTTGCATGCCGACAATGTGATCTGGCCTTTTCCTACCTTGATGGTGGATCTAGACGGAAAAGGCCATATTGACGCCCTACCCGTTAGATCCGACCTGTTTGTGTCGTAACACAATTTTTCGGCCAGATTCTGGTGGTGGTGGTCAGAATCTGGCACTGCGGGTAGAGAGGGTGTTTTTGTTATTTTACAAAAATTTTATATATTTGGGTGTTTGGTTAAATTAGCAAACTTAGGGGGTTTTTTTTATAAATTTTACCTCGTAATACTCCCCTGTTCAACTATTAAATATTATTTTTAAAATCCTATCCAAAATAATAAAACAAATGGGCCCAAAATTATCACACGCGGATATATGTTAAGACAAGGAGAAGATCCAGATTTAAAAGGAAAACGTATTATATTAGTACAAGTCATATTGCATTATAAGAAGTAAAATGAAAGTGACTTTTTTGATAGTCACTTTCAAGTCCATATATAATTTATATTCATATTTCAAAATTTATTTTAAATTTGATTTGATTTGATGAATAATTAAATCCATCTTTGTAGTTCTTTAAATCATCCTATACGTCATGCAGCACCTCCTTTGATTGATTGATTAATCGATTATTTTAAAATCAGTTTAATCAAAAATAAAATAATTTTAAATTATTGCTTTGATTTAAATTAATTTTGTGAATAATTTTTTGTATTAAAATAAATTATTCCATTTACTTGCACTAAATAAAATTAGAAAAAAAATAAATTACATTATTTGCTATATGGGTTGTTTTTGTATGGTTTTGAGAACTCTTTTTTAAAAAAATGAATAAATAAATTTATGTTAAATATTTAAAATGATGAACTCATTTTTTACATTTTTATATATTCATAAGCATTTTAACATGTTTTTCAAGAATAAGATGATAAAAATCTAAAATAAAGTAAATAAAATCCCATAACACTTTCAAATTTCAATCATTCCTATCATTGAGTCAATTGATAATTATAAAAATAAAAAAAAATTAATTACAAAAATATATAATTAAAGGTGGAGATTTTTTAACTTAAAATTCAGTTATTCATTTTGCTCATCGTGCTAATACTTTATATAAGATATAAAGTTCAAAAATAACATACAACTCGTCGTTTAGCTTTTTATACACTTATCGATGAGATTGATTAACAATTAAGTCAAAATTTTACGTTAAAAAATCATAACCATATATTTCTTTATGTCAAAAGGAACTTTTCTTTATCTTTCTTATGTATACTTGTTATACTGTTATTTAGGTTTCGTGAAATATGAGGCATTTGGTTACTTTATATAACTTTTCTTATTTTAAGTTTGATACGAGAAAATTTATTATTTAATATCTAAAAACGTTATCTCAATAGCTTTACAATGTTTTATGAGATTAAGTTGATCAAAGTACAAATATATGATAGAACAAATCTAACTTATCCTCTTAGCCCTTAGGTGTAAGGTTTAACACTTTGTAATCTTTATAGATACTATCTAAAATTTATTCATATTATAATCTTTTTAATAAATTATTATTTATATGAAAATTATATTATAATCTTTTTTTTATGTTTCTTATAATTAATTATTAATATTAATCTCAACTTTAAAAAAAAAAAAGTCCTTTTTTTCTTTTTTAAAAAAAATATATATATATATATATATATATATATATATTTTGGTCATAAAAAGAAAGTCTTGTTCAAAAAAGGTTTGGTAGCAAGGCAATTGCAAAAGCAAATCAACCATTACAAGGAACTCAAAAGAGTTTAAACCTTTTTAGTAATTAATATTAAAAAAGATATTATTCAAATTTACAGAATAAAATCTCGATCTTCTTTGCTAAGTTTTATATTCTGGAGTAGAACTATTACGGATACGGACCACTAAAGTCTTTATCATAATTATGATATTGCCGAAATGAAAATGTTAATTGAAAAACCTCAATGGGCTCAATGGGCTTGACTGTATGTTCAAGTTTAAGCCCACTTGGGCTAGTTTTGAATTTTAACTTTTGTTTTGGTTGGTTTCCAAGTTTCATGGGACAATTTGTGCTATCTTTTGATCCTAGTTAATAAATTCGCGTATTGTTCACGAATTATATGTTCAATTATATAATTCACGTATTATTCATGAACCTATTTTATCAGCCTAACCATATTATTCGCGAATTATATACCTTAGCCATATTATTCAGGAATTATTCCCGTATCCGAATTTTTAAAAACGCATTTTTCACTATTTACCGTATCATACCTGTAAAATTCCCATACCTTTTTTTTGCTGTATCCGTATATTTGAAATACTATATAGATTTTAATCAAATGGCCCATGAAAAGTGCTAAAACTAGAATTGATATTGTCGTATTTTTCAAAACGTATTATTGACAATATGTCATATTAAATCCGTACCGTATTTTTTCCGTATTCAAATTTTATGACCGAATTTTTACAAACGTATTTTTCATCATTTACCGTATCATATCCGTAAAATTCTTGTACCCTTTTTTTGCCATACCCATATTTATTAACTAGATTTTTGATAGACTTTAACAGCGGTGTCATCATGTGATACGCTTTTACGGGGTCTAAAGAAGTAATTTGGGCCCAAAACTTAGTTTTGAGGCTTAGGTTGTAAAAAAAAATTGGCCATCAACAATCTCCAACTTAAAATTTCAACACAAAAAAATAAAATAAAATAATCAACAACTCCGTTTACCTTTGACTTAAAAAAAAAAAAAATTGATATCTAAAAAATTCGCATCTAATTTTAAACTTAAAAGATTCCAAACATATATTATAATTAATACAACCAAGAAGCAACTTGAATGCAATCAAAAGTATAAACCTAACTTAGGGTTTAGGATAACCAAATAAAGAATTTAAATAATATCTAATGATTAGGTATTTAGGTTTAATTTATTCAAACCAAATAATAAACTATTAATATTTTTTGAAGGCCTAATATTGTACTTTGAAAAGTTCAAATTTTTATTTTATAATTTCCTTTCCGACCATATTATTAAAATCATACTTGGAAATTTTATATTGAGTAGTGGGTAGACAAACTACATTTGTGTTATGATAATAATTAATAACAATAATAAATTTATTATTATTATTATTATAAGTAATTACCAATTACATAATAACATCTACATATCATTACAAACATTGGGCTCCTCGGCCCGGCCCAAAAAGTAAGTAGTTCAGTCCCATACCCGGCCCGAAAACCAGGTAGTTTTTTATCAAAAAATTATTTTTATCAATTATGGAAATAAAACTTGATTTTTAAGAAAATAACTTTTAGATAAAAATTTCTAAATTTTTGTTAAGGAATTTAAATATTTTTTCTTCAAAAAATAAAAAATTAATTAATTAAAACCTAAGTTTTGTATCACTTCCATATTAAATTATTAATATAAGATTAGGCCCACCAATAAAAATCCTCTACATTTCATATATAATATTGAGAGTTTTTTAAAATATGAATCTTTTTAGTTGTTGTTAACGAACATTATAAGACAAAATTTGAATTAAATAATTTTAAAGGAATGTAAAAAATTCATCTTTTAATATTCATGGACATCAATCGATCGCAATTCAAATTCTATACAAGATTTAGACATTTGTATAGGATAATGTTTTTAATATATATATATATATATATATATATATATATATATATATATATATATATATATATATATATATATATATATATTCAGAATTTAAAATTTTAAATAATTCTTTTAATGTCACATCAACAACTTCTAAACCATTAGATCAAATGTGAATCAATGATCAACAATCTTTTTTGTCGTATAACTCTTGACCCACCTCATAATCTTAGTTGATTGTAATTTTACTTAATAAATATTATAATTAAATGTTAATAAGGATATTATTTGTGAAAAAAAAAATGTGATTTTCATGTTATGAATATAAAATTAATTTACATAATATGAATAAAAAAATTAATTAATTATCATTTAAAAAAACCTAACTTATAAATTAATCAAAGATTAGAAATGAATTAAAAAGAGTGGGACCAAAGCGGGAAGTGGGTGAACGTTAAACAAAACCCCTACTACCTAACAAACAAACTACACCTCGTATCCTTGACTTAACTGCCCAGTTAAGTTAGTTAACCCTAGTTAAACATTATTCTTGGTTTTGTAGCCAGGCATGGCAGTGACGGCAGTGACGTATCATAAATCACTGCCCAAGGACAAAAGGACACGTGATTCTTATGAGTCTTTAAAAAATTTTATTTATAAAGTCGGTCAAGAGCTTTTGGAAGGGAAAATATTCATAAAAGATCCATGAGGTTTATAATCTATCAAACACACCCTAATAGTAGAGGTCTATTGCATCACTAATGATTCTTTAGGGTTTTTGTCAGCTAACTAGTATTTACTATCCTTCATCTATTAGATTAAAGATAAAAAATCTAATGGAACATCGACATTATACTTAAGAAAAGAAATCCTTATTTCACAAGGCTCGACTAAAGAGAGACGTTGCATTAATTTTATTTTAGAGAATTATTTGTCAAGTATATAAAATAATGATTTATTTGGTATCGTCACTAATCCATTAGAGTTTCTGTTAATCGAATAACACATATTACATCAATTAGAGTAAATTTTTGTTTTAGATACTTATAGAAGGAAATTAAAAAAACTTCCGAGGAGAAATGACCGTAAACTCTATTTATACAAGATAACAAGTACAACCTTCATTATTGATAAAAGTTTTCATACAAATTTATGTGACTTAGAGTGAATAAGACCTATAAGAATAAAAAAAGTCAACTAAATAGGAATATGAGATATTTTCAAAAAGCAAGTGACAAATCGCAAATCCAATCAAATAGGTATTGTTCATTATGTGCTATGAGAATTGGGGAGCCAATCTCGTACATTGAAATAAAAACTATTAAAAAAGTTTATATACAAAATTTATACGTGAAAAAATGACTCTAATAACATTTTATATCGTAATTAATTACACAATACAAGTAATTTTTTTAATATATATTTATTTATTGAAATTAGGGCCAACTTTAGGATGTCCAAATGATAATCCAAAACAAAGAAAGAAATAATAAAAATTGGTTCAAACCCACACTTGTCCATACCATACCTGCCAATCCGGGCAGCCCGAACCCATAGGTCATTTTTTTCCACGAACCCATAGCGCCTGCCCGCCCAGCCCGAACCCTGCTGGAAAAATTACGGGCAGCAGCAACCAAAGCAAGTCAGTCTCTCTCTCACTCTCTCCCTCCCCGCTCTCTGATTTTATTCTTCTCTATTAATCTCTTCCTCCTTTTACTCCATCATCATCATCATCATCTCAAGATCCGACGGTCCACAATGATCCTCCCCTCTCTACGCTCGTTTTAGTCCCTCCCTCCTTTCTTTTTCCCCTCAGATCTCCCTCCTCTCTCAGATCTCCTCCCTCCGGTACGTTCTTCCTCTCTCTTCTCCCCGAAATTCCGGCAAATTGACGTTTCACTTCTTGTTTTCGTTGAATTTTCGTGAAATTTTTTACAAATTCAGAATTCAATTTCTTCTCCGAGAAACTTAAAGTTGTTTCTTGTGGCGGTATGAGAATTTTATTTCGTTTTATTTTTATTTTTTTAATTTCGAATTTTACTATTATTAGGAAACTTCTTGTGTGCTGTGAGAGTAAATTTTTTGAATAATTTAATTTATTACTAAAATTGGAAAATATTTTCTGTGTTTATGACTTTTCTGCTGCGAAAGTAAACTTGAAATTGTTCGTTTACTTTATTTTCTTGTTTTTGTTTTCGTTTCTCTTTACTGTTTTCTGAAAACATTTTCTATTTTTTTTTTGCTATTTTTGTTGTTGCTTTGTCTTTTAGTGTATGGTAACTGTGAGATCTGACGACTTAGGTTGTCGCAGAACGAAGATCTGACGGCTTACGTCTTTTTTTTTTTTTTTTTTTGTTTTTCAGGTTTCTATTGTTTCAGTTTTTGTTTTGTTCCGTACAAATGGAGAGTCACAACCACGGTCCAGTGACGGTTACGGTTAATAATAACGGCTCGCTAAGGTGCGCCGCGGAGGCTCTCGTGGCTCTGCTGGTGTCTACTCTCCTCAAAACTCGAGTTTTAACTGCTCAGGTAACGCTAACTTGCGCCTCTCCTTCGTCTTTTTATATTATTTTCCCCTTCTTCTGCTCTCTTTGCTTGCCTTCGTAAATTGTATAGTTCTGGTTCTCTTTTTTTTTTTACCGTTTGTGCTAGTATGCTCGTATCCGCTAACCTGCGTGAGTTGATTCAAATTTTATCATTATGTTTACATATTTTTTAATATTTGAAGAGATATTTTTGTATTTTAAGTAATTTTAACGAATGAAGAAAGATTTTTTTTATATATATATTTTGATAATAATTTCATGTCTACTGCGCGTACTAGGAATTTTCGATTTACGAAGGTTTTATTTATTTATTTTTTTTCTATTTAGTCAAAGATATTTTTAGCATAAAATTTAACGAATTTAATTTAGTAATTTTTTCAAAAAGTTGTTAAATATGCCGGTGGCGCTAATGTGCGCCGGGGATATTTTAGGAGGCAATTGCGGAACTGGGGAGAGATGGTTAAGAATTTTTGAGAGGGCGGTTTGAGTTCCAGGGTTTCAACCGCACGTGGTGCGCACGTGAGATAGTAAAAAAAAATGTTTTTCTCTATAATTTTGATAATATTTTATAATTCAGGAAAGTCAAAAGCAGAACAGGAAATTTGCTTTTTCTACATGTATTTTTTTATTTTTGATGAAGGTGGGATAGGAATATTCGTTTCTGAGATGCTTCTTTTGTTCTTATTATTGGACACGTGGCAGCTTTAGATTGTAGAAGCATCTACTTGTGTGTTGTGTTGGCTTTGGATACAGTGAAAAGTACTATTTTGTTTGCTTATTTAATAATGCTTGGTTGACAAAAATCGCATTTTTAAGAAGCAGATTTAAAACCCTTAAAAATGTCGTTTTAAAGGAAATATTTCTTTTATTTTATTGGGTTCCAAAAGGGTCCTGTCGAGTCCAGTCAAAATGTATTGATATGATTAAAATTTTGTATTTCGACATCTTTAACAAGATATTTAAGGCATTATTTTTGTGTGTCAAATGTAGGATTTAGATATTTTGATAAATGCATGAATGATCAAAAGTTGATAAAGATGTGAAAGAAGATATTATTCCATGGAAATGTCAATTTCTTTTATGTTATTATAGCTTAGAATCTTTAGTTTCTTTTGTCTACTAATGAAAAATATCTGACTCCTGGAATCTGCCACCGCACTGGTCATTCCGGTTTCGTCTTTTTCGGTATCCAAAGGTTCGGTGAACTCAATACTGTAGTACTTCAGAAGAATATATTCTCACAGTAAGATGCAGAAGATATGTTTGATTAAATGCAATTAGATGCCCCATACTTTAAGCAGAAGCATATTTCTTTTTCCCTCAGTGGTGGAAGCATATTACACTGCCACTTCTACTTTTATTATCCTCTGTTTTGCTGTTTGAATAACATATCCAATATTCTCTTTATGTCACTTTTGTGTGTTCGGTCTGGTTGTGGAATGTACTTGATGCAAAAGGTTTTCAGGATCTTTTTGGGGCGTTGATGTGTACCAAACCTAGAATTAAGGGGGATGTAGAAGCCCAAGGTTCGGCGTTTGATGCTGATGATGCGAATGATGGCGATGGGGATGACGATGAGGATGGGGATGGCGGATTCGACGAAGGCGAAGGTGAAGAGGAATTGTCGTCCGAGGATGGGTATGGCAATAACCCCCCCAACAACAACAACAATAACAGTAACTCAAGAAGGCGCCCGCTGGGGATGCGCCCGGCGGTGGAGCTGAGGAGAATGGAGAGGATGACGATGATGAAGAGGATGGGGTCGGCGAAGACCCAGATGAAGATGATGATGACGACGACGACGATGATGACGATGACGACGACGACAACGGGGATGATGAAGAGGAGGAAGTTGAAGACGTGGAGAATGAAGAGGATGAGGAAGATGAAGATGAGGAAGCACTTCAGCCCCCAAAGAAGAGGAAGAAGTAAAGTTTGAAAACAAAAATGCTAGGGGCCTCCTCTTAAAAATACTGTGTTTCTATGTGACTTATTCCTCTAACTTCATGGTTAATATTTTTAGCTTATGAGGGAGGAGGCCATATTTAGGACCATGCTTTTTAGCATAATTATCTTATTTTTCTTGCACGAATTAGAGTACTGTAGAACTTCGAGCTGTGGCGTCGATTAAGTCGGAAAAAAAATATTGTGATAATTATGATTATTATTTTTATGATTAGCTACTTTTAATTAGTTTCCTTAGATCTAATGGCATGTTATTTTTACTAATCTTCTTTCATATTTCTTTTGAGGTTCAATATTGAATTAGCAAAGAAAGTGTTCAGATTAAGGTTTAAAGAAGCTGAATTTTTAAAATTAAGTGCTTTTCTGGTCCCATGGATTGAAGAACAACATCAATTTTACAACTTTTTAAAAAAGTGCTTTGGAGTTTGGATAATGAAAGCGTTTTATTTTTCTCTATTTAGAATGCTTGATTGATTGATAACGTTGAAGACAATTTGCAGAAAGTGCTTCTGCTTCAAAAACTTCTATGCTCTTGAAAAGCCATTGTTTTAATTAATGGTTACTACATTTGCAAGAAAGCATTTTTGTCTATTTGAAGGTGCTTTTACCACGTACAAATTTGAACGTAGGTTTGGGCAATTGAAATGTACAATCTAATTCTTTTTATGTTTTGAAAAAAAAGTACTAATAATGTCAAACTTGTTTATATAATTACACGATACAATATAATTTGGCAAAAGTCTGATCGCTACAACCATTAGATCAACATACGAAATGAGAATCTACGATGATCTAACGGTTAGTATCAACATGATAATGCTATCGAGTCAATATCGAAACGATTGATCATACATCAAACAAGGGTAAAAATATTTATCATCTCTTTGCGCACAAATGTTTAAACATTTACATAAACCAAATTTGGATTTTTGTAACAAAAGGAAACCCCATAACAAACTATCTCCCAATCAAATGAACTCGAACGAACTCGATTCAACTAAAACTCGATCACAAAATATCGTTACCTTCATTTTCATGCTTGAATAAGTGAACAAGTGCATGTATCAAAAGGACTAACAAATAAGCTTCTTACTTCGAAATGGTGCATCAAATTTTTTTTTTTTTCACATCTCAAAAGATTAAACACAAACCCAGATATTGATGTTTGTAACAAATGGAAAACGTATAAAAACTATGTTTAAACAAATTGATGAACCGCGTATGCGATGATCTCCACTCGACTCAACTAAAACTCGATCACGAAATAAGTTTGCATTAATTTTCAATGCTTGAATTAGTAAACAAATGTGTAACAAAAGACTAATACATAAGTTTCTTACTTCAAAATGCATTAAATTTTTGCACACCTCAGAAGATTAAATATAAACCCAAAGATGGATATTTGTCAAGGAAAATGTATAAAATCTATGTTTAAACAAATTAATGAACCACATAAACAGTGAACTCGACTCAATTAAATCTCGATCTTCTTCATGCTTGAATAAGTAAATAAATATATGTATAAAATTCTTACTTAAAAGTGCATCAAATCTTTTCAAACCTCAAAAGATTAAACATAAACCCAAATATGGATGTTTGTAACAAAAGGAAAAAAAACTATGTTAATACAAATTATAGAACCAAGTATGTGGTGAATTAAACTCGACTAAACCTCGATCGTGAAATAGTTTATCTTTCATTTTGATGCATAAGTAAACAAATGAAGGTATCGAAAGACTAACAAATAAGATTCTTATAATTCATCAAATTTATGCATCTTAAAAGCACAAGATTTGTTTTAAAGTTTAAAACCTGAAAGCAGTTTCCAAGGCATTT
Source organism: Pistacia integerrima (assembly GCA_026225825.1). Lineage (NCBI taxonomy): Eukaryota > Viridiplantae > Streptophyta > Magnoliopsida > Sapindales > Anacardiaceae > Pistacia > Pistacia integerrima. Next base: position 1,602,492 of record CM047740.1, on the reverse strand, counting down.
GGAAATGTTTTAAGTAGAAAACGATTTCGTATAAAACCACTTTCGGCAAAAAAAGCTTGAGTAAAAACTTTCTAAAGAAATATGAAGAGTTTATCTACTTGAACATAAAACACCTAAAAATAGATCAAAGAATGTTTTTAGCGAAATAAAAACACTTTTGAGTTTCGCAAATGCACTTACTTTAGATCCAAAAAACACCAACTGGAATCCCAGATTGAAAAATTTCATACATAGAAACATAAGATGAATATGAACAAAAAAGGGAGCAAATAAGTCTTATACATGCAGAAAACTGCACATAGATATCCTTTAAATCAAAACCTAAACCACCTCAGATCTGAGGAATATATTAGATGTCAGAAAAATCTCAAACGACCAAATAACAGATGTAACTGGGACTAAGTATTCAACTAAAGCAAAGTAATTAATAGCTTCTGGAAAAGAAATGACATCAAATAAAAATATAGAACATCTGTGGGCAAATCACAACCCAAATGATCATGGAAATGATAGCAAAAGAAAAAAAAAAAAAATCTTAATGCGACATTCAAATACACTTTAAAATTAAAAAACTGAATATTGAAGATAAATGTAGACCGTAAATGTAAAGAAATACCAAAAGTCACAAATTCTTACAAGATAAGAAGTTCCAAGAAAGTCATGAAGAAGAAGATAAAGATAAGAAGTCAAAAAGAGAAAAATTGAAAGAAAAAAGACGGTAAGGTGAAAGAAGAAGAAAAGGCCCACCAAGTTATGGCCGAGCTTCGGTAAACTCAAAATTATGAAGCATATGAAAAGTTCACAAACTTCGCAATTGACCCACAACAAAACTAGATAAAAACCCCCAAAGTGGCATGAATATTGTTCCTCAAAGCTTGGCTGAAAATCATCTGCAAGTACACAACCCAAACATGTAATGACAATAAAATAACACAAAAAATAATTGGCCTCTTTAATAACATCATAAAACTTTTTAAGAAGTAATGCTTCTAAATGTAAAATCAGACATGATATTAACCCAAAACAGTTAAAAAGTACAAACCAAAGTAATTAATAGGTTGATAATTCCATGTCTTGACAGACATAAGTTGAAGAAAGAAAAAAGGGCTAAGAAAGCACTCTTGCAAAAACTCATTCGAAAAAATGACAAAATGAGATGAGAAGATTCCTTCACCATAAGAAAATACGAATTGCATCTGTGTAAAGAGTGACTGCTCAGAGAAAGGGAAGATAAGTTCCAGGAAGAAGAGGAATCAAGATAAACAAGAATATAAGATGTTAAATTTTTTAAAAGGATGAAGGCATCATTGCACAAGAGAGGGGACCAGTGCTGATTTTATGCAAAAATAAAGATTGTAATTTTGTAACTTTGTAACTTTTCCGGCAGAGTTTACACAAGAATATGAGGAATTGTAGAAAAAAAAGCACATGGCAGATTGCAAAGCATCGGTGCAGGCAATGAACTGTTACAATCTCCCAAGGTAGTTCAACGGTTTCAAAATAAATGAAAGATAGAAAAAGGGGAATAGCATTAAGAACTAAATCTCAAACACAATGAGGTATAGCAAAAGAATGAACAAACAACAGGTTAAAGTATCATTGAGGAGCTAGATAATTATCAGAACCAGATCAAACCCAAACAGAGCAAGGCCTTGAAAAATAATTCAAAAAATCGGGTTAACATCCAGTGAAATCATTAGATGAATAGTGGAAAAGATGTTAAGAGGGAAAATATAAATCTAAAAATATAAAAATCATAACAAAATCTAATTAAAATCAATCCATAGATTCATCTATCAATTCCTTAAAAAAAATTTGAAAACCAAGAGAAATTAGTCAAATATTTTGTGATTCAAATCTATATATTAACCATTTTTTTTAAATGACTATTAAACCAACAAACATTGCAAAAGAGCCAAAAATCAAAACTATACATGCAGAAAACCTTAAGGATTCATTTGGCTTAGATTGTAATACAATTCTTTATTCTAAAAATAATAATATATGAGAAATTTGTGGAAACTTAATATGTTTCCGGATGTAGTTTTCAGATGCAATGTAAATTCTATTGCAAAAGTTGAAAACGAAAAAGAATGTTGTTTTCTATATTTTCCATGGTTTAAAGTTGAAAACAGTTTTTCGATAATATCAAATGGCTTTTTTTCTTTTTAATAAAAAAATACTGAGATTAATTTTGAGATTTGTGTATCCAAGTTTTTGTCAACTGTTTTAGAATCATGAAACAAAGGCCTCTTAAATTCAGAAAAAAGAACACATAAAATCCACAAAGCAAATCAAACAAAGATATCTGTAAACCATACCACAAGTAAGATGGTGTATAACCAGGAAACGACCCACCGGTCCCCTGAGTTCTACCCTGTGCATTTGGGTAAACATGCTGCAAATTCTGACCAGTCCCATATGATCCTAAGCCACCTACTGTACCGACAGGCACATGGCTAGAAGGCACAACACCTTGATTCAATGCCCCGGCCACCATTGGATTAATCAATCCAGGATTCGCAAATAATCCTCCATAAACCGGATTCAATCCTGGATGCTGCCCAAACAATGCCAAATTCTGTGCAGCTGCCATGGCAGCAAGCATCTGGCTCTGATCCTGTATTTGCCCTTGCCCCTGCCCCTGATGATGCCCTCGCACCATTTGCTGCCCTTGCACCGTTTGCTGTCCCTGCACAATGAGCACCTCACAAATTACTATTCTTGCCTTCAGAATAAATTCTACCATACCAGTAAGACTTATAACATAAAACTTGAAACTAGTACTACTAAACAAATACCATTACTATTACCATCAAAACAAATACTATCATACACTTAATGCTAGTAACACCCTAGAAAACACTAACCTTTAACACACATCAACTTAACATTAAAAAACTAAAACTTGCAACAACACCTGTATAACTTATCATCTTTAGCATAAAACTGATAATATCATACTCCAAACATGAATAGCTTACTAAATTGCACTTGTTTAACATATAAAATATCAAACTTCTAACACCATCACCTATAACATACATTCTAAAACTTGCAAGGACACCTGGATGACTCACCATTTACAGCCTAAAACTTATAATTTCGAACCTCAAACATGCATAACAAAGTCAATTTCACTTATAACATACAAAATATCAAACTTTTAACACCATAAACTATAAGACGCAATCTAAATCTTCTTATCATATGCAGTGCAGAACTTGTAATATCAAAAAACTTGCAAACATGCATAACCTGCTCAATTCCACATATAACATAAAATAATTCAAACTTTAAACAACATCAACTACAACCCACAATCTAAACTTGCAACAAGAATACGAAAAACCTGTAAGTAAAAGACATTGCAAAATTTGAAATTTTCAACACAAACTGGTACTGAAAAATGGGCTTTCCTGTGATTCTTGTTCTTCCCCTCGCTGCTTTCACAGTAAATTCACATATAAAATATTAAACTTTTAACAACATCAACCATAACACTCAATCCAAAGTCACAAAAACAGTGTAAAACTAGAATATCGAAATCTTAAACATGTATAACTAAGCAAATTTCAATTATAACATGTAAAAATATTCAAACTTTTAACACCATCAAGTATACCATACAATCTAAAACTTGCAACAACAATAATAGGAAAAACCTGCAAATAAAAGACATTACAAAATTCGAAATTTATGACACGTACTTGTTGCGAGAAATGGGCTTTACTATGATTTTTGTTCTTCCCTTCAGCTGCTTTCTGGCAATGCAATTGGTGACCTTGAAACACCTTCACCGGTTCCTCTAATGCCTTTCTCGCCCCCTCCACAGTCTTATACACAAAAATGGCAAACCCTCTTGACTTGCCAGTGTTCACATCGAACCCAAAGGGCCCCGTTTCAATCTCTCCAAATCTTTCAAAGAAGACCTTCAATGTCTCCTTATCAACATCCCTTTGTACATTACTCACATAAATCTTCTTCTCCCCAACCCCATTACTGTTATTATTATTATTAATAATACTTTGGTCCTTTCCCTCCTTCGCAACGGCGGCGGGGGGAGCTGTGGGGCCCACAGAAGCCAGCTGCCACGACACAATTCGGTTGTTGATCTTTTTTGGGGGTTTTGGAGCGCTTTCTCGGTCGATTTTCGGGTCTTAAATACGATAAAGGCGAACCCTTTCGCCTTTCCGGTTACTTTATCCGTCACGAGCTTCAAATCTTCGATCTCGCCGAAATTTTCAAACGCCGATTTCAGCGTCTCCGGCGTCGTGTCCCACCCGAGTCCGTGAACGAAGAGTTTCCGGTGGGTAACGTCGCGGTCGGCCGCGGCTCGAAGGTGATCAAAGAGGGCGGAGTTGGTGACGGCGGCGGCCGGAAATAAGGTTTATGAGCTGGTCTTTCGAGTAGGGTTCTAGGAGCGCTGTAAGCTTATCGGTATCGGCTTCGGAATCGGAGTCCGATATTCTCGTCTCGGGTTTGCTCTTCTCCGGTTTTTGTACAGATTTGGGCTCTTTTTTAAGGATTTTTTTAGTGGGTTTTCTAGTGGCGGTGATGGACGGTTTAAGTTTCTTGGCTTTGGTGGTTCTGGTCATTGTTGCGGAGAGAGAGGATTCGAAGTTGAGTAGACGAGATTTCGGGTTCCTTTTAGTATCAGTTCAGTGCAGGGTGTTTCGGGATAATATAAGATGGTAAACCGGCGCCGTATTGAAATCATTAAAATTTGCCGGTCCATCACAGCTGTCTGGGTGGTGTAGTTGGTTATCACGCTAGTCTCACACACTAGAGGTCCCCGGTTCGAACCCGGGCTCAGACAAATTTTTCATTTTTCATTTTTTAATAAATTATAGTAAAAATTTCAATTATATTTTAGTTTTAGAATTTCTTTTTCAAATTTAAGTTAGAAATAAAAATCTTGAATTGTTTGTTCATAATTTGATAACATTATTGATACTAGTATAAATAAAATATCTATATAATTTTTCAGGTATTTTTATATTCTTTTATATATCTCACTTATTCCCGTGTTTTATATATATTATATTTTCTTTTATAATCTCTCTGTCTTGTTGTATCTTACCTCATTTATCTACCAGTTATTCTATATCTCACCATATCCTCTTGTGTTTTTCCTTGTTGTAATTTAATCAACCAATGAGAATATATTCATATTACATAAGTGAAATAAGATGTTAGTGTAATTGTCGGTGTATTTCTCTTTATGTTACTTTACCTACTAATATATTTCGTTAGATAACCCTCTACGTCAAGGATTTGAAACCTTAGACAAAACCAATCGGTTGGACTAGTTCGACTAGGAACCAACCACCTGTTATTATAATAAAAATCGATAATAACATTTGACCCTATTTGAATCGGACTTGGATCAAATGAACAGTAGTAAACCGCTTGTCCAACCGGGCTGGTCACATAACCGCATCAGTTAAAACAAAAATCCCCAAATTCTTTCGTCTTTCTTTCTTACCCCGAGGTGAGACGGGAAAAGAATTGTAAGACTATCCAATTCAAGCATTTATCGTAAAAAGGAAAACATATTTACCAAACTTTGAGGGACACAATAGTCAAACAAGAAAAAAAACCAAGGCTAATTCTGGAATTTCGCGTATCCCACCTTGTTCACGGCAAACTTTTCTCTCCCTCAAATTACACCATCTGAAATCCCTCCCTTGAAAATGAAAATATCTCCTACAGAGAGCGAGAGAGAGAGAGAGAGGGAGAGGGAGAAAAAGAATCATCAAAATTAACAAAATATTTTAATTAAATAAATACATTTAAATTTACATTCTAAAATTCTAGGGTTTCTTCTTTTAAATTTTAAATTTTGATTTTGATTTTGATTTGATTTTATCGTTTCTTCGTCAAAATGAAAATTAGTTGATTAATTTTCTGTAAATTATCGATCTTTCCTTCTTCTTCTCTCTCTCGCTCGCCGTTTGTTGTTGGAATTCGAGTCAATGGCTGACCAATCGGACGCTTCGCCGCTCATGGCTCCGACGCCGGTGGAGCCCAGCGAGATCGACCTGGAGGCCGGCCCGGGCGAACAAATTCAGTGCCGAATTTGTCTCGAAACTGACGGTAATTTGTTTTAGTTTTATCTTAAACGACGCGTTTTGGTGTTCGTTTAGATGAATTTAGTCTTGAAATTTGGTAGTGTTTGTTGAGTGGTTGGACAGCGGTTTTGTCTGTTTGGAATTAGGCAAAAGTAAAACAAAGTGCTTTTAGGTAACCGGAAGTGCTTTTGGCAGTTGGGGTTTAGTTCAGAAGTTGCTTATAGTGAGTGTTAATGAAGAAAAGAGATTGCTTTGTATAAATTTTGTTGGGTAAGTTCATTCACTATAAAGTTAATTAAATTTCCTTCACCACAATTTTTTTTGACGATTTAGGAGTTTCGGGGGATGTGATTGCATTTAATTCAAGTCAAAATTGATTCTGCGAATGGCGGAAACTTGAACTGCAATTCTAAGAATAATAATGAACAAAACTCCTTTGCAAGACTCTTAGTAAAGATGATAACATACAACAATTTGGTGATGATAATCTTCACTGATAATGATAATGTAATAGAGAATAAATAAATATTTCTTGATAAGATAAAATTTATGATAAAACATTCATTTTTGGGTTGAGTTCATTGTTTTGACTCTTATTTTATGTAGCTGTTATAGCGTGGTTATCTGATATTTGAGCTGGTTTTGTGTACTCTCTTCAGGTAGGGATTTTATTGCTCCTTGCAAGTGCAAAGGAACTTCAAAGTATGTACACCGAGAGTGTTTGGATCATTGGCGAGCTGTAAGGGTATGGTTGCCATCTTCATTTTCTGCATTTTAATTAAGAATCAATGCTAGTAAGCTTATTTATGATTTTTTTAAGCTCAGTTTTTTTCTGTATGGCTACTACATGCTGATTATTGTTATGTCTTACTAGCACTAGTGCAGTTTAGTTGTGCCTAATTTTTATCTAATTAAATGTAATGCAGGAAGGGTTTGCATTTGCTCATTGCACAACCTGCAAAGCCCCTTACCATTTGAGAGTTCATGTTGCTGCTGATAGGCGATGGCGAATCTTGAAATTTCGCTTCTTTGTGACCAGAGACATTTTATCTATATTTCTGGCTGTTCAGATAGTAAGTTGTTGGTTCTCTATATATATAATTTTTTTTATTGCTCTTGCGTTTATTATTACTTTCATAATTGTAAACTCTGGGTTTTAATTCCCATGTTGCTATATCCGTTGTTGTCAGGTAATTGCTTCACTGGCATATTTGGTGTATTTAATTGATAATTACCAGCAGTCCTGGCTTCGTGTGGCTTGGAGTTTTGACAGTGAGCTCAGTTTCTACTACATATGTGGTAAAGTCTCAAGAACCTGAAAAAGTAACGCTGATTAAGAGCTTCTGCATGTTTATGATCAGCCGTGTTGTTCATCATATTTGTCTTGTTAATGTGCTATAGTACAATTTGTTTTTTCTTTCATCATTATCATGTTAATGGCTTTGGGATTTATTTGATTTTCTAGAATTTTTTTTTGTCCTGCTAATGGTATCACAGAATGATAGCATTGGTTACTAAGTTGAATTTTTTGATGTACCCTTTACTTGGAAGGTTTGATCTTTATAAAGTGGACACAAAATTTCCATTTTTTGTCAACAACCTCCAGGTAGGTTTCTAAAAAACTCCCGGGTGTGTTTCTAGCATGTACTGGGGAGATTTCTAATTAATCTTTCAAGCAAGATCATCAACAAGAAACACAAAATCTGCATCTGCCTGTCTTTAAGCCAAATTTTAGGGGGCCAATGAAATTATCCATTTCTATTAAGGTATAGTTGTTATCCATCGTGGCGTTGGGATAAATTTTATATAAGGTTTTGTATTTGGGCAATTTTTTGGGGGTAAAAATTAAGTGATGTGTGAGGACTTTAAATTTTTCATTTTAACAGAAAGTTGTTGACTCCGAGAAATTGCATATATTGGGTAGTTGTTGATTAGTAAAATTCAAGATCCAAATGGCTGGGTTGAAAGGTTAAGCCCTTTGGTTTCAACCAAGATGTTGGGTCCAGACCCCCTTAGGCTTCTAGCCAGTGATGGCAGTAGGAATATCCATGTGTCTATGAATTGAAATACGCATTTCCTGGATATCTCCGTTTTTGGTCAATTTTATTTTTCTGCCATAATCTTAAAGCTGCTCTTGCTGCCTGTAATCCCATGAATATATTGTTGGCTACAGGAGCACTACTGTTTTTTGCTTTGCTGGGATTATCTGGATGCTTCATTACTTGCTATGACCGAAGAGTGCGCAATGATTTGGCTCAACCTTGTCGAGAATTATGTCTTTGTTGCTGTCAGCCTGGGTAAAATTCTTCTGTGTTATTTGTCTTGATTGACAAAGTTGATGCACTTCAGCTGTGATCCTATTTTTAATCTGTTGTCTAATTGAATTCATGTTGCTATTCTTGATTAAAAACCTTTTCCTTTTGGTGGTTATTTTTTATAGAACTTGTGATAGAAGTGATCTGGAAGCATTGTGAGTTAGAATTTGTTGTCAATTAAACTTCTTGGTTCTGAATTTTTCACTTCTACTTGGACATTTTTAGCGACTCATGTCCTTGTGAGCATATTTGAACGTTTATTGCCCATCTTATCTGGAAAAAAAAATTGTTTATCCCCTTATTTTTCCTTATTACGCATGTGTGCTTGTGAAGACACGCACTCATATAAGGGTGGGGAGGGAGGGAAGGAGGTGAGAGGGAGAGAGCTACACACACATAAAGTTACTGTATGTGCCAAAATATTAAGGCCATAGTTCCATAAAGGTAGAAATTGATGAAAAATGTGTGGAAAACTAATATAGTTGTTTTAAGGTTCCTCTAATATACGCAAAGAGAAAGCATGAAAATAGTATTTCAAAGGCAATTTATTTGATGAATAGTGTGATATCTTTGGTAGATTTCCTTTATGCGGAAGAACAGTGTACGCTGGATTTGTCAGCTGTATTTATTGAAAGACTTTAAGAATGTCTTATAATTGGTTCTGTAAATTGGGCTTTTTCCACCCTTCAAATACAGAACGTCCATGTAAAAATTTTGTTTATGGAGAAATAGATAAATCTTCTTATCATATACTGGCTTGTATGCACATTAGAAAGATTAATTTGAGGGGGTGAAACTAAATGGTTGAATTTTATTTGTTATTCTTGCAGAATATGTGCAGACTGTCATTTGCCTGGAACTCTTTGTATGTGGACTGATTGTACCACATGCTTTGAAAGTTGTGCAAGTACAGCCAGTGAATGTGGTTGTTTAGGAGGTGCTGGTGAAGCAGGGCTACCTCTGTTGTTCATAATGGCTTTGATTGTGTTGGGACTGTTTACTGTGATTGGCATATTTTACAGTGTTTTGGTGGCTACAATGGTTGGTCAACGAATTTGGCAACGGCATTATCACATACTTGCAAAACGCATGCTAACAAAAGTGAGTTGGGTTGACAATGACATGTAACCTATTTTCCTCATGCAGCAATAGTTAAAGTGATCTGTCAATGTATGCATAACCTAGAACCACTCAGTAAAGTTGTATTCCAACTGCTTGGATAAGGCTTAACAGAATATATTTGAAGTGGAAAAATGTGACCAACCTCTAGGATGAGATTGCAGAAAAGAATTTCTTTGTAGTTTTACTTGCAAGTAGTCATAAAATTTCAGTGCTCATTAAAAATGGTCATGTTGAATATCACAAAAAGGTATAAATTCATACTTGTACTTGACAAGTTCACTCACGTATTATGAATTTTTTTTTTCTTTCAAAATAACCTATTTCTGGTTTTCAAAGTTCTATGAAGTCCACAGGTGTTAGATGTCCTCTACAATTTTGTTTTAAAGTTGACTTTTTAAAGCCGGCGCTGAGCCTTGACAAAATTATGATTTTTGACTTTATGTTTTCAACGAAGGCTTTTATTTATTTTCTCAAGTATTGATGCTTGTGAAATATCGTTTGAAAATGTATGTGTTCTTTTTATATTTAAGTTTACTCTCTGTAGTGGATTGTAAAATTGATTTTCCTGTGAATCTGCTCTTTTGTGCTTTCCAGGAATATGTTGTTGAGGATGTTGATGGGGAGATGATGGGATCCGATTGGGCTCCTCCACCTCTCCCACCTGAGCATGTACAGCAACTGAAAGGACTGGGCCTCCTATGAATTTGAAGGAGTCTTAGTCATGACTTACACGAATAAGATAATGCAAAGATAGACTGACTTGTCTATTTCAGCTGGCCACTCTACTATGAGCTTTTGACTCATGTAGTTTGAGGCATGATTCTTATACAGCTGCCGGGTAAAAAAATTTAAAGGTACTGTTGATGATGTTCAGTTATACATATGAATATGCGAATGATATCTGTGAAAAATATCCTTGTACTTTCTTTTGCCATTTACTCCTGTAATCGTCCCTGTGTACTCCTGTAATTGTGACCGTGCACTTCCGTGATTGTAAGGAAACTGGATTAGGTAAATTCACGAATAACTGACAACAGGAATTTCAATGATATATTATGTGAATAATTGCTTCATCGTGTTAGTTTTCTAGATTTTCTCATTATGTATTTCTTCTCCTTTATGTGGTCTTGTAAGCATTATCTCACATATTAAAATGTTTATTTGCATGAATTAACTCTGTTTGATCTTGTCTTCAGTATCTGATCAGATGGATGAACAAGAGAAACCTTGCTTAATTCCTATTAAGTTGGTTAAATTCTCTCGTCTCCTTCGTCTCCATTTTTCGCTAGAGTTTGTCTACATTGTTTCTAGATTGTTTGAAACTAGAGAACTAAAGATTGCTCTTCATGCTCAGAACACTCATAATTAATATTTAGCTACTATTGAACATTGATTGAGTGCATTTTTAGAGAAATAGAAAATTTTAAGCCTCTGTTTGGAATCATGGAGCTGGAAATTTTATTCATCTTAGATTGTGAGGGGAACATGCTAGCAATATGACATATTGTCTTTGATTTATAGATAAAATACATTTTCTGAGTTTGGAAGAACACTTGCAGTACTTTTGAGAAGTATTTTGTTTCGAAGGGTTATATTGTGTCCCCATACGAACCATTGGATCATGGTTTAGTCAACTCGGATTGTATAGATGAACCCTTGGTTGAAGTCATAATGCATCAATATAGTTGATTTTCGTCTAAGCGTAAAATATTTAGAGGGTACCTTCCTATTTTTCCTTGATAAATAGTCAAAAGTATATTATTATATAGATAATTACGTTCACCGAGTTTGGAAGAACACTTGGAAGTGGAAGTACTTTCGAGAAGTTCTTCGACAGATTATATTATGTCCTCCATCCAAACCATTGAATCATAGTTCAGTCAACTTTTAGATCTTGATTCAATGATTCATGTGAAGAATAACTTGTCCCTTCCAGATATATTCAAGGTAATTACGTATTTACTAAAAACCGTCTCAATTCATCCTATTTCATCAAATCCGGGATGTGATATGGTTCCGAAGAATGAATTGGATATGAACAGGTCCAATAAGATTTCATTCTTACACAAAAATATATTTTTTGATTTATTTCATCTATTCCATGGCTGGAACAGGGGGAGATTTTGAATTAGAAGATTGGATCATGGCCTAGTCAACTTTTAGACCCAATCCATTGATTCCTCGGATACCAAAGGTGGATGGTATTTACTATGGTTTAAAGGGGTAATATTTTTCAACATTGATGAGACGTACATATAATGTGATGTGTATGGATTCAATTATTGATAGAGTTAAGTGTAGCTTTGCCATGTGCCTACCATGTGAACTAATTTGATAAACTAATATGAAATTATTAAAGTTTGTTGGGCATGACTGATTAGTTCATAGAGTTTGATTTTATCCACATTCAAAGTTTTTTTGTTTGGATGGTTAGATCATAGATTCTTAGTACTTTAATTAATCATCTTTGTCTTGATTTTTTGTGGGTTTTATATGCCACCGACAAGCCTCTAATCTTGGATTAGTACAGTGCTTCACATTATTATAATGTTTTGTAAATTATTAGTGGAAAATAAAAATTCATAAGCTCTTATTATATTGTAACCAAACAGAATAGCTAAAAAAAAAATTATAAAAAGAGTTTTTGACATTAAAAAGCTCTTTTAACTCAGGGAAAAACTAGAAAATGGGTGTGATTTAAGGTTTTTTTTTTTTTTTTAATGGTTTAGATCCATGTGTGGTTGGTATGAGAAATATGAACTTAACTCTAATTTTACGGTTGTTAGGTTATTCTGCTTAAGTTTGTAGGAAATAACATGTTTACTATTTAGTCAAAATTAATCAATTTAACATTCAAAATTTATCAATAATGTTGAACGGTTGTTATACTTTTTAGAGGTTAAATTGATGAAATTATTGATAAATTTGAAAGTTGAATATGACATTTACGAAACCAGTTGATGTCCACTACCAAAAACTTTAAAGGTTAGGTTGAATCCACCAAATATTCAATTAAAAAAAGGCTATACACAAGATAAAAATTTCCCAATTACTTGATCCTCTTTATAAGTGTTTCAAAAAAAAAAAAAAAAAAAGCTGCCGACACTGTTTATTTACTGTAGACAAAATGAGTGGAAATTGCCTAAAAGTTAAAACGGTGTACCTCTATAAAAGAGATATCTATCCTCTTAACCTTTTTGCTTTGCTTCCAGAATAATCAATTCTCTAAATTTTTATCAAATGGGTTTATTTTGTCTTTTTCGTTTTATTATGGTTTTTAATTTTATTATAATCTCGTGACTAGAAACTGTAGAAAAAGTTTGGCATTTGGTTTTGTATTTGTTTGGTGGTTTTTGTTGTTTGTTTTACCACCCCCTGTTCTTTCAAAACCACCTCTGCTGCATCTTCTGACACTTGTCAATTAGCTGATAACGTTAATTTTAATTAAAGAATTCAAAATAAAATAATATAAAATATGAGAAAAATACATAAGTAAAGTCAAATCTAAAAATTAAATTAAGTTTTTTTTTTTTCAAAATAATTTTTTTTCTTTTTTTTTAGACAGTTCATCCTTGAAGTTGGTGTTTTTTTTTATCAATATTAGTTGAATTGGGGGTGTTTGTTTTATTATTTTCTGAATAATATTTTAAAAAAATTAAATTAAGTTATTATTACAATGGATAGAATTCGAATTTGAAAATGTTTTTAGTGAGATTATTTTTTAATTTTTTATATTTGTTAATTTAGTTAAACACTCCCTCCAATAAAGTTTTAAAATTAACAAAAACACTCACACCCATCTATTAAATATATACAGTCAACCAATGACTATCACTCTATCAGGATTATGTGGGTGGGTGGGTAGGAGTATTTTTGTCAATTTATAAATTTTTATGATTGGAGGTATTTAGTTAAATTAACAAACCTAGATGGTTAAAAAAATCTAAATATTTTGAGTTTAATATAATTGAATTGAATGTTAAGAATAGTAAAACAAATATATATTTTGAATAGGATAGGATACGAATAATAAAACAAACACACTCAATATTATCTCATATGAACCAATCAATTTATGGCAAAATTTATGAGAGGGGCAAATTTAGTAATTAACTTCAATGATGAATATAGATTAGTAGTTGATTGATCATGATATATGATGAAAGGATTAGGTTATTAAACATAATTTTTTTTTACAATTTTTTTTAATAAATATTGGATTTTGGGGTCCTATTTTTTTTAAAATAATTTTCAACTAAGTGGTCTTCAACTTCTTTGAAAAGGATGTCCATGACCCTTTCTTATCAAGATATCATCTCATCCACTTGTTCCTTTTTTTATAAATATTTTTGGATTTTTTTCTTTTAAATAATAAAATTATAAAGAAATTATTTTAAGGATATCCACTTGGATTAATATTTAATTCAGTTGAAGTTTCCTCAAAATTTCCAAACGTTGAGCTCAAGAGAGAACGAAAGTTGCTTTAGCCGTGAAGGTTCTAGTAACCGAAAGAAGTTTTCATAGCTTGGTGTTCAAGTAAAGATGAAATGCTTATAACTTAAAAGCACTTTTTAACTTAAAAGCGCTTTCTAGAAGAAATGCTTCTTCAAAATTAAAAATAATATATTATAAGCAAAATATCGCTGACTCCGTCTGTTTAGTTTCTTAAAATAGTATTCCATTTGAAAAAGGTTTAATCGGATTATGAGATTATCTTTGGTATATTTTTAAAAAATATTTAAATTATTTTTTAACTTTTTATATTTGTTAATTTAGATAAACATTCCGCTATAATCAAAGTATATAAATTAACAAAAAACCTAATAATTGCAGACATGCAATCATCATTGCCAGATGATGATCGGAAGTCGTTAGAATGACGCACGATCGATTGGATCTAACTGCTCATGTATTGATCTGACTTTTTTCGATCAAATCTACCATAACTCTGGTTGTTGATGACGGTCATATCTTAGTCTGAATTTTTTCGATCAAATCTATCATAAATCTGGTCTTTGATAACGACCATATCTTAGCCGTCGTTACGTTGTTTGGCCATCAATGATGACCAAGTCTTGGCGATCGTTGACGATCAGATCTGGCCGTCAACAGCCAGATCTCTAAGCGTAAATTTGACTGAAAAAAGAAAGATCGACATACAACCGATCAAATCTAACCAATATGCTTTGTTACGACGTCGACGACAATAATTATTAGTAGGTGATAGTGGCTTTGGTGGATGAGAGTATTTTTGTTCATTTAAATTTTTTATTAAGAAAAGTAATTATTAATATTTTAAGTTGAATCGAATAAACTTGAATTTTGAGGAATATTAAAACAAAAACATTTTTTGTTTTGTAAGATAGCGGATAAATAGCCAAACAAAGCAGCTAAGAAATCTTGTAGTGTCAAACTCCCGACTATTTTAACATCATGCTAAATGTGAGTGTTTCAATCGAAAACTTCATGGAAGATGCGTGATAATAACCCTTTCGATATATAAAAATATAACAAATTAAATAATTTCAATGTAAATATTTTTCTAAAAAATTAAAAACAAAATAAGAGGCCACTGTTCACACGTTTCAAAAGGTTCAACCGTTACTTGAACAGTTAACAAGATGTGCATTTCCGGAAATCCATTGAAACTTGGAGCCACCAACCCATGTCCAAAACCACTTCACCAACACACGACAATAAAAAAATTCTGCAGTATCTGTCAGCCTTATCCATTTATTTCCGTGATAAAATGACTCCCATTTGACATCTTTATATAAAATTATAAATAGCTCTCCACAGCATCACTAGACCGACAACGCAAAAAAGTCTGGTGCCTGCTGTGGAAATTTTTTATAATCTGAAAGAAAGAAAGAAACAAGAATGGCTGACATTGCAATGCTGGTTGCAGAAGAGTATGAAAGAAGAGTTAAGAGAATCAAGATGGAGACGAAGATGGCTTCTTCTTCTTCGTCTTCATCGTCTTCTTCTTCTTCTTCTTATGAGGTGAAGATGAAGATGGGTTCTGGTTCTTCTTTTTCTACCTATGTTTCAGATTTGGCTCACAAAATCAAGAGCAAGGTCATGAATGGTGAAGAGATCAAGATGGAGCCCAAAAGCCAGTTCAGTCTTGCTGCTTCTAATGGAGTTTTCTCTGCCTGATCATCATGATGATCATGATCAAGATGGTGATGAATAAGTTTTATTTTTTTACTTTTTGGATTTTGTTGTAGAGGATCTTGGAATCCTTTTGGGGGTTCCTTTGTTGTGTAAATATTTATTTATTTTTTTCCTTTAAAGGAATATAATTTATTTTTCACTCCCAATATTTCCTATTCTTGTTCATGAGATTAAACCATTTAATTAATTTAGTGAAATTTTAATGATTTTATAATTAATTGGTGTAATTAAGGGCATATTGCCTTGGAAAGACATAAATAATTAGAATTATTTATTATAATTTTTTTTTTCTTTGGGATTTATTTGAAAAGATTGAAAATAATTTAATTATATAAGTTATAATATATGATTTTTGATAAATTATATATTAGAAATCATTTATATATATATATATATATATATATATATATATATATATATATATATATATATATATATAATTTTACACGTTACAAATATAATGATGCTAACTTTTTTTCTTAATTTAAAATGTCCATGCATATATTAGAATCAATCAAAGAATGCTTGGATTCATTGCAAGATTCCTTGATTCAAGGTTTGGAAGAGTGTTTTTTGGAAACACTTTTGTTTTATTAAATGTGAAAATTATTTCACATGTTAGGGAATTGTTGCTTTCAAGCAATCATTTTCACTTTTTAATTAATTGTCCATATTTGAGGATAAGAAACAATACTTTTTCAAAACATGGAGTGGAAAATAATTTCCACATTTCAAAAATATCCTATAATCCAAAATATAAATATTGGATGTGTAAACGTCCAATGAATCGATAGTTCCTGAAAACATTATTTGAAATATATTATGCATGTTTAAAATGTTTTTAAATCCAAATTGCAAATATCTTCTAATAAAATTATCAAAAAAAAAAAAAAATGTTGTATCAATGACATGTAATGTTATACTTTTAATAGTAAAATTATTACAACTAGACGTGTAAATATTTACGATAATGTTACACTATCTCATGCAATCATTCATACAATGTTAAATTTTTTTTTAAAAATTTTGAATTAAAATATATTTTCCTTGTGATTTTGAGAATTAGATTGCATGAGAGAGTGGAATTAATTAAGTTAATTTCATTTCACTAATATCAATAAACTTTATCATAAAGGCATAAATTTGTTGATTAATTATAAAATTTAGGAGATTTGGCTTTCTTGTGTTTGGGCTTGGGCTTAGGCTTGGGCTTGGATCCAATTCAACAATTTAGGCCATATTCCGATAGCTAAAAGAGATGGGCTCGGGTCCTTTTGGGTCGACCCAATTCAAGAATTGTGGTCATCCTTACTTCTTAGATTGATGGTCCACTCCCCACACAAGTGTTATTGAGTTCTCATTAACTGTCTATTCTCTCATTTTCTACATTAAATACGTCTAAGAAATGTCATCGGAATTAAACGTGATTAGAGGGTCAAGTATCTCAAGGAAGTACCAACTAAAATAGGTAACATCACTTGATAGATCGCCTAATCTTTTAGGTTTGAATTTCTATCATATCGGGGGTGTTTTAATCATATAATGTTTTATTATAGGAGATATTATATTAACAGAATAAAAGATCACATGGACGATTATTGAGAATGTTTAGAAAATATGTTTGGTTGGTTCGAATAAATTGGTGAATAATATGTTTGGTTGGGAGAATAAATGGGTATGTATGTTATATAGATTACTAAATTGCCCTCCTTTTTAAATATTAATATAATAGTATTTTTTATTATTATTTTTTGAAAAAAAAAATTTTAACCCCATACTTTTCAGATTTAGCAAAATCACCATAGTAACAAAAAACATTTTAAACTTAACAAAAACACCCATATCCACCCTAAGCCACTGCCAGCAATCAACCACCACCGCTGGCAGCTGCCACAATCGTCGTGATCTTTGGCGGTGCCATAGATCTGGTCGTGAAATTGCTAGGTCTTTGGCCGTGAAACGCCAACCGTTTCACGGCTAGATTAGTCGTCGTTTCGCGGCCACATCCTTGGCCTGAAACAAATGCAGACTGCGGGGCTTTTCGACCATGGATCTGTGTGATCCATGATCGGAAAAAGCCTCACCGACACACGACTGACCATATACAGCCGATCGTATGCCATTATGCGACTTTTGGGAGCCTTTGGCGGTGGTCAATGGTGGCTAGTTATGGGTATAATGACATTTCTGTAAATAATTATAATAACAAGGGCAACGTGGTCTGAAAAATTCAAAAAGTGAGGACAAAAGTGTCTACATAAGTGATTGGGTGTTTTGTAAATATTAACAAATATAAGGTTAATTTGGACCAAATGCTCGACTGTTTAAGGGCAACATGGGAAAAAAATAGTAATACCAAGGTAAGTTTTAATAACAACCTAGCTGCCCCCACCCCACCCAGGGTATTAAGATTCTGAAAATACACCCCCAAATGCTACTGTTTGTCATAAAATATTCAAAGAATGATTTTTTACAAACCAACCAAACATCGTCATCTACTCAATTTAAAAAATATTACCCTAGTTATCTAATATTAACTCGATCCAAACGGCTCCATCATATAATAATTTAGTACTTAGATAAAATGATTAGTCATTATCATGATTACTTAGCACCTAAACATTAGAGTTGCATGAAGTATTTAACAAAATAGTTATTATATCCATCCATGAGTAGCCCAACTTTAAGGGCAAACCAAGGGAACTGTGCAAGACTTTAACCTACAATCCTAGGTTCGATTCTCCTGTTGGATGCAAAGGTAATAATTTTGTTCATGATTTACCTAGAGGGCCACGACGGTGGATTGCTGTGAGATAACTTCCCATGAGGATTAGTCAAAGTGCGCGTTAAAAAGAGAATAGTTATTATAGTAGTAACTAAAGAAAACCCCATAATACTAAATTTTTTTTTTCCATATGAAAAACTATAAATTTTTGTATTTTATGTGTAACCAATGCTTGTAAACTAGAGTCTAAAATTTTAAAAAGAAAAATATAGATGTCCACACATCAATTTATTTTTCTATATATTAATATATTGTCGAATTGGTGATATAAAATCATAAGAAAAAGTAATTCATATTTTTCATATTTAATTATCATCATTTAAATTATCACAACGATTTTAAAGTCTTTTAAATTAAAGAATAATGTTACAGGTCTCAAAAATTAAACAAAATTCTCATTGCAAGTAATGTTTCATTTATTTTTTTTATCGTCAAAGAAAGTCTTCTTCACATTTCTGTTGTAATATATTTACAAACGAAGTACATTGTACACAGTTATAAAGATTTTCTCGTATTGTCGAGATATATATTAAGTGAGAGTTTAATTTAATGATTTAATCATTAAATGTATATTGTCCTTACACAAATGGAGGCTTCCATTTTAGGGCAATAGGACAACAAATAATTCGGTTAATAATTCATTGGATCGATATGTAGTTGAATTTATAATGAAAATAAGCATATAGGACAATATATAGGAATTAAATTAATGAAGCTTGTCCCTACATATTAAATGATTTTTTAATTGAGACTTGATAAAATGGAACCAAAGCTTACCCACTCCAATAATTTCAATGCATTTACAAGCATTTTCTTTAAAAAAAAAATGTATTTTATTTTATTTTTCATTTATATGTCAATATTATTGTACATTTTATTGTATACAAGGTTCTTAAAAATATTTAACAATTCTCAAGTGTAGTTATCCTGAAGTAATTGAAAACGTATAGGCTCCGTTTGGTTCACATTTTTACGTTTTTGGGAAAAGTTTTTTGAAAAAAGTTAAAAGAAAGTTGAATTGGGCGGGGTATTACGATGTAGGATTTACAAATTAATAAAATACCCCCTATGTTTGTTTTTTTATAAAACACCCCTACCACCACTGCCGGAGGGTGGCCGGAGTTGCCGTATCGCATGACCGGATCCGGATCTTGCCTCGGTACAGCATCGATATGGCATTTTTCACTGCATCCACGGATCCACGGTGAATCTGGTCGGCAAAGGCTAGATCTACGACTAGATTTGGCCATTGACGGCCAGATCGGGCTGTAGATCTTCTTCAATGACTGCCAAAGATACGACCGTCGTTGATGATCAATGATGACCATATGTTGGCCGTCGTTGACGACTGGTTATGGCTGTCAACGGCCAGATCTTTGGCCTTAGATCTGGCCGGAAAAAGGCTAGATCGGAGCACTACCGGCAAGATCCAGTCGGTAGTGTGCCATCCTACAAGATTCCGGCCAACTTCTGGTAGTGGTGGCCGGAATCTGGTATAATGTGGGTTTAGGGGTGTTTTTGCAATTTAAAAAAAATTATTTAGGGGTATTTAATTAAATTAACAAATTTAGGGGGTTTAAAAAAAGTTGAATAATATTGGATAATATTGTGAGTTTTTGGGTATTTTACTGTTTAACTTTATTGGGAATGTAGTATTCCCAAACTTGAGCCAAACGAAGCCATAGTATTCAAGCTCCAAATAATAAGATTACTATAATTAAAAAATTCATTGCTTATTTAATTAAACTAAAAATGCATCATTAAAAGTACAATTCTACCCATGGGTAGCCTAGCAATAAGGGCGAACCAAGGGGGTTGTGCTAGGGGCAGATCCTGAAATTTCTGTTAGGGTAGACCATAATAACAAGTAATTGCAATTAATATTTCTGATAGAGTATGCCAAAATTCAGAAATAGTACATATTAATATTTTAAAAAAACATTTGAGGGTGGGCCATGTTGTGCTGCATCCGCCCTTGGGTTGTGCATGACTTCAACCCATAGTCTCAGGTTCGAGCGATGAGTTGTTGTGGGATAACTTTCTTTGAGGATTAGTCGAGGTGTGTATACATCGGTCCGAACACCTCAATTATTTAAAAAAAAAAAAACAAGTATATATGTTCATCCTCCTCTTAATTAAGTTCATTAATTTAAATTGAAAAATATAGATTATTTTTAGTAGTGGACACATATATTAAATTTACTTTTAATTTTTTATTAATAAATTAGTAAACCCAAATTAATAAATATATAAATATATAAATATTAATGATGAAAATCTTCTTCACCACCCATACACAATCAGAATAATATCTTGTAGGGCATAAGAATCATGAAGATAATAGTTTTCAAATGATCAATAAATATGAAGAGTTTTAAATTTAAATGGACTAATTAGTCCATCTTTCTTATGAGAGAGTTAATTCTTGTTAACGAGAGGTTAAGTTTTCTTATGATTAATTAGTTCATAATCCAGTATTTCGAAAGAGCCCTCGATAAATCCTACTCGATAAATCCTATAATATTTGGAAAGTAAAGAATAATAACTTTTGATCATGTAGGAGCTCATAAAGTGAGTCGAATCCAAAACCTTATGATAAACAAATCATATGCCTAATCACTCGACTAACCTTTAATGGGTACCGATCTCAGATTTCAAATAACAAGTACCATCGGCAACTCCCCACCTATAGCCTGAGCATACCCCCCCTACGCTAAACCTATTAACTAACATACAAACCCCTATCCGCTCCGAGAGGTATTGAGCGACGAATTCATGTAATTGATAGTAGAAAAAAGATGTTATATAAATGAAAGCAAATAAATTCTTACTTAATAACTACAATTATATATGGATTAGAAATTTGAATCACACTTTATTATTAAAAAATCCAATCAAAGATCAATTAATTACCATTCTTCCTCATGTACAATTGACCAGGGAGGGCACTGGCCCCTCACACCCAATAAATTCTTAATGTTACTTACGGTTTTACCTCTTTTCTTGTTTTTTTTACACTTTGACCCACATGTATAATTTTTGTATACTGGGTCCCCCCAATTTAATGACTTTGTTACACTTACACCCCCACATCTTAAATTCTGGATCTGCCCCCAATCTCACCATCTCCATCCTCTCTCTCTCTGCCTACCAGTCTCCTCCTCAGATATTGCAGAACATCCATTGAAATAACCTGTCCACTTTGTTTCCAGGATCACACAATTTCCTTTAAATTAATATTCCTCACTTACTAATTAACTAAATAATTTACAACCCACATCTTCAGAATTCTTCTCATTTAATTATCATGATCAGCATATATATTCTTTAAACAAACTATAAACAACCCTAATACAAAACATCAGAAAAATCTATATAAAATATTACCATGCAATGCTGATAACAAAAAGACCATCTCTTCATCACTGCCATCAAACTCCACCTGGTTTTGGTTCTGCAATTGGTGAAAATCTGCCACCACTTCGTCCGGCAAAACCTTGGTTCTGCAGAGGGGGCACGTCGCCAAGTATTGCTGCAACCATTTGTCCAAACAGTCCTTATGGAATGTGTGGTTGCAATTGAGTTTTCTGACCTTTTCGCCGTCTTCGAAGTCGGATAAACAGACGAGGCATTCGACGGCGGTGGCTTCGTCGACGTGGTGGTGCTGTTGGTTGTGGTGGTGGTTTTTCTTGTAGCTGGTGGTGGGGTTTTGCTCTTCGATGAGTTTGAGGTATTGGGTAGTAGTGATTAAGCGTTTCTTGGTCTTGCAGACGGTGGCGGTGGCGGACCGGAGGAGGATTATGGTTTCGATAATGAGGAGAGTGAAGAAGACGATGGTCATGGTGTAGAGATGAGAGAAGAACCCTGAGAGAGCTGCCATGGCTAAAAGAAGGAGGAAGAAAGAAGAAAAATGACAGATAAGATTTAACATAAATTTTTTTATATATAGAATTATTTTGTTTCTAATATTCGGATAACAGTCATTGACTGCAATTAAGATTTGCTATCACATTTAAATATTAAAAAAGCAAAAATTTCAGTAAAAAATAAATTTATCACTTTTCCAACTTTTATTTATGTATATAAAATTTATCGAGATTATGCTTATATAATATTATATTTGACCGTAAAAGTATCATTTCAATCAAGTATTTAAATTTGATCCAAATAAAATTTAATATCATGAATTCTAAATTATTCCTTACGGTATTTCTGATAAAATTGATGAATAATATATTTTAATAGATATTTCTTATTGGGCAAAGGTTGTCAGAATCTTATTATTATTATTAAGAAGACACGTTTTATTTGGGTCCGATTATATCATCTTAAAATCTTGAATTAAATTAAGATTAAAATTTTTAAAATCCATTTTTATCTTTGATTCAACGAATTTCATAATAAAATTAATCTTACAACCACCTTAGAAAAATAAGCCTTTTTGTTTTATTAATTTTTAGCCGCTTATTTTGAATGTATTGCACATATGATCCACCAAACGTTCAGTCAACAGGATATAGTTAAATCTAAAGACAAAAAAATCCTTGTCATGCTTCACTTGCGTGATTGAATAAACTTAGAAATAAATCATATATTAATTTCGGTGAATCACTCAAACTCCTTGAGGTCTGTTGACGCTTGGTTTTGGATGCCAACGACTCGCACGTGGGAAACACTGAACTGACTCAGGAGACACACGTGATGGATCCATGAGATTTGAATATGGGAGATCGATTATATATTTTGTAGAAAATATAAATAAAAGATTGGCAAGAGGGAGTTTTTATAGTGGTTCGGATGCAACAAGCGACTCCTACGTCCACTGTTATTTTATTTGATCTCTCACTATTTCTATGATTTTGCCCGTAAGGCATACAAAGATGAAGAAATACAGTGTTTTTACAGAGAGAAAGAATTGAAAATAAAACTCAAATCTCAGCCTCCAGCCTCTTCTCTTCGGGAAGAGAAATGTCCATTTATTCACATTTACACTCAATGCAATGAGTATTTTTGCAAACTGCCTTGACACATGGAAGGCTCTCGTCCATTCATCTCTTTGAAATGAGATAAAGTTGGTGAGAATATCTTTGGAGATATGGGCTTGGCAGCTGGTACAGAGAGACATTAATTGTGCTGACATAGGCTTAACTTTTGAGGCATAACAGAAGCCCCCTAGTTTTTGAAGTGCGTAATCGCGCTTCAGAAACTAAGTCTTTGATCCCATCGTGCGGTCTCGAAGAGCTCGAACTGAAATCTGTTAGGAAGATGATCAGAAATCTGTTAGGAAAACAACCAGAAATATGTTAGGAGCGACCTGAGCGTAAATCAGTAGGAAAACGATCAGAAACGGTAGGAAAAGACAGAACTGTTAGGAGCGACCAGAAATTTGTTAGGAAAAGCGACCCTACGGTAGGTAGGAAAACGACCGAAGGTCATAACGAGCTCAATCTGAGCAAAACGAGCTCAACTTGAGAGCAAAACGACCTCGACCTGAGAGGTCAAAACGAGCTCAAAAAGCAAAACGACCTCAACTTGAGAGGTCAAAACGAGCTCAATGAGCAAAACGACCTCAACTTGAGAGGTCAAAACGAGCTCGACCTGAAAAGGTCAAAACGAGCTCAACTGAGAGATCATAGCGAGCTCTACCTAAGAGCACAAGAGATCAGCGATCTCAGCGTGTGATCAGCGATCCGAACACGCGATTTGAAGCTAAAGATCCTCGATCATGTAAGGTTCGAGGATCAAGATGGTGGCTGGGCGACATGGGAGCTAAAGATCGCGATATGTGAGTCAGATCGTACGGGCGTATGATCGCGATCTGCCACGTGATCGGAGAACTCTGATGCGTGCGATCTGCGATCTGGCCACGTGATTGGAGAATTCTGATGCGCGATCGAAGAATTCTAACGCGTGCGATCTACGATCTGGCCACGCGATCGGAGAACTCTGATGCGGGTTTGAGATCTGAGCACGCCATCAGGGAACTTGGATGCAAGCTTGAGAATCGGACCTGCATGGGCCACCAAACTGTTGACGCTTGGTTTTGGACGCCAACGACTCGCACGTGGGAAGCGCGGTGACTCGGGGAGACACACGTGATGGATCCATGAGATTTGAATATGGAGCTGAGATTATATATTTTGCAGAAAATATAAATAAAAGATTGGCAAGAGGGGGTTTTTATAGTGGTTCGGATGCAACAAACGACTCCTACGTCCACTGTTATTTTATTTGATCTCTCACTATTTCTATGATTTTGCCCATAAGGCATACAAAGATGAAGAAATACAGTGTTTTTACAGAGAGAAAGAATTGAAAATAAAACTCAAATCTCAGCCTCCAGCCTCTTCTCTTCGGGAAGAGAAATGTCCATTTATTCACATTTACACTCAATGCAATGAGTGTTTTTGCAAACTGCCTTGACACATGGAAGGCTCTCGTCCATTCATCTCTTTGAAATGAGATAAAGTTGGTGAGAATATCTTTGGAGATATGGGCTTGGCAGTTGGTACAGAGAGACATTAATTGTGCTGACATAGGCTTGACTTTTGAGGCATAACAAGGTCATATCGTATAACTTAAAAGCCCGATTATTTGGGAAATCACTCTAACCGCTCCTCTTGTTTAGGTAACGTTAGGATTTTTGTTTTGTTTAGCGGCCGCTCAAAAGACAGTGGTGGTTGTGTGGTGGTGTATGAAGGTGGGGGCAGTTGTGTTGTGGCGGAAGGAAGAAGTTGGGGGCAATGCTACTACGAAATGACCAGCATGACGTGTTCTGTGTTAAGAGTTAGATTATGATGTTTTTGTGTGATATTGATTATTTTTTTTCCTTAGAAAAACGCCAACCTCATCTAAATGATTGGCTACTGGAGGTTTAGAGAAAGTTTTCAAATTATAGGGGGTCTACGTAAGAAGGTATACCTTGGGGGGTTTTGATTAACCTTGTTAATTTTTAAAAATGTCCAAAGAAAAGAGAGTTTCTAGATGTAGCATTTAATTATTAAATATATTTGTCTAATCTTCATATAAACCTTTTTTTTCTCCATATGTATTTAGTAGTTATTTGGCAATATTCAATTTGATAATTATAGAATTTTCAACCCAAATAAATTTCAAGTGAAAAAAAATAGGTCTAATCTAGCCCAACCTTTCGAATGGAATTGAATAATCAACCTTCATCAATATTTTTTTTTTTTTTTTTTAATAATTGAGATATTCAGACCAGTTTACGCACATCTCAACTAATCATCAGGAAAAACTATCTTACAGCAAGCCATCCATTGTTGCGGCCTCTCAAGTAAATCATGGACAAATATACTACTTTTGCATCGAACGGAAAATCAAACCTGAGACTGTGGATTGAGTTATTTGTAGGTTCATTAATCTTTCTTATGACAACATAAAAGTTATAGATATAAAACTCCTGAACCCACAACATTTTCTTAAAATATATATAAACCGAGTTAGATGGTTTTAAAATTTCCAGAGAATCTCTGTTTAATTTTTAAAACTTATGATAAACCTTTTTTCGATTTCGGCTCCGTTGCATTTTTATAGATCTTATAATAATTTTAGTATTAATACTCATGTATGGGTGAGCTTTTTCTTTTATTTATTTATTTTTAATTTTTTTTACTAATTAATAATGATAAATTTGTATCTTATTTAGGTAAAAATCAGATTATGAAAGGGTATCAATTTTTTTAATAAATTGCAATTA
Source organism: Pistacia integerrima (assembly GCA_026225825.1). Lineage (NCBI taxonomy): Eukaryota > Viridiplantae > Streptophyta > Magnoliopsida > Sapindales > Anacardiaceae > Pistacia > Pistacia integerrima. The sequence goes on along the minus strand of CM047740.1, from coordinate 1,576,299 downwards.
CCTTTATAGAGTTCAGGTGAAAAGCAGGTGAGATTAGCATTTTTCTTTTCTTTTGTATTACAAATGGGCTTCGGACCACTTCTACAATTTTGATTGGACCTGGAGATGAGTCCAAAATTTGTTGGGCCGGATGGGCCCAAAATTGACTTTATTTACTTTTGTGTCTTTTCTTTTTCACAATTTCACTTTCATTGGCAACTTTTAAAATTAAAATTTTATAATAAAAATAATAGTAATAATAATAATTATCATTATTTTGTAATTGACAGCTTCATGGAGGTTAATGCTACCCTTTTCATTCATTAATTAGTTTTAATATATTACAAAAAAGCCTTAATTGGAATGAACGTTTCATATTATTTTTACGTTCTTTTAGGATCATATCATACGTGATATCATATAAATGAATTTATATTTGACAAGATTTTACTTGATTCACATATGGATGACATGATATTCATCTTTTTTTGTTTCTTATTTTGTGTTGTGTTACAGAAAAGTATCTCCTTAAAAACAATATTTTTAGTATATTTATACTTCTTTATTTACAAGAAATAAAGAAACTAGTATTCGAGACGTTGATATTATCAATTTTTTTTTTCTTGGTAGCATTCACGCGTATTCTTATGAAACTTGCTAAGATAACCTTTATGTAAATAAAAACATTTTCAATATGGTTTTACTAGTAGAAACCATGATCACAATCACAAACACACATTTTTATTAATAAAAATAACTTGTGAAAAATGACTTGGGCACATTGAATTTTTTGATTTAATTATTATCACTTTTTTTTTTTCCAATAATGGAATTATGGACAAAGTATAATGGCTGGGCCTGGTTACCCACCAACTTCACTTGGATTATTAGTACCATTAGATTACGGCTTATCTTCTCCAGGAGGGCCAGGCTTAATCAACTTTTTGTTTTTTGCAATTTGCTCCCATCTAATTGTTGTAGTCAATAAACAAAAAAAGTAATGTTACACTTACAACCCCTTCTCACAAACTTTCTCTTATAATCTTGATATGACAGTTCACAATTAGTCAATTACAATTTATCAAATGAGATACATTACGAGTTGTCACGTTGGGGTTGTGAAAAGAAATTTGTAAGAATAGGGTGTGGGTGTAACATTATCTAAACAGAAAATAGTCGGACTCTCTTGTGAACGTCTAGATTTCTTTTATAGAAGTCGCACTTCAATGCATGAGTTAGAGGTATTGATTATAGAATGTTGTTGAATTAATTGAGTGCAAAATTGGGATCCCGACTATGTATACATAGAATTGACGATCTTCAGAATAACACTTCAAATTATTAGATTAACCTTTTGCTTTGGATCTCTAATATTCTAACAGTTTCTTCTCGTTGAAGGAAGCTTCTAATCGATCTCCAAAATGCTTTTTTTATTTTTTTTGGCTATAAGAATGCATAATTTTATTGGCCCCATCACCTTTAATATTATGTCTCCTCAAGCTGCCCACTTGTTTAGGGCAAAACAGTGGTCTCGAATCTCATAGTAAAATTTATCAAATATTGATTATGCTTTTATATTATTATTATTTTGTCCAACTTGTAAAGTAGTAGTGTCACTACCCACCAAAACATGGACGAGCTTATGCTTAATAATTTATTGTTCATGTCGTTTTACCACATGTTGCTACATCATGCATGCTTATATATATATATATATATATATATATATATATATATATATATATATATATATATATATATATATAGTGACGGACCCAGGATATATATATATAAATATAAGCATGCATGATGTAGCAACATGTGGTAAAACGACATGAACAATATATATATATACAGTCGGACCTAGGATTTTTGGTCAGGGGGGGCCCCTTCGCTCTGCCACTGTTTGCCAATCAACTAGTGAAAACATAAGAAAATAACATCTAATTCACAAGGAAACACAAAAAAATTGTTACGTGGAAAAACCTATTCAATGTAAAGAGATAAAAAAACCACGGGAATCTAACGATCCACTTAAATCCAATCTAATCAAAAGAGTTTACTGATGCGTATTTTTGACAAACATGCAAATGTAGCAAGTGCACTAGTCGCAAAAAGTAGTAAAATGATTAATAGAATATCGTTCCCACGAGGATAGTGTTACTAAGTGCCGATTTCTCTAGTTTAAGTCCTAATTGAAGCAACAATAAATTGGATTGATGGAAAATTAAAGAACTAAATACAATTTAAGAAAATATAAATGAATGATAATGAAATTAAAGCAAAACACAACAACTTAACTAATTAAACAAAATGCTAAAAAAAATGCTAGGGTGTTGATTTCACCTAGATACGCTAACCCCGAATCATAGAATCTATTACCCAAGTTCTAATTCCTTGATTGAAAATGAAATTCCCTAAGTTGTAAAACATACCTTCTCATGCTATATTTTCCTACTTATCTTTATTAAGCTTCCGCACCCAACAAAATGAAGATTAATAGTTCAAAGTTTTTTAAGCTTTATGAAATTCTATCTAGATTTCATAAATTGCTAAATCTATCTCTAGCGTTTGCTTAATCTACGGTATTTATCCCAAGAGGCACAATCACAAATCACTTCTCAGTCTTATTGTGAACAACATACATTTGAATGATCAAACATCCAAAAGTCATTAAGCAAAGAGATAAACACTCAATCATGAAATTAAAACTCAAAGTAAATCAATTCATATAAATTTGAATCATTGTATAAAGGTTACATCAAACCCTAGCTAAACAACTCAGTTCATACTGAAAAACAAAACAAAATAACAAAAACAAACTGAATCAAGATTCATCATTGAAAAACAAGCAAAAGATGGAGAAATCTTCTCTAATTTGAAGCCCAAATCTTCAATAATCTTCTCCTTCCAAGAGCTGTCTTCCAAATGACGAACCAAGACCTTTTTCTTTCATTTTCGTGCTAATTTATACCTCTTTCACTTAAGGACCAAGCCCTAGCAAGCCAAAATGTGTTGTTTTATTTTTCACATCTGACGCAGTTTCGCTGCAGTGAAGCTTTTTTCTTGCCGCAGTAAGAATCGTTTGGGCCAAATTTGAGTATGAAAGAGTCTGAATATGGAAAAGTGTTAAACATATGAATTGTAGTCCCTTTAAATTATCTTTCTACTCGTTGAAGAATCAGCACAATCTGAGGTCTACAGCTCAAGTTATGATAGAAATACTGAAGTACATCTAAAGACGTTTTTCTTCAGTTTCCAATGTACTGTTTTACGACTTTAAGCCAAATTTTCACCCTTGTCCAGTTAGAATTAGGAAAAACCCAAAACATAAAAGTTGTAGCTCTGCTTCTTAGCTTTCCAAAGCTTCTAAAATCAGGTCATTCTGAGTATCCAAGCTCAGGTTACGTAATTTACGTTCAAAACTGTAATTTATGCTCAAAATCATTGTTTAGGCCTATAAAGACAAATTAATAGAATTAGGTAGCAATTATGACCCAAATTGTATGAGAAGTATCCTAAATTTTATCGAAATTCAATGCAAAATCATAGGGAAAAATACGATTATCATTTACAATAACCACAAATCCACTAAAAATATTCTACACAAATTTAGAGCTCAATCACAATTCTAACAAAAGTAAAGTACACGAAAGTTTACAAAAATATGGATTATAATCACTCCAAATCTAGGTCTGCCTGTAAAAGGGAAGTTGGGAATTGGGGAAGAAAAACTTAATATAAAAAAGACAAAACCTAACTTTTTAATTTTTTAACTATTTACTTTTTTTTTTACCTTTCAAAATAACTTTTCAAATTTTTTCTTAAAATTGAGGGCAGGCCTGGGCCTACCCTCAAGGGGCCTGGGTCCGCCCCTGTATATATATATATATATATATATATATATATATGTGTGTGTGTGTGTGTGTGTGTGTGTGTGTGTGTGTGTGTGTACCTGCCAGAACATGTGTTTACGTGTGTGTGTGTGTGTGTGTACCTTACCAGAACATGGATGTGCTTATGCTTAATAATTTTATTGTTCATGTCATTTTACCACATGTTGCTACATCATGCATGCTATAATCATTACATATATCTTTGTGTGTGTGCGTATGTGTGCGTGTGTGCACGTGTATGTGAACGTCTTGAAATTTTTTATGTATAGACTAAAAGTGAGTGACTAGACGCTAGGGCCGGCTCAAGGGGTAGGCAGGTGAGGCACCTGCCTAAGGCCCCTAAAAACATAAGGCCAAAAAGGGCCAAATTTTTTATAATTTTTTTTTAATACATTACAAAAATAAAAAAAAGTATATAATTTCTTATCTAGGCCAATCCAAGGGCTTAAAAAAAAAAGAAAAAAAAAAACCAAAAAGACCCAAATTTATTATTAACATTTTACATATATTCCCACCCAAAGTTTGTCGAAATAGTAAGTTTGTACCTCTAGTTTCATATATTTTAATTTACACCCCTAAATTAACATATTAAATTTCTTTTAACAATGAAAGACTAAAATGGTCATTTATATGTCTCAAATTATTCACCCCCAATTCAATCCCAAAATTTAACATTCACATAAATCATCTCCACCCCTCTTCTGTCACCAGCCGTTTGGAGATGATTTCGGTTGAATTTTTTCACCAAAATCGATCGGAACCATCACTTTATCGTTTTCCAAGTGTTTTTCCAGCCTTGATAGCCCTCGATTTGGCCATTTTTTATGAATCTCGCAACCTAGCTCTACTGTTGCGACAACAATTTTCGGCCTTTTCGGCATGTACTTGGCATCGTTGGCCTTCCCCAACACCACCATCTTCCTCCTCTCTGCCTTCTCACCAAAACCCCTATCATACCTATCCGTTTACTCTACCAAACGCCGGCCACCGAAACCTTTTGGGCTGTGACTTCTCAAGTGTTTTCCGGTCAATCCTGACATTGAAAATCACCCATTTCACCACCCATCGCTTCTCCAGCATCTGCTCTCCAAAACCCCCCACCAACCTGACCCCGTTAGCCCGTTGGTCGTCGTCCATCTCTCCTAGTGATTTTGCATCTCAAAAGGCAAGAAAAATAAATTTGAAATAATTTTTTTAATATATGCTTATATTATTAGAAGGTCCCCAAAATAACTTTTGCCTAGGGTCACAAATGTTCTTAAGACGGCTCTGCTAGACGCTAACTTCTATTTTTGAATTCTGCGAGCTAGTGTCTAGACGCTTATTCTTAATCCATAAAAAAAAAGTTTCAAGACATTATGTGTGTGTATATCATATCATACAAATAGTTTTTTAAATAGTTATATTTGTAGTATTACTTGATATCAAACTAATAATGTATATCATATAAATAGTTGTATTGGTAGTATTACTTGATATCAAACTAATAATGTTTGATAACGTTATATTTGTAACCCTTATGATGTAAACAAATTTATTAATCAATCTATTATTCATTATTTCAAAAGTGATTATCTAATATTATTAAATAACGTAGGAGAAATCCATATCATATGAGAATCGACGCAAACATATTGTTAGTGGCTCAAAAATAAACCTTTCCAGTGGTTCTTCAAGTTGAAAAGATTTAATTCTCACCGCCGAAGCCAAGGTGGTGTCAAAATTATGTATCCACATCTTTAATTCCAATTTCAACATGATCAACATCTTTATTGTGATAAAGTATTGACACAATTTTGTGTGAGAAAACAATGTTTGAATATTTTTGAGAAGTTCTTTATTTGAAAAACCATGTCCCGACATAATGTGACGCCATTACTCGATTCCCATGTAACAATAGTCAATTTATGACCTCTCCCCCTATGGTCGGATGAGAAACCTTTTAACCCTAAGGTTAGTTATATCTAGGGGTCCTATGTAACTGACATATTTTTTTAGGTAACTGAGGTATCCAGACCCACGTTAGAGTCTCCTTAGTTATTTCACTTTCTTCTAATTAAAGCCAACTTCTAATTATTCTCCAAAGTGCTTCTCTGTCCTCTGATTTTTTCCAAAGCGCTTCCCTCCTAATTATATTTAATTCTGTTACCTTGAGCCGCCCACCTATTGAGGGCAAAACAGTGGTCTTGAATCTCGATGTCAAAATCTCCATTATCAAATTGCATATGCTTCTATATTATTATGTCCATCCTGTAAAGTAGTAATGTCACTACCCACCACAACATGCATGGATGAGCTTATGCTTAGTATATAATCTTAATATATATATAATTTTAATTTTATATATGTATGGCATCGCACTTGGTTGATGCACTAAGAAAATATATATAAGGTTCTATGCAATAATAGGAGAAAAAAACATTGAAGTAATATATAAGTAGTTTGTATTCATAACATTACTCATCACGAAACTGATAACATTATATATATAACTCTTATGACGGTTTCTTTTCTCTTTACTTATATAAAGAAAAATTTATTGATCTATCTATCCTTCATTATTTTGAAATCAATTATCTAATATTATTAGCTAAAATAGGAGAAGTCCATATCATATAATCGACACAAATAAATCATTGGTGGCCCCAAAAAATTTTATTGTTTTTGAATATCCACATATTTAAACCTAATTTCAATGGCAGACTGACCTTGATATGACAGCATCTTATACATAAGAAAAATCATGCCAATTGACGACATTCCGCCTCTTACTATGTTAAGTTCACTGACATTTTATAGTGCGTCGGAAAAAAATTAGTATTAGTATTTGTGTACATTACTTCAACTTCCACATATGGATTAATGGCTAAATAATTCTCTTAATTATATTTATAGAAAGGCCCCATTGTGAATGACATAAAATTAATTATCTTAACTACAAAGAATGTGTTCACCTCATGTAACCCTAATTAAATAATGAATGAACTCCATAATTAATTTGACTCTTCAATTGCTTTCAACTTTTAGGTTGGTAGTGTGTTGATGAAGGAGTGGCTGAACAGATTGTGGCTTAAACAGGACCTTCTTTTAATTGGCTGAATGAATAGTTTTATTATATAAAACTAATACTAGTTGATTTATACTTTAATTAATGGCATTATAATTTTAATATTTGATAAGTGAGGTCCATTATCAAGTTAGAATTGTGTTGAGTTGCTTTTGCTAAAGTTTTCCAATTCCACCACTAATTAGAATAAAAGATTTAATTAGTCTTATCTTCAGGAACCGCATGCAGGTTTTTAGTATACATTACAAGCAAATGGCCTGAGAATCTTGGATTACTTAATTGTCATTATAATCAATTAAGTGAAGGTTTTATTAATTAATTATATGCAACTATAGTCTTATATATTTCGAATGTTCTCCCAAGTTACAACCACTATTGGTTTTCAAATATATATTCTAGCTTAGGTGGGATCGCGGCGAAATACCACATAATTTGTATGCTCGTTAAATAAAATCTTATTATATACCCATCCATGTGTAGCCCAACAAGTAAGGCGAACCAAGGGGGTTGCAAATTGGTAGAATCTTTAGTCCCAGGTTCGATTCTCCGTTGGATGCAAATGTAATATTTTTATCTATGATTTACATGGGGTCCATGGTGGTGGGTTATTATGAGATAGCTCTCCTTGATGATTAGTTGAGGTGCGCGTAAGCTGATCCAGATACATTAAAGAAAAATCTTATTATATATGAATTCTCTTTAATTAAATACTTTCAATGATGATAACAATGAGAGTTTACAATTTTCCAAAATGTGTAGATTTTATATAAAGTACAAATCCAACCATAACATCTAATGACTTTTCGATTATATTCTTAGTGAAGCAATAAATGCTATATTAGTAATAAATAATGCTAGTCGCGATAGTTTAGGTCAAGCTTAGCATTTAATTGTATGGTTTGACAATCTTATTAAAACATGCTAGATCATGCTAGGTGCTAGACTTGATAGTTTAGCACATTCCGGCTATTTTTGTTATTGTATTTTTCATTAAGGGTAATTAGGTTAAGTCATGTGTTTTTATGGCTAGATCCGTCATTTAAGCACTTGACATTTTATGAATTAAAATTAGTAAAGTTGGCTATATATAAGAATATTTCAAATAAAACTTTGTAAACCCTTACCAACTCCTTAGAATGGTTAAAACTAGATTTAAAAAGATGTGATTATATCCACCAGAGGAAATTCATGCAAGGTCGACCCCTCTGCAAGTCACCAAAATTTTTTAAATATTAATTCATCAAGATGAGGAGAGTTTCATCAGTTGCCCATTAGAGAAAGTTGTTGATGAATGTCTTTATCCCGCCGCCCAACATGCAATTCACCAGGAATTAATGTTGAAAAAATAAATAAATTAAGAGCCAGCTTTTTGATTGCTTAATTTAATAAGGACTTAGATTAGTGGCTGATAATTAAAGTAACAGGCTCCAATGGTGACTAAAAATAGTGCCATGCAACCCTAAGGGGTTGGCTTGGCTGTAAAAAATGGTTGCTTTCGTTATGAATTTTTTGGGTTCAAACAACTTTATGGTCATTTATCATATTTATAACTTATTTTAGAATATTAGGTTTGTAAAATATTCAATAAGCTTTGGAGATTAGTTAAGGTGAGCGCAAATTGACCTAGACACTCTGGTTATAAAAAAAAAAAAAAAAAAAATAGTGCCATGCATGAAGCCTGGAGAGAAGTTGTATTAGTTGTTTGATTATTGGTTTCCATTACTATTTAATGAAGCTAGCTAGAACCTAATCAATTAGATAGCATAATTTTTGTTTGGATTAGGTATCAGAAGTTAGATTCTCGAACTGCGATAAACCTGCTGTGTGACGGTTGTATATACAATCAACTAATAAGGGTGTGCGTTTAGATGTGATATGCCTTGATTAACGGTTGTATCTGCATTCCTTTACACATAAGATTTTTTTCTCGAATTATATATATCATTGATAAAACTTATGGTTCAATTAACATGGTATTAGGTCTAAACAAATCTCGTACAACTTTCATTTTTAAACACCAATGATTTATTAACCTTTTATTAACAAATGCACTTAAAACTTCTGGTTCAAATCGTTGTATTTAATCGAAAGAATTATTAAAAGAGAATTATAAAACAAAGAAAAAATATTTGAACATATAACTAAAATAACCTATACGTTCAAGTAAAAGATCTTATTAGAACAGAATGCTGATTCTAAATTGTTAGAACATTTCATGTCTATTCCCTCACATAATTAACCCTAAAAACTTGTTGAATAATTCTCTTTGTTCTAAGAGTAACAAGTAAGCACTTCTTTATCTTCAATTTAAAGTAATTAACGGTTTTTCTTTTTGGGTTTTTCAGTGTATTTTGAAACTTGAATCCTTTTTCGATAAGTTTCTATAAAAAAATACCTCTGAATGGGATGACACCCACTTCCGAATTTAGTATATTTTTGTTGTTGTTTTTGTAATATTAATTAATTTAACATAATAAATACTAAAATCAATCAACTGTTTTACACAAAATTAGAAGCTAGTGATGCATACCTCACCAATAGCTCCTTTCAACTCCTATAAATTCCCTTCTAAAATAAGCTCTCTTCACTCCTTCACCATACAAACACTGTCTTCAATTTCTCTATATAATTAAGGGTTTCATTAATTCATTTTAATTTCTTTAGCAATGTCGACCTCCATTGGAGCAAGTTATGCAGCAGTTCATGTGATGACGAAGAAACAGAAGGAGAAGATGAAAAAAATGGAAGAGGAGAGAGTTGTGAAAAGCTCAACAGATGATCAAGTAGCTCCCAATTCAAATGGATCAAAGATTGCTAAAAATAAGGTGCATCCAGGGAATTTTAATCCTGAAAAATCCGTTCAAAGATCTCAAGCAGATGATTAAGGGTTTTATTAATGAATTAATGTGGCAAATTATGTATTGAGTGGTAAAATAATGTTATATTTGGTTGTAATTTGCATGCATGTTCTTCTAAGATAATGTTTTGTTTGGCTTGTTTGTTTTGTGAAGATTATGTACATTTTCTTGTTTGGATCATTTTGTGTACCTTTGTTTTTGTTTCTTCAAGCAAGTGATTAATGGTATTAATCAACTTAATATATATATATATATATATATATATATATATATATATATATATATATATATATATATATATATATATATATATATATATATATATATATATATATATATATATTCAACGAAGAATATATAATATTAGTTTTCTTAACTAACGTATGTAAATATCTAATAGATTTTATGATTTAATTTATTGATGATTTAAAGGGTAAGTAATTAATTAAAATATATCTATTAATTACAAATGGTAAGTAATCTTTTCTAAACAATCAATTACTGTCTCTTGTTGCGATCCAAATGGCAATGAATAATCAAAGAGAATGAGCTGGCTACTTGCTCACCTTTACTAATTCGGAGATTCCAAAGCTTTCAAGTTATTAAATGTTTAACATCTTTTCTCTACATCCAGAAAAAAAAAAAAATAACCATGAGCTAGACTTCCAATGGGCAAATTTTCCTTGCAATATTAGAGGTTTTAATCTTACTGAAAGCAGTTTGTGGTCAAGGGCATTTATCCGAATCCTGATCGAGAATTAGTTTCATACCTTCGGGTGTGGGGACTCAAGGTTTTCACCGAAAAAATATATATATATATTCATGATCGGGTATATGTACATAATAAAATCTTCAATATAGTTTGCACACGAGATTGACTAGATATATGTATGTGAGTTGTAAAGTTATTGGTCATAAAATTTTTACAAATAATTATTAATTTGGTGTAGTTCCTGTATTTGCTATGGTTAATGAAATGAGATGAATTCACTTAACAAAGACACAATTTATGTTTACATATCTACAATTAAGATATAAAAAAGTCTTGTATACATCATTTATTTTCTTATTATTATTTCTTCAAATTTAACCCGAAATAGCCTCATTTATTTTCTCCATAATAAGGTTAAAATTTTCTTTCTCTGGCAAAGCAGTTGACAGCATTTAATTTTCATTCAAGCATTTAAGGTTACAGAACAGCAATTACAATACATCTCTAAATTGCACTCTATTTATATTTTCTTCCCCTTTCAACACTCATATCAACATTTATCTCTTTAATTATATCCCTCTCTATCAAGGTACAGATCTCCCCCTCTCTCTCCCTAAAAGACTCAAGCCTTGAATTATTATTATTTTTGTTGCTATTTTGTAGATTGATAATCATCCTCTTCTCTTTGAAGAGAATATATATATATTGTGAGTTTAAATTATCAAAAACTACATTGATAGATCTAATTTGTCGTATCTAATGATTTTTGGGTTTAATTAGAATTATTTTCAAATAGACACGTGTTTTTCGTACATCTAAGTAGAATTTCCGTTTATATATATGTATAAATGTTCAATTTTATGACATTTTTAGATCTTTGTTATAGTGTTTACCATGATATATAGACCCAAATATAGTTGTATATTAAAAATTGAAAATATCTAGATTTGTTCTTGAAATAGAATTGAAATGATTTTCATTGCTAATTCATGTATTTAATTAGATTTCGTTCACAATCGAATGTGATATATTTAATTAGATTTCTAATCACTCCATTAATTTGTATATGAAATTCAAATTTCTAATCTCTTGTAACACAAATCGCTCGAAAAATATTTATTCTTCAACCTTAATTCTCATACATTCACCTTTGTTTTTGCAGAAACCCTAATGAGCTCTCCATCATCATCATCAACACAAATGTCTAGCTCAGCCTATTCTATAATTAACCAAACGCAGCCCTCCCTTGGAAGCGTAACCGAGGTCTTCAAGCTGCCATGTGCTGCGCTTTTACAATTGGACTATGACGATGATAAGTCGCTTAGGTTTCTTCGCCATGGCGGGTTTGTTGTCAACCTTATTATGCAATCATCAAGCCCAGTTTTGATGGTGAGTTGCATGGTGGAAAAGTTTCAATGGCCGATCACGAAGGATGCTCCGGTTATTAGGATTGGGACGAGAAGCTTCGCCTTCGCTATGCCGGGGATTTTGTATGGCTTGCAATTTCCTTTATGTTGTGAGGAAGAAATGATAGATACGCTTGAAAGGGTTTTCATGAAATTTGCTTGCTACAAAGATCTTAATGAAGGAGAAGCTGGTAATGTTCTAACATGCCTTCAACTTATCATATTTTACTCTATCCAAAAAATTATCAAATGTGAACATTTACGTATTTTTCAAATCTACATTTTCATTTATTAACGTCAATAGACAAATTTACACATTTCTATTTATTCAGGATAAAAAATCGTTAGTTGACGTTAATGAGAGAAAGACTCTTTTATTTATCTTACTACAATACAATCAACCAATAATGAAAATATATTACGTTGACACAAGTAAAACACACTTACTTCTTTATTGATAGATTGTATCATAACAAGATATATAAAATATTAAAAAAAAAAAAAAGGACATTCTCATTTTAGAAAATTTATAAAGGTGATAATTACTTACCATAAATATTTTGTTTTAACAGGTTATCCTTATGCTGACACTACACCCAATTTATGGTCTAAAATGCGAACACAAATTGAAAATATTGCCCACAACACCTTAGCTCAGTTCGGCCACAGCCCCGGAAAATCACTGTCCACGGTCGGCAGCCAGGCCTCGGGCTTACTCAGGGCTCTCCGGACCTCAGCATCGACGAAAATGGTGGGCGATGCCATTTTGTCTGGTGCCCTGAAGGCTATGCACATTGAAATTCAAGACTTGAGGCCACAGCAGAAATGCAGTGAGCAAGATAATCAAAGTATTATTTTCCAGCAGGCCTTTCCTTCAATTTGTGTTTTCAGTAATTTAGTTGAAGCTGTGGAGGTGGCTTGGGTGGCTGCAAATGGCGAATCTCATTTGTTGAAGGAGAAACCTGCAAAGGGACGTGAAGGAATTGGTGGGGTTCAAGATTTGGAGATTGAATGAAAAGGGTTTGGTTTCTTTTATGGAAAAATTAGCGTAAACTCATTTGCTTTTAGTTCTCCTCAGCATTTAAAGATCTTGGTCGGTCTAGTGTCCTGATGTTCGTGAAAAAATTAAAGGTGAATGAGTATTTATAAACTCATTGTGTTCACTAATTTATAAAGATAATATGTATAAAGATTTTCTTCTGTTTTAGGTCTTAATTATTAAATTGTTAATTATCATGATCGTGAAAAAAAAAAAAAAAAACATAACAAGAAATCGTCGACAGCAGGGTTCGAACCTGCGCGGGCGAAGCCCAACAGATTTCAAGTCTGTCTCCTTAACCACTCGGACATATCGACTTTGGCGATACAAGGCTCTGACCTATTAATATTAATCTTAGTACAGTTTTGAGTTAATTGAACCTAACTAATTCAATTCTATATACATTTTCACTTTAATCCAACCACAATTAAATATTTTTACTCTCCAATTTCACTATAAAATGTTGGTTTAAGCTGCATTGTGACATGTCTTTGATTAAGTTCTATGTTTAAAGTTGAGTTCTTATTATTCGCACTCTTGAGAGAAGATGAAGTATAAAGCTCCCATGACTTCTGAAAACTATTATATTTCCTCCTATTAGAGGTTTTGTTTTATACTTTATTAATGGCGTAAATGATAATTTTAAGGGGATAAATGATAATTTGGGGTAAGTACACAAAACCTTGATCGTGTTTCGTACTTCCTAATTTTAACGTGTCTGATTCTCTGTTTTAAAAATCAGATCGGACAGTGTGCCGACGGGATCTGACCTTCTCCTCTGGTTTAGGTCTTAGGGGGGTTTTATAATATTTTAAAATTATAAGGGTTAATTGTAATTTTATAGGGGTGTTTTGGAGATATGTCAAAAGTTTAGGGATTAATTAAATTTTTTAGGGCATTGTTGAAATAAATAAAAATTTTATGGACTAATTAAACTTTTTTAGGGGAATTTTTGTAATATATTAAAATTTGAGGGATAATATATAATTTTTTGAAAATAAAATTGTCGTTGACATCATCGGTCCAACTGGTTGGACCGATTGACCCGTGACCTGGGTAGCAAAACGGGTTGTTCTCCGATCAGAGTTTTAAAACAATGGTATGATTAGTTGGTATGAAAAAGCTTTTATTTTATATATATTCTTATGCTTTGAACAATTTAAATTTAATATAACTTTTTTTTTTTTTTTTGGTAATTAAGTTTTTATTAAAAAAGAGAAAAAAATCTACAAAAGACTTATAAAAGACGGTCAGTTTATCTTTAAACAATCCAAAAAAAAAAGAAAAAAAAAAGAGTATATATAAAACTATGTAAATACACAAAAAAAAACTCTTTCTATCTCCAGACATGTTCTAAGTTAGAATCAAAATCAAAGAGAGTCAAAAAGACGATGCTCAAATAGGCGACAAAACCCAACAACTACCTCCCCTCGAACCGAAAAAGGCAAAGACTCCGCATGCCCGCGAAAAGCCCAAGGCATCGAACAAATGTTTTTTAATTAAATTTTTTTTTTTTTTTTTTTAATGCCTTGGGCTGTGTGTTTCTTGTTTTTCTTGTTTTCGTAACATATGCACATTAAGTCATGTAACATGTGCTTCATATATATAAATATTATGTTGTAAGCAACTTTTACGTTTTAATTAAAAAAATTTAATCTTGAGTGATGTGATGATTTTACTTAACAAATTATTTTAAATAAATCATAGATTCTTCTGACAACCAATGAAAATATTAATAAATTTACTTTAAAATATTCCTGTATATAGTTATTTTTATTAATCTTAATTTCTAACAAGTTAATATTTTGTTTAAAGCACAAATTTAACCATTAAATCATAAGACTTAATTTAATTGTCCTTGATGAAATTGACAATAACATAGCCAGAATGTACTACACTATGTCTAGTTTAGGATTATTTAGCATGGTCTAAAATGCTTTAATTAGACTATTAAACTTATACAATTAAATACTAAACTCGATAATCTAACATAATCTAATGTTATATATCAAGAATACATCATTTATTGTTTCATTAAAAGTATGTCACCGGATTTTACGATTAAATAAATTCTTATATGAATTGTATATACATAAAAAAATTCCTACATTTTTTAAGAATCTAGACCTTCAACTCTCGAGTTAAGAAATTTATCCCAACTATATTTTGTTACTGTTTCGATTTTTAACGTGTCCATTCAATAAAAGTCTTATTAGCATGTATTTTCCTAAAAATAGAATAAGCATGTGGAGGATACCTCTCTTTTAACATCTTCCTTTAAGCTTTATATAAGGCAGGAAGTCGAAACTCACCCTCATCATTTTCTTGAAAATAAAGAATAAAACCTTCATCTTGAGTACTCTTGAAACTAGCTGCTCATTTCAATGGAAGATCAAAGGCAAATCGTACTGATCACCGGCTGTTCTCAGGGCGGAATCGGCCATGCGTTGGCTCGTGAATTTGCCTCAAAAGGATGCCTGGTTGTGGCCACCAGTAGGTCAAAGAAAACCATGCAAGATCTTGAACAAGATCCCTCGAGATTTTATGTCCTGGAACTTGACGTTGTTTCGGAAGAAAGTGTGAAGAATGTTGTGGAAAATGTTATTGGAAAATTTGGAAGAATTGATATTCTGGTTAACAATGCTGGAGTTCAATGTGTTGGCCCTCTCGCTGAAGTTCCATTATCCTCCGTGCAGAATACTTTCAACACCAATGTTTTTGGTAAGTATAACGTTATTATTGTTTTATTATTCTTTGAATTGGGTTGCTCGTTAAATATCCTAGTTTTCTATTATATTTGTGGGTATTTCTTTTGTTATTTTATTTTAATGTGTTTGTACTTTGTAGAGTTTAGATGTTGATAAAATGATCTTTGACTTGATTGGTTTCACTGTTGGGTTTGTGGTTAGTAATTTGCAGTAAATAAATTTGAATTTGGTTTTCCCCATCTGATAGTTGATGTCTTTTGATAAAAAAATTAGGTCCCTTGAGGATGATACAAGCTGTTGTGCCTCATATGGCAGCCAGGAGAAAAGGAAAGATTATAAATATGGGAAGTATTGGGACTGCATTCCCTGCTCCTTGGGCTGCTACTTACACTGCAACCAAATCTACCATTCACTCATTAACTGATACCTTAAGGTATGATAATAAATTTTATTGGATAAACATACAAATAACATGTCACACTTGAGAATTAAAATTGTTGACCTATGATAAGGCTTCTTATGAATGCAGATTGGAACTGAGTCATTTTGGGATTCATGTCACCCTCGTTGTCCCCGGGGCGATTAAGTCAAACATAGCAAACTCTGCAGTCGCCAGCTACCGAGGCATGCCGGAATGGAAACTATACAAGCCATTTGAAGACATTATTAAGGAGAGAGCATATCTTTCACAAACACCAAATTCAACCCCGGCTGAAGTGTTTGCAAGGGACACTGTGGCTGTTCTGTTGAAGGAAAAGCCCCCAGCTTGGTTCACCACAGGCCAATTCTCCACCATCATGGCAATTATGTACCACATGCCCAATTTTATTAAAGATTTTGTTGCAAGGAGAACAATGAAATGTTGATGAGAGTCTTTAAAAGCGTGAGACATTTAGGCTTCAAATTACAGCTTCAGGTTCTTTCAAAACCTCAAGTCAACACACTATGGTTTTTATCTATTTTTTATTTTCCTGGGAAAAAAAATGCTTTTCTTTGAGAAAGTTCTGGTGTTTAAAGTCGATGGTTGATTAGTTAAGTATTAACATTGACTCTCATACTTTTTACACAAATTCTAAGTTATTTGATTAACGCATATACACGTTGGGGCGAAACCAGAAATTTATTTTTCAAAATAATATATATATATATATATTGACAAATCTCAATGAAAAGAGAATTATTAATAGGAAAAATTAATGGTAGCCTAGTTAGGAAGACATAATGAGCCTTATTATGAAAATTTTATTTTATTTTCACATAAAAAGGAAAATTTAGTTATGTATTA
The DNA here is from genome assembly GCA_026225825.1 of Pistacia integerrima. NCBI lineage: Eukaryota > Viridiplantae > Streptophyta > Magnoliopsida > Sapindales > Anacardiaceae > Pistacia > Pistacia integerrima. The sequence goes on along the minus strand of CM047740.1, from coordinate 1,559,349 downwards.
ATAAAGTACACAAGAATGTCTTACTAATAATAAGAACATGAAATTTCTTTTTAATTAAGATAGATGAAATAAAAGAAATATATATTTTTTCTAATAAGTATTGATATACAAATTGTGATTATCTTGTTAAATTTATAAATTTTTATTTGATATAGAATGATGAGAAATAACATATATTTTTTAAAAATAATATTAATATTGGATTATAGTAATAATACTGAATAATTGCTTTTAATTGTTTGAAAATTAATATATCATATTTCATAATTTATTCATTGTTCTGAAAACTGGATTAGTTTGTCTGGTCGGACTGGGAGCCAGCCACGAAACTGGTCCAGTTATAATTAAAAAACTGTTTTACTCTTTGGATCGTGTTGGACCGGCCTAAAACCCATCGGTTCGCGGCTCAAGTGATGGTTCACTGAAAACTAAATTAACACACAGCCGCCCCCAAATATCTAGTGACTTTCTTCCTTCTTCAATCCTTAACTTTCACTTCAGAGTTCACATTGTTCTTCACGTCACTTCAGTCTTCACATCACAGTCGCCTGCATTCTGCTTCCCTCCGGCGGCCTTCACTTCACAGTCGCACTTCACTTTTCACTCCAACAGCCTTTACTTCCCACCTGACACCATTATCAGCATCACCTTCATCAACACATCAAAAGCCCCATCATCCCGAATTTTGGTTGGTCGCAGTCTCGCAGATCATTGTCGCCACCACCAGTTTGCGCGACTGCTTAGATTATAGGTTTTTTTTTTTTTTTAATTGGATTTCAAACTTGTAGGGATGAATATGTAACTTATTAGGGGCGTTTTTGCTGGATTTCAAACCTATATGGATGCATGACTTGTTTTGCAGGGGATTGTTTATTGGATTTTATTAGACTTGTTGGATATGTTGACATCACTGGTCGGGAACCGGGCCCTTGACTGGGTCAAGGCTCAGTCAAGTTTTCAGAACATTGAATTTATTAAGAGAAACATTGAGAGCCCAAATGCAAAACCCAATTTATACCATATTTTATCCTAATCTAATTTATTCCACAAATTTTACTATTCTATTCCATTTTTTTTCCCCCAAAAGCCAACATGTGGTTCCGCCACTGTTTACACCATTTAAGGCTTTAACACATCCTTACATGCATATATTTTTATAAGTAATAAATTATTTAAAGTAAATTTTATTTTAAAGTATTCTCTTTGGTAGTTGACAGATAAAACCTATTGCGCTTGAATATCATGAAACAACCAACAAATGAGAATGTGACGTATACAAAATAATTTATATAAACATATATGACAATCTTGCATACACTGGTGGATACGCCCAGGAGGGGCCTATGCCCTTCCTCAACTTTTAAAATTTTTCTTTATGTTTTTCATGTATTTAAATTTTTTTAGAGTTCTCTCACAACAATACAAATACATGAACCAAAATATATTCATTTATTTATGTTCTTTACCTTTCTAATTTGGGTTGCATTTTAAAAAAGTAATTAAAGTTATATGAAATTATGATTGAGATTTAAGTTATATTATGTGACAAAAGAAAAATTCATAAAAAAATAAACTTGATAATTATCTTATAAACTTGGTTTTATATGAATATAACAATTTCTCATTTTTTTTTAATCAAATAAAGTATACGTTAAATATAAGTGTTAAAATATTATGATTAGAATATGTCTTATATAAATATAATCATTCTTAATCATAGATGTAGATTTAAATTTTTAACCTAGTCTAATTTCCCATATCGTTTATAAAATGATCACTATGTTTTAACGAAAATACATAGATATTAATTGGCAATTTTTATTTTATTTTTAAATTGTTTTCACCCCTCCTGAACATAATTTTTACCTCCGCTACTAGTTGCATACTTGTTACATTGTTATGCCTGGGAAGGTAAGGGTTGACCGGGGGGGGGAGGGGTGGTCGGGGTCACGTGGAGAATGACTTGCTCCCGTCAGAACAACAAACACACGTCAGGCCTGCCAAACGATATGGAGCTCCCACGCGTCCATTTTCCTGCTGTAAACCGTGCGAAGTCAGCTTGGGAAGAAGGTGATCGGACATAAAGCCGGATTGTATCCTGACAATCACACCAAACCCAAGGATTTAATGATGATTACACGCTTCAACTTGATATAAGAAGAGGAAGACCCCTTCATTAAGGGGATTCGACCATTTTTACAAAAAAACAGTCTCTCTCTCTCTTGTAAACAACACATTTACTTTTTCTAAACCTCTTGTAAGTCAGTCCGCTGTTGCGATCCGACCCACACTCACTATCAATACAAATCAGTGGACGTAGGACTTGCTACCTTAGCATCCGAACCACTTTAAAAGTTCTCATAGCATTTATTTCTCTTTATATATTCATTTTCACGTGCGCTTTTTGATCAATCAACATTGCACACGTATTGATTAGTTGGTGCCCAAAATCTCGCATCAACAGTTTGGCGCTAGAAGGAGGGCTAATTTAGTGTCTACCCTTCATCAGGAGAATCTTTGACCGACTGGTCCTACAACAGCGAATGGCTTGTCAACTCGAGCTGAGCAAGTAATGCAACAGTCTTGAAGAAGTTCGCTTTCATAAAATGCTGCGAGGGATGTCCCGACAGCTCCACAACTTGACCCTGCCATCAGAAACTACCTGGAGAGGTTCAACAATACTCTCTAGATGGTCAACCAAAGGCTGGACCGTTTGGACCAAGGCATGTCATCTACCACAGCTAGGGCGGTGCAACCGCCAAAGATGCCTGCAGGTCGCCGAAAGCGCGGCAAAGGGTAATAGCCCGTGCCGCGAGCACTGTAGCGCGTAGGCGCAGGGTAAGCAAGTGGCAAAAAGTAAGCCTGCGGGCTCCCAAGGACCAGCGAACACAAAAGGTGCCCCGAGCAGGGTATCGGCAAAGCTGAGACTCGGCGAAAGAGTGAATCCCGAGCTGTCCCATGCCACGTCGCAGGCAAACCCAAGCGAAAATGCTGGGCGCGGTGATTCCTATCACCACCAGCAGAACGACCCCGATCGTTATCATGCGGGTGACTCTCACACCTCGCAGGGCGGTTCGTACCACCGCGAGGGTCGTGAAAATGCCCCGCACAATCCACCGTCTTCACACGCCCCTAGTCAGCATGTGTCGAGTGTGGCCAAAAATGTCGACCGAGGCGAAGAGGAATCCGACCTCCGGACCTTCCTGAACCGCAATCGAGAAGGCCAGACTCGCACGGGTGAAAGCAATCCCCAATTGGCTCCGTTACCACAAATTGAGGAGCTACAGCGAGCTCTGGACAGGTTGAGGGAGCAGCAAAACGAACAGGCGCAGTCGCCTCTGCGTCCCCTTTTTCTCCCAAAGTATTAGCTGCTCCACTTCCACCGGGGTTCAGAATGCCAGATATACGGCCGTTTGATGGGAACTATGATCCTCAGGATCACTTATATGAGTTCAACGACCTGATGGAGCTCCACCAGGTTTCGGACCTTGCAAAATGTCGTTGTTTGGTCGTAACGCTAGCTTCTCACTCCAAGCGGTGGTTAAGGTCGCTCCCGTCGGGATCGATCAGTTCGTGGCCTCAGATGAGCACGACGTTCCTGCGACATTTCCAAGCCAATCGAAAGTTTTCGATGCCTTTGAGCTACCTCAGCAACATAAGGCAAGAAAGAGATGAATTCCTGCAATCTTACATTGACCGATTCCACAGGGAACTCAACAAGGTGGCCCACGCTCCAGAAGAGTCTATCCGAACACTCATAATAGCTGGAGTTCACCCGCAAACCGACCTGTGGAAAGAACTACAGGCTGAAGACGATATTTCCCTCACCAGATTCTACAACCTGGCAGAAAAGTATCTCCGAATAGAGAATTCATTGGCGGCACTCCGCCGTCGCGATCACGGCACTTCCAGCAGTATGTCTGGTGAGGGAGATAATAGGGGAGCTGATCGCAAAGGAGACATTGACGATCAGCGAAAAGGGAAGAAACCCCGCTACGAGCAGAAAAAATCCTATGCTCCTGTTCCTCGTCGCGACCGCGACAGGACTCAATATACTCCGCTGAACGTGTCCATATCTGCAATCCTCGACAAATCTGAGGAGGCCAGCTTGCTCGGTGAGCCTGAACCAATGAAAACTCCTACTACGGCTAGAAACAGCAAAAAATACTGTCGCTACCGTTGGTATAACGGGCATCACACTGATGAATGCCGAGCTCTAAAGCAGGCTATCGAAGAGCTCATCAAGAAATGGCACTTCAAGGAGTACATTGATAACTCCCCAAAAGAAAACCAAGGGGAGCAAAAGAAAAAGCGTCGTGATCGCAGCGGGTATAGCAATGTGAACATAATTTTCGGAGGTCCGCACCTCGCGGGAAACACGCGAGGAGTGCAGGAAAGGTATGCTCGCGAAGCGCATCACGACCCGATCAGGGTAATGAACACTTCGCAGCGACCTCAAAAAGCTAGAAAGGAGGAACCAATCACCTTCTGCGAGAAGGAGGCAGCTCGCTTGCACCATCCTCATGAGGATGCTCTGGTGATCACGCCCCTGATAGGGTGTCATAATGTCTGCAGAATGCTTGTAGACAACGGAAGCGCTGTGAACATCCTATTCAAGTCTGCTTTTGATAGAATGAACCTGGTCGAGGCCGACCTGAAGCCAGCCTCGATGCCTTTTTACGATTTTATAGGTGACCACCTGATCCCCAAAGGGACGATCCAGCTACCAGTCACGCTCGGTGACTACGACGAGGTGACTAGGGTTACTGAATTTTTGGTCGTGGACGGCCCGTCGGCTTTTAATGGAATCTTGGGGCGACCTCTGCTGAGAACCTTCAGGGCAGTCACTTCCATTTATCACCTCAAGATGAAGTTTCCCACTCCAACGGGGATCGAAGAAGTAAGCGGGTCGCAAAGCGCATCTCGCGAATGCTATGTAAAAGCGGTACAGATGGTAGATAAGGGCATTTCGCGATGTGTGCCCCGCCAGGCTATGGCGATCAGTCGGATCGAGCCACAGCCCGGTCCAGCGGAGGATAACCTAGATCCACGAATCCAAGAAATTTCCCCCAGCGGCCCGGTTGAGGATCTGTCGAGGTTTCGGTCGATCCGAAAGAGTCGAGCCGAGTGTTAAAGATTGGAAGCTGTCTCAACCCATAGCTCGCTTCCGAGCTGGTAAGCTTCTTAAAGAAGAACATTGACGTGTTTGCTTGGTCGCACGCAGATATAGTCGGGATCGGCTCAGACATTATTTGCCATTCATTGAATGTCAGCAGTGAAGCCAAGACAGTTCGACAAAAAAGAAGGGCGATGGATCCGGAGCGGTATGCCGCACTAAAATCAGAAGTGGAGAACCTTCTCCGGAATGGATCCATTTGTGAAGCTCTGTACCCGACCTGGGTTGTCAACCCGGTCCTGGTAAAGAAGCCGAATGGCAAGTGGTGGACATGCGTAGACTTGAGTGACCTCAATAAAGCTTGCCCGAAAGACAACTTCCCCCTGTCGAGAATCGACCAGCTCGTTGATGCCACCTCGGGGCACGAGCTATTGAGCTTCATGGATGCGTACTCGGGATATAATCAAATCCTGATGTACAGACCAGATGAGGAGCATACGACCTTCATTACGGACCGGGGGCTATACTGTTACAAAGTCATGCCCTTCAGCCTCAAGAATGCGGGTGTGACCTATCAGAGGTTGGTCAATCGAATATTCTCCGACCAGATCGGGGGGACAATGGAGGTCTATGTGGACGACATGCTGGTCAAATCCCAGGTCGCCTCAGAACATATTGTGCATCTCGCAAAGATGTTTGACATACTCCAACTCTACAGAATGAAGCTGAACCCTCTTAAATGTTCATTCGGGGTATCGTCAGGAAAGTTCCTGGGATATATGGTCAATCAGCGGGGCATAGAAATGAACCCCGAAAAGATTCAGGCTCTTCTCGATATGAAGAGCCCGACCAGCAAAAAGCAGGTCATGAGTCGGAACGGCGGATAGCCACACTTAGTCGCTTCGTATCAAGGTTAACGGACCGCTGTTTACCGTTTTTCAATGTTCTGAAGGCCAACAAGAGATTCAAATGGACTCTTGAATGCGAGCAGGCATTCCAGAGTATAAAAGAACACCTTGGGAAACCACCTCTCCTCTCTAAACCTCTTCCACAGGAAATCCTGCTCATCTACCTGTCCGTCTCCCAGTTCGCGGTCAGTGCAGCTTTAATACGGGAAGAGGAAAAGACTCAGTGGCCCGTATATTATGCAAGTAAGCGTCTATCGGATGCCGAGATGCGGTATCCAAAAATGGAGCGACTAGCTTTTGCTCTCCTGGTCGCGTCTAGAAAGCTGCGACCTTACTTCCATGCCCATATAATCAATGTGATGACAAATTACCCCCTCAGGCAGGTCCTTCAGAAACCAGAAGCCTCGGGTAAACTACTCAAATGGGCCATGGAATTGAGCCAGTTCGACCTAAAGTACAAGCCCAAGTCGACCATTACAGGGCAGGTTATTGCCGACTTCATCTCGGAATTCTCTTATTTCCCAAACGGGCAACAGCCTAGTGAAGCTGCGCAAGAAAGTATTCAGAACCTATCGACTTGGAACCTCTACGTCGACGGGTCATCAAACAGGAAAAGAGCCGGTGCAGGTCTTCTCCTTGTGAGCCCCGAGGGGGCTCGAATTCATGGTATTCTCCGGTTCGGGTTTAAAGCGACCAACAATGAGGCCAAGTACGAAGCCCTGTTCGCCGGGTTGCGACTTGCCAAAGAAATGGGTGCAACCATGATCAACATTTACAGTGATTCTATGCTGGTCATCAACCAAATTCTAGGGGAATACCAAGTCAAGGAAGAGAACATGGTCCACTACCTGAAAGAGGCTAAGAGCGCGCTGGGGTCGTTTAAGCACTTTGAAATCGCTCAGATCCCCAGAGAGAGCAATTCGATAGCGGACGCCTTGGCCAAGATAGCCTCCTCGCTGGATTCAGAGGCTCCAGACAATATTCCTGTTCGTTTCATCGGTGCTCCAACAATCAGCTCGACCGAACAGGCCGTAAGTGTGGCTCAACCGGATTCCTGGATGACTCCCATTATCCAGTACCTCAAGGATGAGACCTTGCCAAGCGACAAGGTCGAGGCAAGGATCCTGCGAGTAAGATCTGCTCGCTTCACACTCATCGGGGACCTTACTGCATGTAAGAGGATTCAGGTGCCCTCTTCCGATGTAACCAAGGTGAATGCGCATTACATCATGAGGGAAATCCATGAAGGGAGGATCCGGTAACCATACAAGCTCGATCTCTTGCGAACAAGGTTGTTCGTCAGGGATATTATTGGCCCCGAATCCAGGAAGATACGCACAACTTCGTTAAAAAAATGTGACAAGTGCCAGCGGTTCGCGAACATTTCGCGAGCCCCCTCGCACGAACTGACTACAATGTCTAGCCCCTGGCCGTTTTCCATGTGGGGGATTGACCTTATCGGTCCCATGCCAGTTGGAAAGGGAGGGGTCAAGTATGCCGTGGTCGCGGTCGATTATTTCACAAAATAGGGTGGAAGCCGAACCTCTGGCCGCGATCACGATCAGAAAACTTAAAGACTTCATTTTCAAGAACATAGTGTGCCGCTACGGAATTCCCCACACCCTCATCTCGAACAATGAAAAGCAGTTCGACAACGAGGAGTTCAAACAGTTCTGCGACGAGCTGGGCATCCATAAGAAATTCGCTTCATCGCGGATCCACAAGCAAATGGCCAAGTTGAAGCAGTCAACAAGACCATCAAGCACACTCTAAAAGCCAAACTTGGGGCGCCAAGGGGAAGGTGGGTGACGACCTCCCCGAGGTCTTATGGGCGTACAGGACAACTCCAAGAACTTCCACCTCAGAGACCTCTTTTTCGCTAGCATATGGCTGCGAAGCGATGATTCCTGTAGAGGTGGGAACCAGTTCACTTTGGAGGGACTTGTACGATGAGGTTGAAAACGAAGCACTTATGAGGGCAAGTTTGGACCTCGTTGAAGAACATCGCGACAAGGCTTCGCTAAGGATAGCAGCCTACCAGCAGCGAGCAAAGAGGTTTTTTGATTCAAAGGTCAAGCGAAGAGACTTCCAGGTCGGTGACCTTGTGTTAAAGGAAATTCACCTTGGAACCAGGGAACCAAGTGCGGGGGTATTAGGACCTAACTGGGAAGGTCCATATCTGGTCGATAAGGTGATCAGACCGGGGACTTACCATCTCAAAAGACTGAACGGTTCCAAAGTGCCCCGAGCTTGGAATGCCAAGCACCTTCGACCATACTATCAGTAATCCCGAACTCAATCCTTATGAAGTTAGTTCGATTTTGTTCTGTAATTGTAAAGTATTACCCTGTTCGCTTAATGGTTCAAGTTTATCCTGTTCGCTTGTAATTCATGAATAACATTGCCTATGTAATTGAACTAAAGTTGCGAACAAGCACGCATGTATGAAAAAGCGAATTGTAATTAAAAACAGAATGTATTTTCATTATGTACAAGTAAAATATAGACCCACTTCCAATGGAGCAAAAGCTCGTTACACTAAGAGGTCGGGGGATCTTTCGAGCACCGAACCCTCTCGCTCGGTCGGGAGGCCCCGCGGGCGTCTGCTGCGATGCTTATCTTCTTCCTCTGCCAAGAGCCGCAAAGTCTCTTGCCAATATGGTGGGAGGGCAGACACGTCGAGTTCTGGGTTCTTCGATCGCAGTGTGTAAATAGCCCCGATCGCCCAGTCGGCAGCCTTTTCCTCCGTCTCCTCTAACTGAATCCGCATTTCTTCAGTGAGTGAAGCGACCTTTTCCTGACTCTCTTGGAGTTCGACCTCGAGAGCTCGCTTCTCCTGTTCGGAGGCCTCCCTTTCCTGCTCGGCCTTCTGAGCCCATTCGGAGGTCGTCTGAATCACCTGGTCCTTCTCCCCGACCTCCTTGGAGAGCCTGGCGGTTGTCCTTTGTAGCTCCTTCACTTCCTCCGTGCGTCGCTCGAGCTCCACCTTCTGGAAGTCCACGGTTCGCAAAGTGGCATCCTTTTGCATCAAGTACCTGTTCGCCGCTTCGAATGCCTCCTTTCTTTCAGCTTCGGCAGACTCTAGGCTTTTCTTAAGTTTCGCGATATCATCTTGCTCGTTGGACTCCTTCGCGGCTCCCAGCCGAGTCTTCTCCATAGACATCCTCATCGCAAGCAAAGCCTGCGAGCAAGAATGTGATCAGAAATGAACCAGAATGTTTTAAGAGAAGCTCGCTCACCTTGCTTAGATGCAGCTCGCTTACCTTGCTAAGATGCTGGAATGACATGGTCAGCAGGTCGTCGCCCATGTCAACGAACTCCTCATAAGACTCCGATAGTCCACACTCGAGCAGAGAATAGACTATCTCAATGCAGATCTCTGGGCAGGCCCCCTTCCCCCAACGAGTCTAGCACTGGCATGTCCACCGCCTTATCGGTGGTGGTCGCCTCGCTAGCAGGTTCCTTGCCCGACCTCTTTGAGTCCCTTCGCGACCTCAAGGGCTCCTCCTCGGATTCAGTCTCAGACTCGTCGGCCTGGACCTGTTTCCTCTTCTTCGACCTTTGAGATGGAGCCTTCCGCTTAGGACGGGTTGGGGGTGCCTAGCGACCTGCTCCGCCCTGGTCACTCCTTGCGCGGGTTGGGGCCGTGAGGGTGCGGCCGTTCGTGTTGGTTGTGCCAGGACGGGACGAGCAGCTTCGGCCGCCCTCTCACTCCTCGATCAAGGGAAGACGAATGGTGCCCGGCGAGACTGCCCGGACTCCTTCGGAGGCATAATTTCTGCACGAACATGTTTTAGTAGAAAAAACTATTCGGCGACCAGAAAGAAAACCAATGTAACTTACCTTCAAGGGGTTCTAACGACGCGTTGCTATCGATAAAACCGTACTTCCGCAGGTTCGCGGTGGTCACTAGCTTCCTCGCGTCTCGGCTTTCCTCAGGAAGCACTCCAAAGGATACAAGTCTGTCTGGGTTGTCGAGCAAGTCTTGGCTAGTCGTTCTATTAACTGCAAAAGAAACAGGTCGTTATCATAAAGCATGCGAACAGGCAATATACCTAACGAAGGAGAACCTACTTGGCGCTTGAAAGTGGCAGTAGCGGTCGTAGCAGAAAAAGAAGAATTTGGTCTCATAGGCTCCTGCGTTGCTGGGATAACTATGTATCCCCTCGGCAATTGTAGGTCACCGGGACAAGTAATACGAATCTTTGTCCCTACTCTTTTTGAGATAATAAGCGACGCCGAGCCCACTACAGCCGCTCTCGCGGCACGCGATGTACATCGCGACGACGATGACATACGCGTTCGGTGTGAGCTGCATCGGTGCGATCCCGAAGTGATCCAGGACCGACCTGATGAAAGGATGGAAAGGAATCATCCCTCCACCCTTGAAGATCTCTTCGGAGATCGCCGCAAGACCGTCGGCAGGATGTCGCGACGACCTGGTGTGGTCGAGGAACACCTTTGCTCGGACGTTATACTGTTTTTTAATCCTATCAAATTCTTCTCGGGTGAGAACCGAGAAGACTTCAAGGGACGCATCCGCGGGAACTTCCTGCGTGGACGAGCTGGTTCCTTCCTCACCGACGGGCTTGGACGGATCCATTCGAGTCTGCAACATCGACAAACACGGTCATTTAATCCTTTGTGTTTTGCCCCGTGCGGCGGCAAGGGACAAACTCCTAAAACCCTAATAGTAACTCGAGCTGCTACCCACGGCTCGAGTCCGGCAACAGTGGCACGTCTCTGGTGGAACACCGAGAGACCACGCCGTTGCCCACCAACCAAACAAATGCCAAAAAAAAAAAAGAAAGAAAAGAGAATCTTACTTTCTGAGATGCGTGATCGAGGCCGAAACTCGTTCCAGTTGCCTGATAAGCGCCGATCGGAAAGAAAGATCTCTGGTCTGCGAAGACTTGTCACTCGAAGCAAAAGGGGTTTTAGCGGCTTCATCCGGAAAAACACGAGTTCTTATATGGGCAACGAATCGACGGTTGCAACCCTTCGGAACCGAAGCGACAGCCCTCTCTCTCCTCCCCGCATTTAATGCGCCCCACGTCGCATTAAATGCCATAATGAGGGCTGACGCTTTGAGGCGCTAGCATCAAAAGTGCAATACGACGTCGAGTCAGCACACGCATTTAATGCACCTGACACATTACAGCGCGAGCAGAGTGCCTGACAGCGCGGATGCAGGTTCATTGAACCTCTCCACAGCATAGAAAGGAACGCCCGATGAATCCAGGTCGCTAGAATGATGGTCGTCAGGTCGTTTTGGACAAGGGTGGCTCGAGGTCGTGCTCGCCAAGGATTCTGCACCGAGCTTCTTCCGTGCAGGTCGAAACGACCAAAACCCATCACGGCACGAGTTAGTTTCCAAGGTTCGACCCTCCAAACCTTACAAACTAGGGGGCTTCTGTTATGCACGGGAAGGTAAAGGCGACGTGGGGGGAGGGGGGTGAATGACTGCTCCCGCGTAACAACAAACACACGTCGAGCCCTTAAGGGCGATATGGAGCTCCCACGCGTCTATTTCCTTGCTGTGAACCGTGCGAAGTCAGCTTGGGAAGAAGGTGATGGGACATAAAGCCAGATTGTATCCTGACAATCACACCAACCCAAGGATTTAATGATGATTACACGCTTCAGCTTGATATAAGAAGAGGAAGACCCCTTCATTAAGGGGATTCGACCATTTTTACAAAAAATCAGTCTCTCTCTCTCTTGTAAACAACACATTTACTTTTTCTAAACTTCTTCTAAGTCATCAGCTGTTGCGACCTGACCCACACTCACTATCAATACAAATCAGTGGACGTAGGACTTGCTACCTTAGCATCCGAACCACTTTAAAAGTTCTCATAGCATTTATTTCTCTTTATATATTCATTTTCACGTACGCTTTTTGATCAATCAACATTGCACACGTATTGATTAGTTGGTGCCCAAAATCTCGCATTAACATACACCATCCACTTTAATTTGCTTTATTCATATTTAATTTTAAGTTGTCTATGCTAAGTTTTATTTGTATTTAATTTAAAGTTATCTGTGTTAAGTTTTATTGATATTTAATACATTAATTGGCTTTATTTTTTAAGGTAGGTGAGGGCTCGAGAGTTATTAGTCCAATAAGTCCCCTCACATCGAATATATATATATATATATATATATATATATATATAGTTTTAATTTTCTTTATCTAGTTTGTATGGGGATAAAAAACTTGAAATCTTTGGTTTTGATATTATGTTAAGTTGTCATCTCGCCTGAAAGCTTAAACTAGTAGGTAAAGACTCAACATATATTAGACCAATAATCTAATCATATTAAAACACATAAATTTGTATACATTGATTTGTAAACTTTTGAGTTGTTTTTTCATATATGAACTTTCAGCTCCTAATAATAATAATAATAATAATAAAGTAATGATACATATAAAAACTATTAGTAATCCTGTATATTTGATATGCTATCTCCTTTAATTTAAACCATTAATTACGACTTTCTCTGTAATTAATTATCTTTGATTATAATACTTCTTACACCATTTTTAAGTTATACGTGATTAATGTATTAAATGCATTTACACCGTTTAAGGCTTTAACACGTGCTCACATGCATATAAATGTTATAAGTTTAGTTAATAAATTTAACACAATCTTTAAGTTATATGTGATTAATGTATTAAAGCATTTAAGGCGTTAACACATGCATACAAAATTTTAAGTCATCTCATCGTATTTGAAAACATTAATTTGTATGAATAAATTTGTAGACCGTTTAAATTGTTTTTTCATATTTGAACTTTTGATTCCTAATAAAAAAAAAAGTAATGTTACATATAAAAAACTATCGATATAAACTATTTCATACAATTTGATATGACAATCTTATACATTTGATATACCATTTCCTTTAATTTAAACTATTAATTTCAACTTTCTTTGTGATTAATTACATTCTGTTAGTTGTATGTCTATTCAGTAAAAACTTTATTACCAATATGTTCATGAAAATAACATAAACTAGGAGGGTGGGCACACCTTCAATAGCACGGTATTTCAAATAAAATAAACCTGTAGGGCACACCTTCAATGGCACAATATTTAAATCTGACACTCGAAACTCAACTTCATCGATCATTTCTTAAATATAAAGAGAAAATCTCATTTTAATGGAAGATCAGAAGCCAATTGTGTTGATCACAGGCTTCTCTCAGAAAGGAATCGGCCCTGAGAATGCAGCCTTTAGAAGCGTTGGCCGTCCAGCGTTGTTCACCAAAATATCAATTCTTCCAAACTTTTCAATAACATTTGCCACAACATTCTCCACACTTTCATCTGAAACAACATCAACTGTTATTGAAAAGTTTGGAAGAATTGATATTTTGGTAAACAACTCTGGAGTCCTTTGCATTGGCCCTCTTGCTGAGCTTCCATTATCAGCTATCCAGAAGTGCATTTGACGTCAACGCTTTGGTGCTTATAATATATGATTTCTTTGAATTTTCTGTTCATTATCTATATTTGTAGCTTTTATTGGGGTTTTACTTCGCTGATCTTCTACACGACTTATCCTTCCATAGGTCATCCGTTTGCAATGAAGGCGCCTATATATGTTGAGATCACAATAAAATAGATTTCAACTTTGAAAATCAATCACTATACTTGTTTTTACTATAACGAGGATTCGTCATATGATAGAGAAATCAAACCCACAGGAAAATGTGTCTAGGCTTATAATTGATAATTTGATACCATGATCAGAGGTCTGTGATTGTGAGAGAGATTGGAAAATGGAATTGGGTTTAGGTGTTTAGTTAATTGAATTTAGGGTTTTAATTTTTTAAAAATAAAATGCGGATACCCACGGGCATTACTCAGCCCACCCGCATTTTTTACGAACGGGTCAGGTGCAGGTAATATTTATACGGGTAAATTTTAGACGTACTCATACCGGCCTGTTTAATGCGGGTACGGGTACCTTTTTGCCAAGTCTAATATATATATCAAATTTTTTCTTTTATGTTTTTATCATTCATCAATTATTATCATTAATAATTTATTTATTTAATTTGAAGATAAATTGTAAATGCATATAAAAACATTTTTCATGGTATTTAAAATTACTTTTGATATATAGTACTAAAAGATCTTTCCAACATATATACCTATGATAATGATGCTTCTCCCATGCTTTCTTTTTTCTTTTTAGTTTTTCCCCTCAAGGTTTGAAGAAAATCAAACACACCCAAAGATTCTGGATAATAAAAATGCACCCAAACTTTTTATTCAACTTTTTGGGTGCACTTGTTATTATCCAAAGTTCTTGGATGTGTTGCATTTTCCTCTAACTTTGAGGAGAAAATTGTCGAATACCCAACAGTAGATGTTGAAGGATTTATGCCACTGCCTCCGCTTATCTGGATCAGGTAATTTAGGAGGAGTTGTTTTCATTGGATGTCCCTCGGCCATCCATGTACTAATTAAAGATGATTGAGAAATACGACAGTCTCGTTTTCGAACACAATGAGACTGTCTAATAATTTAATTAGGAGTGGGCAAAAAAATAGGATAGAACTGGAACCGACGAGTACTTTGGTTTCGGTTTTGGTTCCTATACAGAACCAATTGCCACAGTATTGGTTCCGGTTCCAAAAACCTGGAACCAACACTGTCCACTTCTGGTTTCGGTTTCATTCATGTAGGAACTGAGAATGGGAACCAGAACCGAAACAAAGAGAAGAAGAAAAGACGGAAAAGAAAGCGCCACAGGGACCAAGCATGAAAGATTGACCGAAAATGAAATCAAACATCTCAAACCAAATCACACTAACAGTACCAAAAATCCAAATCTCTTAATCACGAACCAAATCAAAAAGAAAAAAAAAAAAAATCAAATCAAGCATACAACCTGCTGAGAAATTATAATCCCAAATACATTCAAACCAGCAAAATCAACTAGCAAACATATGCACCCAAATATATCAAAACCAGCAAAATCAATCATACAACCTGAGAAAAAAAAAGTATTATATGTACTTTTAATTTTAGGGAAAAGGCAAACTGAAGAGAGAGGGAGCCGGTCGATCTAGGTGTTTGAGGAGACAAAGAATGAGGAGGAAGCGTTGGAGGTGTTTGAGACAGTGGTGGTGGTGAGGTAAATGTAAGGGATGGTACGTGTTTGGATAAAGATGGTAAAGAGCTAAAGCATTTGTAAATTAAAACAATTCATTCAAAAATTAAATATGAATGCTAATTAATAGTCAAGAAATTAAAAAGAAAAATAAAATTTTGAAAAACAAAGGCTTCGTTTGGTTCACAATTGGGTGTTTTTGGGAAATTTTTTTTGAAAAAAGTTAAAAAAAAGTTGAATTGGGCGGGTATTACGATGTAGGATTTATAAATTATAAAATACCCCCTATGTTTGTTTATTTACAAAACACCCCCTATAATAAAATATTAAAAGTTAACAAAAACACCCCCAACACACCCTAAAATCAAATACGGACAGCCAGCCACCACCGCCGGAGGGTGGCCGGATTCGCCGTATCGACGCATGACCGGCTGGATCTTGTTGGTCGTGCGCTAATATGGCCTTTTCCGGCCAGATCTGGCCGTATTTACTTGTCAACGACGGCCAACAAACGGTCGTCGTTGATGGTCAAGCAGCGCCGTTTGTTGGCTGTCGTTACCGACTATTTCGGCCAAAGATCTGGCCGTCAACGGCCAGATCTTTGGCCTTAGATCTGACCGGAAAAGGCTAGATTGGCGCACTATCGGCGAGATTTAGCCGATAGTGCACCATCCTACCAGATTTTGGCCATTTTAAGCGGTGGTGGTGGAATCGGTAAATGTGGATTACTGGAATGTTTTTGTAATTTTTAAAAAAATATTTAAGGGTATTTAATTAAATTATCAAATTTAAGGAGTTTAAAAAAAGTTGAATAATATTGAGAGTAGTATTCCCAAAAACTAGAGTTTTTGAGTATTTTACTGTTTAACTTTTTTAGGAATACTAAAAGTAGTATTCCCAATTGGCAACCAAACGAAGTCAAACAATTTTCTTGAATTTCAACAACTGATTTGACAATGCCTCCGCGTCTATTATCTACAACAACTTCGTGTGAGTAAATACTAAATATAGCAGATTTTTAGAGAACCCGACCAATTGATTACTTACACGTAAGAAAAGTTAGTTAAAAAGAGATTGGGTTGATAGCTTTCACCTCCACTAATTAATCACATGTTGTAATTCTTGCTTTTGCTCGCAGTTAGTATTGAGTATTGACTTGAGGAGGAATGTGTTTCGCTTTTTCTTGCTATGATTATAAGTATCATCTATTTGGAAGACAGTTAATGGTTAGCTCCTTCTATCTACTTTTGAGGTCTTTACTCTTTCTATTGTTCTCATTCTCTCCACACTCCACTTGAGAGCTCCATTAATTTGCAGCTTCAGATTGCATCCTACCAAGCTACCAAAATCAAACTTGCGAGTGGTGCAGGAGACAGAAAACAATTATACGTAATTTTCAATTTTGGAGGTGCATTGTAATTTTTACAGGTTATGTTTGTCATTTTTTTAAATAGAAGAGAGGTTACTGTTGGTTCTAGTTTCGGTTCCTTTTGAAATTGAACTGGGTATCCGGACTAGTCCACCCCTATATATATATATATATATCAAAATTTTCTTCTTCATTCTTTTTTGACAGCGTAAGCTGCTGTTATCTTCAACAACTCGAAACTCAAATCTCACCAATCATTTCTTAAATATAAAGAGAAATCTCATTTTAATGGAAGATCAGAAGCAAACTGTGTTGATCACAGGCTGTTCTCAGGGAGGAATCCGCCATGCATTGGCTCATGAGTTTGCTTCTAAAGGCTGCATTGTTGTGGCCTCAAGTAGGTCCAAAAGAACCATGGCTGATCTTGAAAATGATTCCAGGTTCTTCGTGCAAGAACTTGATGTTGTTTCAGATAAAAGTGTGGAGAATGTTGTGGCAAATGTTATTGAAAAGTTTGGAAGAATTGATATTTTGGGTTGAACAACGCTGGAGTCCTTTGCATTGGCCCTCTTGCCGAGCTTCCATTATCAGCTATCCAGAATGCATTCGACGTTAATGTTTTTGGTGCTTATAATATATGATTTCTCTGAATTTTGTGTTCATTATCTAATTTTTTTTGTTATTACTGTTATGATCACGTTCCATAGAACTCATCTCTAAAATTGGTTTTTATTTATTTAATGTGTTTCTAGATTTCATATGATAAAGAATCAAACCCACAGGAAAATGTGTCTAGGTTTATAATTGACACCATGATCAGGATTCAGGTCATCCCCTAAACCATTCATATGGTTTATAATGGATATATATTCTCTATGGTTAATTTATGGTAAAAATGAGGAACCCATATTTGCATTACTTCAACCAAATTTTAATTATTTTTTTACTGTTGCTTTGTTTAGCATTTGGTGTTCCCCATCTGATATTAATTTGAAGTTTCACTGATGAAATATATAGGTGCCATGAGAATGATTCAAGCTGTTGTTCCCCACATGGCAGCTAGGAAAAAGGGGAAGATTGTAAACATTGGAAGTATTGGTGCTGTTAGCCCTGCACCATGGACTTCTGTTTACTATGCATCTAAATCTTCTCTTTGGGTGCGTTTGGTTCGGGGTGAAATAGGATAAATCCTATAATCTTTTGTTTAATTTTCAAGATTCCCTCGTTTGGTTGTCAAATAATATAATATTACAGTAATATTTTATTGCAAATAATGGTTACTATTAGGTAATATTGGGGGTAATCAGATTACCTTTCCTAGGGGGTGTTAATGTTAGATTACCGGGGTAATCATAATTTTTACCCTATTTTGCCCTTAATATTTTATCATTCTGGACACATTTGCCCTCATATGTCTACCAAATAACAATTAGCCCAGACCCTCTACATTTGAGAACTTAGCTAAAACACCCCCCCACAAAAAAAGTTTAAAAGTTAACAAAATACCCCCAATCATCCAAGACCATCTCCGGCCACTAGCCACCACCGCTGGCCATCGGCGAAAGTCATCATATCGGCACAAGACGGCAGGATCTTGCTGGTCGTGTGCCGATAAGGACATTTCCAACCATGGATTTGTGATCCATGGCCAGAAATGACAAGATCTGGCCGTTTCACAGCCAAAGATGTGGCCGTGAAATGCCATAGATCTGGCCGTTTCACGGCCACATCTTTGGCCGTGAAATAGCCATATTCATGGCCAGATCTGGCCGGATTAGGCCTAATCGGCGTACGACCAACTAGATTTGGCTGGTCGTGCGCCATTACAGCGGCTTTCGGTGATGGTGGTGGCTGTCGACGGTGGTTTGGGGTGAGTGGGGGTGACTTTGCTACAAATTAAAGTTGTATATGGTTGGGGTGTTTTGGTAAAATTTCAAATATAGGGGGGTTAAAAGAAATAATTTAAAAAATAATAGAATAAAATAATAATAAAAATATTATTATATTATTATTTTAAAATGAGGACAATTTAGTAATCTACATAACATACCCACTCATTTATCCTCCCAACCAAACATATTATTATAACATACCCATCAATTTATTCCAATCGACCAAACACATTTTTCTAAAGATTCCCTAGTAATCTATCTTTCTAGTAATACAACATTCCTCAATAATATAACATTCCCTAAACCAAACGCTACCTTCATTCATTCACTGATACCTTGAGGTAAGCATATATATCATCTCTACTGTCCTAAAATTGATGAAAAAGTAATCTGTTTACTATTCTTAATTACGACTATTAGTCAATTTAGCATGTCGAATATCTCTAAGGGGGTGTTTGGTTAGGAGATATTTGAGATTACTGAGGTTAAGTCATCTTATATTACTTGATTATCATGTTTGGTTGTCAAATAATATAAAATACTGGTAATCTTCAAATACCAATAGTGGTTACTATTGAAAATATTTGAGGTAATTTGATTACCTCTATTTTCTTAGGTATTCTAAGATTACCAGGATTATCTTTTTTTGTTACAATTCTATCCCTTATTAAAAAAATTTTAGGACAATAATGCCTTTATTTTTAAATTTATTTACATGAATATAGCTTTTACTATTTCAACTTCCAATTAATTATTTTTTTGGACAAAATTACCCTTGAATTCAAAACAAATTATAGCTCACCCAAGCCACCACCCCTAGCCACCACTGCGCGATCGTCCGCCGCTGCAGGGCGCACGAAACCGGCGAAATGGCCAGATCTAGCCATTGACTGCTAGATCGATTGGTAATCAATCTGGCCATTAACGGCCATTGATCCGTCAACGGCCAGATATCTGGCCGGAAATGGCCATATTGGTGTATGGCGACCATTTTCGGCCTTTTGTGCGCCGTTAGGTTACCGAATGTCGGCGGCCTGCGATGGTTGCCGGTGGCCGACAGTGGTTGGGTTGGTGGAGGGGGTGTTTTGTTGATTTTCAAAACTTTTATTATGGGGTTGTTTTTGCTAAGTTTTTAAATGTAGGGGGCGTTATAGTAATCCAAATAATAATAATATTAAAAAATAATATAATAATAATATTTAATTAGTGGACAATTCAGTAATTTAAATAACATACCCATCAATTTATTCCTTCTCAACCAAACATATTAATATGACATACCTACCAATTAACCAAACACATTTTTCCTAAAGATTCTCAGTAATCTTCAAGGTAATCTATATTTCCAGTAATCTAACATTCTCTGAACCAAATACCCCCTTAGCATTATACAAAAAGTTTCAAGATAGAATATGTTGTCACAGAGTCTTTCTCACGAGTTAATCATATTGATGTCTAATAATGCAGATCGGAACTCCATCCTTTTGGGATTCATGTCACCCTCGTCGCCCCGGGAGCTATTAAGTCTAACATAGCAAATGTCACGGCCGGCAACTACAGTCGGATGCCTGAATTGAAACTATACAAGCCATTTGAAAATATTATCAAGGAGAGAGCATATTTTAAAGAACCACCAAATGCAACGCCCACAGAAATATTTGCAAGGAAGACTGTGGCTGTTTTGTTCAAGGACAAGCCCCCAGCTTGGTTTTCTTTCGGTAAGTACTCTACTCTCGTGGAAATATATTCCTGTATGCCAAATTTTGTTAAAGACTTTCTTGCAAGGAGAATGATGAAATGATAAATGACATATCGAGTCCATTTTTTTTATCTGAAATTTATATAAGTTTAAACGATATGTTTTTTTTTTTTTCCGAAACTATGAATTCGCATATGAAACCTGTATGTTTTACATATCCAGTGAGAAACTAGAGAAGATTTGAGATGAGCCACAGTGTCTTCAAGAAAGTAACTAAAGGGTCCAATTTCAGTTCCATCAAGTAGCTTAAAGTTCAACTGTATGGAGTCCAATTTTATCCAGCAACAACTGAACATCTCCAATCTCCAATTTCAGTCTAGAAGGTGACTTTTCTTTTATTGTTTTTTTTCCCGAAAAAATTGAATTTTCTTGGGAAAATTAATCAAGTTTTGAAGTGGTTAGAGTCAATGCAATTTGGTTAGTTTTCGATCTTATTCATTGGTCAGCTAAAAAATTGACCTGAAAATTCAAAGGAAAAAAAATGAAATTTAAACAATGTTCTAGAACTTTTTAACTAAGATACGATTTTCCTACCAAACTCTAATTAAAGTTAGTTAATAATTTTTTTTTTTTTTTTTAATGATTAGGGGTGTTTGAACTAGTTTACTCACACTTCAACTAATCCTCCGGAACCTTGAAATCACTGACCGGATAAGAGTTTCAGTGACTACCCCTATTAATACCCAAAAAGGGACCCGAACTTAAGACTTCTTGTGTAATACACCCAAAAATCTCTATCGAACCGCTCGACTACCCAAAGATAGTTAAGTTAATTAATAATTTCTTGGGTGCTAAGAAAGAATCCAATTGATTTTCCACCAAACTCTATTATTGAATTAATAACAATTCACGTTGGTCCCTATGAAGGAATAAATGGAATGATTAATTAATAAAAATGGAATGAAGGGCATTTATGAAATTTATTGGGTGCCGTGAGAAAAAAAATTAATTTTAAAGGTATTTAAGGAATTGAGACTTCTTTAATTCATTAGCAGGGTCGATAGTTCGGCTAAAAAATAAAGGGAAATGATTTTTTGCCCTCACCATTTTTTTCTTTAACCCTCGTCTTCTACTTTAAGTGAGGATATAGTTGTCAAAGAAAGAAAAAATATCCTTCGTCTATACTTTTGTTTCAAAGCTTTATAGATGCAATTACCAAAAAATTTAAAGAAATTTAGATAAATCAAAATGCATAATTTCAAAAGTAGATTAAAGCCCATGGTAGCTATCAAAATTACTTGATATCTCGACATAAAACAAATACAATTACCATTTGATCTTCTTTTGCAGATTTTTTTATTAGTTTCTTTCTTCCTTTTCTTCTTCTTATTAATCTTTTTTTTTTTTTTTCTTTTCAAGTTTTGTATTTTGGAAAACTTTTATGAATTACATGTTTAAATGAAAAAATAATTATATAACCAGGAAATTACTAAAACTTAAATCAAACAAGGCGTTTATGTTAGTTTTTTTAAGTGTTTTTACATTTGATAACTTTATGAAAATAGGAGACATTAAAAGATTAAAGATCTTGAGTAAAATAATGAATACATTTATAAATCCTTCCTAAAACTTTTAAATGTTTAAAAACCATGGTTAATAATATATTTAAATACTATTCTATGTACCCTATCTAAGACAGAAGACGTGGGCTAAAAAAAGGGGGCGGGGGGGGGGGGGTGGTGCGCTAAACATTACTTGCCTAACTAAAGGGTAGTGATCTTTACACCTAACTAAAGGGTAGTGATCTTTACACCCCACTTATTGACTATTAGTCTCCATTTAAAACATGAAATTGAAAAAAAAAATATAAAAAAATAAAATAAAAGAGTTGCACAAAAAACCAATTACCTATATCTCTTTTTCATGACCATCGGTTTCCCGTAGTAGCAGGGATGTAGCCACACTAAAGAGTAGTGATCTTTACACCCCACTTATTGACTATTAGTCCCCATTTAAAACATAAGATTGAAAAAAAATAAAAGAGTTGCACAAAAAACCATTTACCTAGATCTCTTTTTCATGACCATTAGTTTCCCTTAGTAGCAGGGACGGAGCCATACTAAAGGGTAGTGATCTTTGCACCCTACTTATTGACTATTAGTCCCCATTTAAAACATAAAATTGAAAAAAAAACAACAAAAATAAAAGAGTTGCACAAAAAACCATTTACCTAGATCTCTTTTTCGTGACCATCAGTTTCCCTTAGTAGTAGGGACGTAACCACACTAAAGGGTGGTGATCTTTACACCCCACTTATTGACTATTAGTTCCCATTTACAACATAAAATTGAAAAAAAATAACAAAAATAAAAGAGTTGCACAAAAAACTATTTACCCAGATCTCTTTTTCATGACCATCGATTTCCCCTAGTAGTAAGGACGTAGCCACATTAAAGAGTAGTGATCTTTACACCTAGCTTATTGACTATAATTAGTCCCCATTTAAAACATAAAATTGAAAAAAAATAACAAAAATAAAAGAGTTGCACAAAAAATCATATACCCAGATCACTTTTTAATGACCATCGATTTCCCCTAGTAGCAAGGACATAGCCACACTAAAGAGTAATGTTCTTTACACCCCACTTATTGACTATTAGTCCCTATTTAAAACATAAAATTGAAAAAAAATAACAAAAATAAAAGAGTTGCACAAAAAACTATTTACCTAGATCTCTTTTTCATGACCATTAATTTCCCCTAGTAGTAGGGACGTAGCCACACTAAAAAGTAGTGATCTTTACACCCAGTTTATTGACTATTAGTCCCCATTTAAAACATAAAATTGAAAAAAAATAACAAAAATAAAAGAGTTGCACAAAAAATCATTTACCCAGATCTCTTTTTAATGACCATTGATTTCCCCTAGTAGCAAGGACGTAGCCACACTAAAGGGTAGTGTTCTTTACACCCCACTTATTGACTATTAGTCCCCATTCAAAACATAAAATTGAAAAAAAATAACAAAAATAAAAGAGTTGCACAAAAAACTATTTACCCAAATCTCTTTTTCATGACCATCGATTTCCCCTAGTAGTAGGGACGTAGCCACACTAAAGAATAGTGATCTTTACACCCAGCTTATTGACTATTAGTCTCCATTTAAAGCATAAAATTGAAAAAAAATAACAAAAATAAAAGAGTTGCAAATAAATTCATTTAGCCAGATCTCTTTTTAATGACCATCGATTTCCCCTAGTAGTAAGGACGTAGCCACACTAAAGGGCAGTGTTCTTTACACCCCACTTATTGACTATTAGTCCCCATTTAAAACATAAAATTGAAAAAAATAACAAAAATAAAAGAGTTGCAAAAAAAACCATTTATCCAAATCTCTTTTTCATGACCATCGGTTTCCCCTAATAGTAGGGACGTGGCCACACTAAAGAGTAGGGATCTTTACACCCCACTTATTGACTATTAGTCCCCCTTTAAAACATAAAATTGAAAAAAAAATAACAAAAAATAAAACAGTTGCACAAAAAACCATTTACCCAGATCTCTTATTCATGACCACCAATTTCCCCTAGTAGCAGGGACGTAACCACACTATAACATATGAGTTCAATTGAACCCACTTAAACTTTGAAAAAAAAATCAAAAAAGTGTTTTATATTTTATAATATTTTCAATTTTGACTTCATTCAAATTCATATTGAACTCATAAAATTTTATTGTAAATTTATCAATTTAATTGCTTTAAACCCACTCACTAAAAATCCTAACTACGTCCCTGCCTAGAAGCCAGGAAATTCATGGCCATAGAAACTGTGTTTTACTCAAACATTTGAATAAGCAGTGAAGCTTTATACTAACGGAAAAGATTGCCAATGCCACCCAAATCTATCTATTTGTAGATGAATTCATGTAATTAGTTGGTAAATACAGTATTACTTGTTATTAGATATATGATAAGTTTTTAAAAATTCTGATATAATGCAAATTCAAGTAGATATATTTTAAGTTTGATATATTAATCTAAGAGATTCTTGGTTCTGAAATTGAAGATTAATGAAAGCAAATATACATTCGAACCTATAGTTTTTTTTTTTTCGTTTTGAAATTTTGTTAGTTAATTGAGTTGATGAAATATTAATAAGTCTATAAGAAACTATTATATATTTACAGACAAAAAAAAAAAAAAAAGGATTTTCATCTTTAATGGGGTCTTCACCCTCAAGGTAGTGTTTCTTGCCAAGGATTTCAAAAGTATTATAATTACGGTAGTTTACAATTAGGGATGGTAAACGGGACGGGTCAGGGCGTAGATCGTCATCTCCATCCTATCCCCAAAATAAAATAGCATCTCCATCCACGTCCCCATCCTCAAATTGGACGATTCGGGGATGAGACAGGATTCCCAATTGGGGATCGATCTCCACATGGACTCAATCCCCAAATTTAAAAATAAATTATTTTTGTATTTTTATAATTTTTAATGACTTTTTTTACAAAATGTAAAATTTTAAGTTTTTTTTTTTCTATCCAAGTCATATATGAGAAACAAAAATTGGTTTACATTCAATCGTCACTAATTATATATATACATATACTAACATACATATTTAAAAGTTTTATATTTTAATCTAAAAAAAAAAAAAGAAATTAATAATTACATTAAAGATTAATGAAAAATTAAATACCCATTCATAATCACATGCACACACATTTTTTATATAAAATTTGCATGCACACATTCTGCATAGAAGTTGACATATATGCTTCTATTAAAATTAAAGTTTCACTAAACTCAAGTTTCTAAACAAAATCAAATTTAAAAAAGGTCAATGGTTAATAAAATTAGTTTAGTCCCACTAATATGATTATAGACAAGTTATATATATATATATATATATATATATATATATATATATATATATATATATATATATATATATATATATATATATATATACACCATTTGATAGAAACTTATCTAACAACTCAAACAATTAAGTTGAGTAGTGAGCCTTTTGTGGGATTAGGTGTAACTCTCATTGGAAAACCGATTTGCCAAGGGAGGATGCTTAAACCCTTTATAACCCACACACATACATACACACACACATATACATATATATAGTTATTAATATTTAATAAATTTTCATGATTAGGGATGGGTGGGGCCAGCATGGTAATCACCACCCCTCCCCAAAATCAATTCGGGTATGAGTTTTCATCCCCATCCCCACTCCCTCTGTCCTCGAAAATTTAGCTTAAATTCCCTCCTCGAACAAGGTGGGGACAAGCGGGGACCAATCCCCATGGAAAAAATTACAAAAAATGGGTAAAATATAGATACAAAATACATATTATTTTTGTCATATCCTACCCAAAATACATATTTATTTCTCTATTCTCAAAATCCAATCCTCTTCTATTCAACTATTTTTAAATCCCCTAAGTTTATTAATTTAACTAAATAGCCCCAACAAAAAAGTTTATAAATTGACAAAAACACCTCCACCTACCAACATTTGCTAGATTCCGACTACCACCGTCGGAAGGTGGTCGGAATCTGGCATAATAGTACACTAGCGGCTAGATCTGGCTGATTGAAAATGCTAGATCTACGACCACATCTGGTCGTCAATGACAGCCAAGATATGGTTGTTGTTGACGATGAGATGTGGCCAGATTTGGTTATCAATGACTAGATATGGTCGTAGATTTGACTTTTTTCGGCCAGATCTATGGTGGTTGCTACTACATTATTTCCTCCAATTAAAGATGGCATAGCATATTCTCTAAGTGGTCTCGGCACTTTTATGTTGGTTGCTACTACATTATTTCCTCCACCTTCATTGTTAATCTCTTTCATTGCTTCAACTTGTGTTCTTCTCAGTCTCCACAACCGGTGTAAGGTGCACTCAATCTTAGGATCAAAATTTTCAAGTTCTTCTTTGCTAGAGCGGATCATGCACTATGGAAGAAAAACCTGAAATATAGGAATAAACAAAAATTAAAATTCTCAAAATAACAAGTAAAATCAATTTAAATGTATGTTTAATTTTTTAGTCCCCGGCAACGGCGCCAAAAACTTGTTGTGACTTTTCCGTATGTTGGCACGTGCACTATGTTAGGATTCATGCATTTTGGACATGGAAGTGGAGAGAAAATGATGATCAAGATGATATACATAAGGTTGAAAACAAACCATTATAACATTAACATATTAATGTAAGAAAATGATAGAAAATTACCTACTCCTTTTGCTATTAAAAGTTTGATGTTGAAATTTGGAGTCTAAATTCTTCAAAAGAGAATGAAGAAACTCAAAATGAAGTCCACCCAAACCAAAGATGAGAGTGCCAAGAGAGTGAGAAAGAAAGTGAGAGATTGCTTTTTGTTTCAATTGAATTAAAATGGTATAAAACTTAATTTATATATTATGGGCACAAAGTGTAATTTTAAATTGTTTTGGGAAGGCCTCAAACAATTTAAAATTAACTTGAGAATAAACATTTATGTCAAGTCCTTGGTTTTATGGTTAGTTCATAATTAGACCAAATTTTAATTCCATTAAATATTCTAACCCTTTAGAATAAAACCAATGCACTTTTGCCCTTATCATTGAATCCAATTCAATAATAATATTTAATAAATCCCTATTACCCTTGGTTAGTGCTGGCTATCCATGGATAATCATTTTTCACCAATACATCAATTCGGATGCAACCGTTTACGTCCGAGCATCATTGATCTGATTAATGATATGTATTACCCTCTCTCCTTAAGTTTGGTTTTACGTGTGACCATTTTGGTTCACTATGATCTAACCGTGGGCCCAATATCTGATTTTGATGTGTTTCGTTATAATTCTTTATAATCGAAACTCCCACTGATTATGGTAGACGTCTAGCAATGTTCTATAACCCATAAACCACAATGAAGTGTAAACTCCAATGAACCTATTCTGACCGTGTGTACCATGTAGTCAAATTCCTCCGTTATTTAATCCCGATTAAGTGTTGTTCATGGTATGTCAAAAAATTTAACTTAATCTTTAATCGAATTGTCAATCGATACAATGGAACTCGTCAACATGAAACTACTTTTCATCTGACATTCATTATACTCTGGCCAGAGATTTCCCCTTTCCAATGTTTATAGACATTCGTCTAGGAACTTGAGATTTGACTATTTTGAGTTAACGGATCCCATCTTGACCATCACTTGTCCTCGCACATGAATAACATATGACCAAACCGGCTTATTACACAAGACATGACTAGTCTCGTGCTTATACACCATATGAACCATATGCATCTTATGTTGAATCCAACCGTGATATCTCAGGTCTAAGGATCAGTGGTACACTAGCACGATCCTACGATGCATCATTGAACATATCCATGTGATTCATCGTAATCGATCGTATTCGATAAACAGTTTACTAACCGTTTATCTATGCTAATGCTTTAGTGACATACCTCTTATAATCACCCACACTAATACCATCACATAATATTCAATGGAGACATTCAGCATGCCTACTATGCAATGTTATTGTCCAATTAACATTACTTGTGTAGGGAATTCTTTGATGATTTGATCTTCTGAAAATCCGTGTCATCCGGATATTTCACATGCAATATTAAATATAATATAATATAAATGAAGCAGAAAATCAACATGTGAAATAAGAACACTTTCTTTTATTCATAATACATTTACAAGATATAATGTCCTGAAA
Organism: Pistacia integerrima; assembly: GCA_026225825.1. Classification (NCBI taxonomy): domain Eukaryota; kingdom Viridiplantae; phylum Streptophyta; class Magnoliopsida; order Sapindales; family Anacardiaceae; genus Pistacia; species Pistacia integerrima. The sequence goes on along the minus strand of CM047740.1, from coordinate 1,531,471 downwards.
CCGACAACACGATTGGTTCCTAAGGCATACACTAACACACTAGTCGACAAGTAATCAAAACGTTGAGTGAAGTATTGTATCCCATAAGGACCGATGAGTTTAAACAAACAAATATAATGACTAATCTCAATTATTTTTTGAGATAACGAAACTGGTGATATGAAATTGTAATTAAAAAAACCGAAATTGCTAAAAATAAAAACAACTAATTAACTCAAACAAAAATCACTTATGCAATGACAATATGAAGGGTTCAATTCTACCAAAATCGATGTTGACAAGGTAACATAAAAAACAAATTCAGAAACTGTTTGATCTAAAGATGGCTACATCCCTCAATTTAATCCAAATGAGAAATTCGTTAACGGTTAAGTTCCGCTCCCGCTTAAAACCTAAACTAGCCACATAAATCTCATAAGACTCTCCTAAGTATCCTATTCAATTTATGATCTATGCTATTGTAAAGCTCTAATTAGACTTCACCTCCCAGTTCATCATCACTTCAACAAATCAATTGAATCACAATGAGACTCTAATTAATAGAATACTAAACAAACTTCTCTGCCTAGTTCATCATTCAAAAAGAATGCTAATTAATTAAAGACACATCAAATCCAAAAGCATTAAAGAAATAACACAGAATCTTATAAAACGAATTATTTTTTGAATACTTTTATAACATTGAAAATCAAGTCAACATGGTTCTGTAGAATCTACCCTTTAACAATAGGGATGGGCATGGGTCAGGGACCCCTGTCTCCAGTCTCGGCTAAAAGCCTAAGGGGATTCCTCGGTCTCGACCTGAAGCCCGAAACGGAATCCCCGAATTAGACCCGATCCCCAAACAGGGAATTCGAGGAATCTCTGAAATCCCTGTTTGGGGGTTTCGCATCCTTGAGCCGACCTTATCATTTTCTCTAAATTATAATGTATATCATCCAAAAAGAAATTAAATTTATAATGTACATATTAAAGATAACACACACACACATATATATGTATATATAATAGATTAAATATAATAAATCATTATATATATATATATAATGATTTATTATATTTAATCTATTATATATTATTTATTACCCATTCGTATATGGTTTCATAAAATACTCACACAATTATAATTTGTTCTAGTATAATTTATGACTTCATTGATTGATTTTCAACTATTCAAATTTATATAAGATTAAATGGTTAAAATTAAACCTTACTACAAATATTTACACACACACACACACACACACACACACACACACACACACACACACAGATATATATATATATATATATATATATATATATACGAGCTAGTCGAGGCGGGGACAATTTGGGGCCGAGGAAGGGCGAGACCAATCACGTCCTTAGCCTGTCCTTGAATTCGGGGATATATATATATATATATATATATATATATATATATATATATATATATATATATATATATATATATATATATATATATATATATATATATATATATATATATATATATATATATATACGAGCTAGTCGAGGCGGGGACAATTTGGGGACGAGGAAGGGCGAGACCAATCACGTCCTTATACTTTGTCCGACCAATAATTCAAGGGTCTGCCTGTTTCTATTTCGGGCTCGCCAGAGAACCCTAAACAATTCGGGAAAACTCTGCCCCATGTAGGTCAGGCCAAGCCAGGTCCCGACATGGCAGGGATTATGCCCATCCCTACTTAACAATAAAACTACTCCATACTCAAAGTAAACACAATCCAAATCAGTTTTGAAATCATCATTACAAAAATTCCAGACTAAAAATAAAAAAGAAAACAAGGTAATGGAAAATTGAAACTAGACTCTTGAAGACTTCGTCTCCTGGAGGGTTGATCTCTTGAAGAATTCCACGCCAACTTCTCTCTAGTGAATGGTGCCCAAAAACCTTCTCTTTTTATCTCTTTTTCTCCCCTGGTGTGTTTTTCCAAAACCCTAGCCTCCCCAATCTTGCTAAGGACCTCTATTTTTAGTATTAAAGTCATGAGGGTATTATGGTAAAAGACACTTCAATTAAAAACACATGATAATAATTCTGTTTGTCTTCCATGCACTGACGTAGCTTTCAGCAACAAAAACATGAAAATTGTATCCCTGTCACTTATCTTTCAAACGCCACTAGAATCAGGTTAATCGGAGTTGTATAACTCAGGTTACGGCTATTTTAGTGAAGCATGTTCTGGCAGAAATTTCCAACCACAAAATTTACGCACGCCGAGGCGAAGATAAGTCTTGCCGCTGTGGTCGTTCAGAATTAGGCTAAGAGCCAAAAATAAAAGTTGTATATCTACTTCTTAGCTTTCCATAGCTTCTATAATTAGGTCATTTTGAGTTTTAGAACTCAAGTTATGCTAATTTTACTCAAAGCTGACGTTTCGCCCTGCAAATAATAAAACTTCCAATTACATGCATTTCACAACCAAAGCGAAGAGAAATTAATATAAATCCTAATGAAATTTAGTATAAAATCATAGTAGAATTCCATGGAAGATTCATGGAATTTACACCTTTTTCGATCGACGTCATCAGATTATGTGTTGAGTTCTTCTGATTTGTCACTCCTTTTGAAGTGTTGATCAAGGTTTGAAGAAAATCAAACACACCCAAAGATTTTGGATAATAAAAATGCACCCAAACTATTTATTCAACTTTTTGGGTGCACTTGTTATTATCCAAAATTCTTGGATGTGTTGCATTTTCCTCTAACTTTGAGGAGAAAATTGTTGAATACCCAGCAGTAAATGTTGAAGGATTTATGCCACTGCCTCCGCGTGTCTGGATCGGGTAATTTAGGAGGTGTTTTTTTTCATTGGATGTGATAATTGTCCCTTGTCCATCCATGTACTAATTAAAGATGATTGAGAAATACGACAGTCTCGTTTTGTAACACAATGAGACTGTCTAATAATCTAATTAGGAGTGGGAAAAATAATAGGATAGAATTGGAACCGACGGGTACCCGGGTTTTGGTTTTGGTTCCTATATGGAACCAACTGCCATAGTGTCGGTTCCGGTTCAAAAAACCTGGAACCAACACTGTCCACTTCTGGTTCTGGTTTCATCCATGTAGGAACCGAGAACGAGAATCGGAACCGAAACAAAGAGAAGAAGAAAAGACGGAAAAGAAAGCACCACCGGGACCAAGCATGAAAGATTGACCGAAAATGAAATCAAACATCAGAAACCAAATCACAATCACAGTACCAAAAATCTAGATCTCTTAATCACGAACCAAATCAAAAAGAAAAAAAATCAAATCAAGCATATAACCTGTAATATCAACCTGCAGAGAAATACACCCAAATACACCCAAACCAGCAAAATCAACCATACAACCTGAGAAATAAAAGTATTATATGTAATTTTAATTTTGGGGAAAAGGCAAAGTGAAGAGAGAGGGAGCCGGATGATCTAGGTGTTTGAGGAGACAAAGAATGAGGAGGAAACGTTGGAGGTGTTTGAGACGGTGTTGGTGGTGAGGTAAATGTAAGGGATGGTACATGTTTGGATAAAGATGGTAAAGAGCTAAAGCATTTGTAAATTAAAGCAATTCATTCAAAAATTAAATATGTAGGGGTGGTGTACGGCATGGGTACCTTGCATTTTTCGGGAGAGAATGATGCGCCAACCGCACGGTGCGAGTTTCCAAAAAAGGCCCTGCCATACGGTCACGAGTTCTTAAATTCAAGGAACCGAAACCTAAAATACAGGTTCCGGTTCCTTTCCCGAGTACCCTGTAAAAAATAATTACCCCCTATTAGTTTAAAAAATGACAAAAATACCTTAAAAGTTTATAAATACACCCCTAACAAATTTTGATTACTCATTCATTTGTGTCCAATGTAACTCATAAATCCTCTAATCTCTAAGCAACACTTGAATTCAATCAATTCATCACAATTCACATAAAATTCCTCAATCAAAACCAAAACACAAACAATTATTCATCACAATTCATATCAAATAACTTCACCAAAATCATTCAAACAAACAACAATATAGAAAGTTAGAAACTGTCACCAACTTCTTTGATTCTCCCACTACTAAATACTAATGTAGTAAATTTAATGTTATAAATTATTAATGTTTATAATGTAATATAGTAATGTTGTAATTAATTAAGTAATTATTTAATTATAATGTAATGTTATAATTAATTAAGTAATCATACTATACATTTATAATATAATGTTATAATTAATTAAATTTCTAATTATTTAATTAAATATTGTACTAATGTTTATAATGTAATGTTATAATTAATTATGTAATTATTTAACAATAATGTAATGTTATAATCAATTAAATTTCTAATCATTTAATTAATTACTAATGTTTAATATTTATAATATAATGTCATAATTAATTAAGTAATTATTTAACAATAATGTAATGTTATAATCAATTAAATTTCTAATCATTTAATTAATTACTAATGTTTAATGTTTATAATATAATGTCATAATTAATTAAGTAATTATTTAATTATGTAATGTTATAATTAATTAAATAATATGCTATTTAAATATAATATGATATTATAATTGATTAAATTTCTAATCATTTAATTAAGTATCGTATTAAATTTCTAATCATTTAATTAAGTATCGTACTAATGTTTATAATAGAATGTTATAATTAATTAAGTAATCATACTATAAATTTATAATGTAATGTTATAATTAATTAAAATTCTAATCATTTAATTAAGTATTGTGTAAATTATTAATGTTTATAATATAATGTCATAATCAATTAAGTAATTATTTAATTATGTCATGTTATAATTAATTATGTGATCATACTATAATGTAATATTATAATAAATTAAGTAATCATACTATAAATTTATAATTTAATATTGTAATTAATTAAATTTCTAATCATTTAATTAATGTACTAATGTTTATATTGGAATGTTATAATTGATTAAGTAATCATACTATAAATCTATAATTTAATATTGTAATTAATTAAATTTCTAATCATTTAATTAGTGTACTAATGTTTATATTGAAATGTTATAATTGATTAAGTAATCATACTATAAATCTATAATGTAATGTTATAATTAATTAAATTTTTAATCATTTAATTAAGTAATATAATAATGTAGTAAATTGTTAATGTTTATAATGTAATGTTATAAATTTATACCTAATTAAGTAATCATTTAACTATGTAATACTATAATTAATTAAGTGATCATAATATAATGTAATGTAATAATGTTATAGTTAATTGCTTAATAATTTAATTAAGTAATCATTTGTTTGTAATGTAATGTTACAATTAATTAAGTAATCATATTATAAATTTATAATGTAATATTAATATATTATAATTAATTAAATTTATAATCATTTAATTAAGTATTGTACTAATGTTTATATAATAAATTACTAATGTTTATAATATAATTTTATAATAAATTAAGTAATCATTTAATTATGTAATGTTATAATTAATTATGTGATCATACTATAATGTAATGATATAATTGATTAAGTAATCATACAATAAATCTATAATTTAATATTGTAATTAATTAAATTTCTAATCTTTTAATTAATATACTAATGTTTATAATCGAATGTTATAATTGATTAAGTAATCATACTATAAATCTATAATGTAATGTTATAATTAATTAAATTTTTAATCATTTAAATAAGTAATGTAATAATGTAGTAAATTACTAATGTTTATAATGTAATGTTATAAATTTATAACTAATTAAATAATCATTTAATTATGTAATGGTATAATTAATTAAGTGATCATAATATCATATAATGTAATGTAATAATGTTATAATTTAATTAAGTAATTATTTAAGTACAATGTAATACTTAATTAATTAAATTTCTAATCATTTAATTATAATGTAATGTTACAATTAATTAAGTAATCGTACTATAAATTTAGAATATAATGTTATAATTAATTAAATTTCTAATTATTTAATTAAGTATTGCGTTAATGTTTATATAGTAAATTAATAATTACTAATATTTATAATATAATGTCATAATCAATTAAGTAATCATTTAATTATATAATGTTATAATTAATTATGTGATATAATGTAATGTTATAGTGAATTAAGTAATCATACTATAAATCTTTAATGTAATATTATAATTAATTAATTTTTTAATCATTTAATTAAGTATTATACTAATATTTATAATGAAATGTTATAATTAATTAAGTAATTATACTATAAATTTATAATGTAATGTTATAATTAATTAAATTTCTAATTATTTAATTACGTAATATACTAAATGTTATAAGTCAATTAATTAAGTAGTAATCAATTAATGTAATGCTGTAATTAATTATAGTATAAATCAATTAAGTAACGTTATAAAATTATAATTAATTAAGTAATCATTTAACTATAATATAATGTTATAATTGATTAAGTATGATATTTAACTAATAATTAAATTTATTAATATTTATCAATTTATCATATATAATTAATTAATTGCTAATTTACTATAGATATATTTAGAACTTGATAACTGAAGTAAATAACTAAATATATTATTATTCAATCAAATATACTATTTTATTCAAAAATAATTCTTTTAATAACATTAAAACACTTTTAATTGGATCCTAATTTCAATTATACATTTAATTAATTAAAACTTTAATATTAATATATTCAAGTTTTTAATATGGTATAGTTTATATGTAATAAGTATAATTGTATATTTATTTGATTAGGTTATTCTAAAAATTTAACTTTTTTTATTTTAAATTTTTTTATATGTAAAATAATAGAAACTCCCCATCATTCACAAATATTTCATTGTAACCGAGGTTCTAAAGCAGGTTCCAAAAATTGGTTCCAAACATGTTCTAAACTGGATACCCGCTACAGGTTCCAAGCAGGGTCCAAACCGGGTACCCGTTTCAGGTTTTTTTTTTCAGGTTCTAGTTACGATTCCTCCACACATAAGAACCGGAATCGGAATCGCACAGTGTCAGTTCTAATAAAATAGAACTGGAACCTACTCACACAGTGTCGATTCCGAGTAGGTTTCGATTTCGGTTTCGATTTTACTCGTAGGTTTCGGTTCTACACACTACCCGTGCTCACCCATATAAATATGAATGCTAATTAATAGTCAAGAAATTAAAAAGAAAAATAAAATTTTGGTAAATTTTGAAAAACAAACAATTTTCTTGAATTTCAACAACTGATTTAACTATACCTCCGCGTCTACAACATGTGAGTAAATAGTAAATTTTTAGAGACCAACTGATTACTTACACGTAAGAGAAGTTAGTTAAAAAGATATTGGGCTGATAGCTTCACCTCCACTAATTAATCACATGTTGTAATTCTTGCTTTTGCTCGCAGTTACTATTGAGTATTGACTTGAGGAGGAATGTGTTTCGCTTTTCTTGCTACGATTATGAGTATCATCTATTTGGAAGACAGTTCCTTCTGTCTACTTTTGAGGTCTTTACTCTTTCTATTGTTCTCATTCTCTCCACACTCCACTTGAGAGCTCCATTAATTTGCAGCTTCAGATTGCATCCTACCAAGCTACCAAAATCAAACTTGCGAGTGGTGCGGGACAGAGAAAACAATTATACGTAATTTTAATTTTGGGGGTGCCTTGTAATTTTTATAGGTAAGTTTGTCATTTTTTTAAATAGTAGGGAGGTTATTAAAATTACTTTTGATATATAGTACTAAAAGATCTTTCCAACATATGTGCCTAACTCCTCCCAAAATGTCAAAGGATGCACAGATTTATCATCTATTTTCGTTGTCTTCAATTATTTGGGAGATATTTTTGGTGACCCAATTCATTATCATAAAAATTAAAGTCATTGGCTTCGTTTAGTTGCATTTTGAGAATACTACTTTTAGTATTCCCAAAAAAGTTAAACAGTAAAATATCCAAAAACTCACAATATTATTCAACTTTTTTTAAACCTTTTAAATTTGTTAATTTAATTAAATACCACTAAATATTTTTTAAAAAATTGTAAAAACACCTCAACAATCCACATTTATCAGATTCTGGCCACCACTGCCGAAAAATAGCCAGAATCTGGTAGGATGGCGCACTACGGGATGAATCTAGCCGGTAGTGCGTCGATCTAGCCTTTTGGCCAGATTTATAGTAGATCTGGCCGGAAAAGGCCAGATCTTTAGCCGTAACTAGTCGGTAACGACGGCCAACAAACGATCGTCGTTGACCATCAATGATGACCGTTTGTTGGCCGTCATTGAATAGCAATTACGGCGAGATCTGGCCATCAATGGCCAGATCTAGCCGTAGATTTGGCCTTTGCTGGCTAGATCCACCGTGGATCTGGCCGGAAAAGGACATATCGGCGTACGACCGGCAAGATCCAGCCGGTCATGCGCCGATACGGTGACTCCGGCCATCCTCCAGTGGTGGTGGCCGGCTGTTTGTATTTGAGGGTGGATTGGGGGTGTTTTGTTAACTTTTAATGTTTTATTATAGGGGATATTTTGTAAAAAAATAAACATAGGAGATATTTTATTAATTTGTAAATCCTATATCGTAATACCAGCCCAATTCAACTTTTTTTTAACTTTTTTCAAAAAACTTTTCCAAAAAACACAAAATTATGTTTGGTAGGTTTTGATAGTTTAGTTGTGAAATCATTTTTATACAGATAATTAAATTAAAAATAACAAAGATTTAAGATAAAAGATAATAAACTACGTTTGGGTGGTTGATAAGAATTCTCGAATGATTACTTACAAGGTATTGGGAACTTTGAGTTGGCAATTCATTTATTTCTCAATTTGCAGATAATATTTTGCTGAAACACGCTGCCGTTCCTTCTTCTGAGAACTAAAGGACTTGGAACTTGGAACACGTTAACTCATTTTCTTCTTCTTTCTTTTTTTACAGCGTAAGCTGCTGTTATCTTCAACAACTCGAAACTCAAATCTCATCAATCATTTCTTAAATATAAAGAGAAATCTCATTTTAATGGAAGATCAGAAGCAAATTGTGTTGATCACAGGCTGTTCTCAGGGAGGAATCGGCCATGCATTGGCTCATGAGTTTGCTTCTAAAGGCTGCATTGTTGTGGCCTCAAGTAGGTCCAAAAGAACCATGGCTGATCTTGAAAATGATTCCAGGTTCTTCGTGCAAGAACTTGATGTTGTTTCAGATGAAAGTGTGGAGAATGTTGTGGCAAATGTTATTGAAAAGTTCGGAAGAATTGATATTTTGGTAAACAACGCTGGAGTCCTTTGCTTTGGCCCTCTTGCCGAGCTTCCATTATCAGCTATCCAGAATGCATTCGACGTCAATGTTTTCGGTGCCTAATATATGATTTCTCTGAATTTTGTGTTCATTATCTAAATTTTTTTGTTATTATTGTTAAGATCACGTTCCATAGAACTCATCTCTAAAATTGGTTTTTATTTATTTAATGTGTTTCTAGAGTTCATATGTTGAAAATCAATCACTATAATTATTTTTATTATAACGAGGATTCACCATATGATAGAGAATCAAACCCACAGGAAAATGTGTCTAGGTTTATAATTGACACCATGATCAGGATTCAGGTCATCCCCTAAACCATTCATATGGTTTATAATATTATAAACCATATGAATGGATATATATTCTCTATGGTTAATTTATGGTAAAAATGAGGAACCCATAGTTGCATTAATACGCTTGTTTTAGTAGTGGCTTCAACCAAATTTTAATTATTTTTTTTTACTGTTGCTTTGTTTAGCATTTGGTGTTCCCCATCTGATATTAATTTGAAGTTCACTGATGAAATATATAGGTGCCATGAGAATGATTCAAGCTGTTGTTCCCCACATGGCGGCTAGGAAAAAGGGGAAGATTGTAAACATTGGAAGTATTGGTGCTGTTAGCCCTGCACCGTGGACCTCTGTTTACTGTGCATCTAAATCTTCTCTTCATTCACTCACTGATACCTTGAGGTATGTATATATATCTCCTCTATTGTCTCGAAATCGATAAAAAAGTAATCTGTTTACTATTCTTAATTACAGTTATTAGTCAATTCAACACGTCGAATATCTCTTAGCGTTATACAAAAGGTTTCAGGATAGAATCTGTTGTCACAGAGTCTTTCTCATGAGTTAATCATATTGATGTCTAATAATGCAGATCGGAACTCCATCCTTTTGGGATTCATGTCACCCTCGTCGCCCCAGGAGCTATTAAGTCTAACATAGCAAATGTCGCGGCCGGCAACTATAGTCGGATGCCTGAATTGAAACTATACAAGCCATTTGAAAATATTATCAAGGAGAGAGCATATTTTAAAGAACCACCAAATGCAACCCCTACAGAAATATTTGCAAGGAAGACTGTGGCTGTTTTGTTCAAGGACAAGCCCCCAGCTTGGTTTTCTTTCGGTAAGTACTCTACTCTCGTGGAAATATATTCCTATATGCCAAATTTTGTTAAAGACTTTCTTGCAAGGAGAATGATGAAAGGATAAATGACATTATCGAGTTCATCTTTTTTTATCTGAAATTTGTACAAGTTTAAACGATTTTTTTTTTTTTTTTTCTGAAACTATGAATTCGCATATGAAACCTGTATGTTTTACATATGTGAAATATCAATAAATCAATACTTTATAAGGGATTTCTATTAATCTTTTGGTATGTCAAAGCTGCAGAATTCACAGTTAACCATAGTCTTCATTACCCATAAATAATACACTGAAAAAGTATGCAGAAATAGGAAATTAAACAATGCACAGACAACAAAATTACATAGCATTAACCACTATTCAGAGCAGCCTTTAGCTAATGAGAAACTAGAGAAGATTTGAGATGAGCCACAGTGTCTTCAAGAAAGTAACTAAAGGGTCCAATTTCAGTTCCATAAAGTAGCTTAAAGTTCAACTGTATGGAGTCCAATTTTATCCAGCAACAACTTAACATCTCCAATCTCCAATTACAGTCTAGAAGGTGACATGTCTTTTATTGTTTTTTTTTACCGGAAAAATTGAATTTTCTTGAGAAAATTAATCAAGTTTTGAGGAGGTTAGAGTCAATGCAATTTGCTCAGTTTTCGATCTTATTCAATGGTCAGCTAAAAAATTGACCCGAAAATTCAAAGAAGAAAAATGATATTTTAATAATGTTCTATAACTTTTTAACTAAGATACAAATTTCCTACCAAACTCTAATTAAAGTTAGTTAATATATTTTTTTTTAATGACTCGAGGTGTCCGAGCTAGTTTATACGTACCTAAACTAATCTTCGGGACCTTGAAATTACCGACCGGATAAGAGCTTAAGTGACTATCCCTATTAGCACCCAATGAGAGATTCAAACTCATGATCTCTTATATAATATACTCAAGAATCTTTATCGAACCGTTCGACCATCCAAAGGTAGTTAAGTTAATTAATAATTTCTTGGGTGGTAAGAAAGAATTCAATTGATTTTCCACCAAACTCTATTATTGAATTAATATCAATTCAAGTAGGTCTCTATGAAGAAAAAAATGGAATGATTAATTAATAAAAATGGAATGAAGGGTATTTTAAGAATTGAGACTTCTTTAGTCCACTAGCGGGTTCAATAGTTCGGCTCATAAATAAAGGGAAATGATTTTTTGCCCTCACCATTTTTTTCTTTAACCCTCATCTTCTACTTTAACTAAGGATATAGTTGTCAAAGAAAGAAAAAATATCCTTCGTCTATACTTTTATTTCAAAGAGATGCAATTACCAAAAAATTTAAAGAAATTTAGGTAAATCAAAATGCATAATCTCAAAAGTAGATTAAAGCCCATGGTAGCTATCAAAATTACTTGATATCTCAACCTAAAGCAAATACAATTACCATTTGATCTTCTTTTGGAGAGTTCTTTATTAGTTTCTTTCTTCCTTTTCTTCTTCTTATTAATCTTCTTTTTTTGTTTTCTTTTCAAGTTTTGTATTTTGGAAAACTTTTATGAATTACATTTTAAATGAAAAAACAATTATGTAACTAGGAAATTACTAAAACTTAAATCAAACGAGGCGTTTATGTTAGTTTTTTTAAGTGCTTTTACGGTTGATAACTTTATAAAAATAGGAGACATTAAAAGATTAAAGATCTTGAGTAAAATAATGAATATGTTTATAAATTCTTCCTAAAACTTTTAAATGTTTAAAAACCATGGTTAATACTATATGAGTAATGCTACAGCCACCGACGATAGTGCGCAGAATTTGTGCACCGAATGACGTGGACAAAATCCTGATCGTTGATTAATATTAAGTTAAAATTAATCAATAATCATGATTTTGTCACGTCATTCGGTCACTACGTCGATGACTGTATTGTTTTTCATACTATATACGTACGTACCCTATCTAAGATAGAAGACAGGGGCTAAAAAAAGGAGGGGCTAAAAAAAGGGGAGGGGGCTAAACATTACTTGCCTGAAATGGGGTGCGCGGGCTAAACATTACTTGCCTAACTAAAGGGTAGTGATCTTTACACCCCACTTATTGACTATTAGTCCCCATTTAAAACATGAAATTGAAAAAAAAAAAATTACAAAAGTAAAAGAGTTGCACAAAAAACCATTTACCCAGATCTCTTTTTCATGACCATCGGTTTCCGCCAGTAGTAGGGACGTAGCCACACTAAAGGGTAATGATCTTTACACCCCATTTATTGACTATTAGTCCCCATTTAAAACATAAAATTGAAAAAAATAAAAGAGTTGCACAAAAAACCATTTACCTAGATCTCTTTTTCATGACATCGGTTTCTCCTAGTACTAGGGATGGAGCGACACTAAAGGGTGGTTATCTTTACACCCCACTTATTGACTATTAGTGAACATTTAAAACATAAAATTAAAAAAAAATAACAAAAATAAAAGAGTTGCACAAAAAACCATTGACCCATATCTCTTTTTCCTGACCATCGGTTTCCCCTAGTAGTTGGGATGTAGCCACGCTAAAGGGTAGTGATCTTTACACCCCACTTATTGAATATTAGTCCCCATTTAAAATATAGAATTGAAAAAAAAAAATAACAAAAATAAAAGAGTTGCACAAAAAACCATTTACCCAGATCTCTTTTTCATGACCATCGGTTTTCCCTAGTAGTAGGGACGGAGCGACACTAAAGGGTGGTTATCTTTACACCCTACTTATTGACTATTAGTCAACATTTAAAACATAAAATTGAAAAAAAATAACAAAAATAAAAGAGTTGCACAAAAAACCATTTACCCATATCTCTTTTTCATGACCATCGGTTTCCCCTAGTAGTTGGGACGTAGCCACGCTAAAGGGTAGTGATCTTTACACCCCACTTATTGACTATTAGTCCCCATTTAAAACATAGAATTGGGAAAAAAATAACAAAAATAAAAGAGTTGCACAAAAAACCATTTACCCAGATCTCTTTTTCATGACCATCGATTTCCCCTAGTAGTAGGGAAGTAGCCACACTAAAGGGTAATGATCTTTACACCCCATTTATTGACTATTAGTCCCCATTTAAAACATAAAATTGAAAAAAAATAAAAGAGTTGCACAAAAAACCATTTACCCAGATCTCTTTTTCATGACATCGGTTTCTCCTAGTACTAGGGATGGAGCGACACTAAAGGGTGGTTATCTTTACACCCCACTTATTGACTATTAGTGAACATTTAAAACATAAAATTAAAAAAAAAAAAAAAAAATAAAAGAGTTGCACAAAAAACCATTTACCCATATCTCTTTTTTATGACCATCGGTTTCCCCTAGTAGTTGGGATGTAGCCACGCTAAAGGGTAGTGATCTTTACACCCCACTTATTGACTATTAGTCCCCATTTAAAACATAGAATTGAGAAAAAAAAATAACAAAAATAAAAGAGTTGCACAAAAAACCATTTACCTAGATCTCTTTTTCATGACCATCGATTTCCCCTAGTAGTAGGGACGTAGTTACACTAAAGAGTAGTGATATTTACACCCCACTTATTGATTATTAGTCCCCATTTAAAACATAAAATTGAAAAAAATAACAAAAAATAAAAGAGTTGAACAAAAAACCATTTACCTAGATCTCTTTTTCATGACCATCGGTTTCCCCTAGTAGTAGGGACGTAGCCACACTATAACATATGAGTTCAATTGAACCCACTTAAACTTTGAAAAAAAAAAAAAAAGGATTTATATTTTATAGTATTTACAATTTGACCTCACTTAAATTCATATTAAACCCACTAAAACTTTGGAAAAAAAGAAAAATAATGTTTTATATTTTATACTAATTACAATTTTGACATCATTTAAATTCATATTGACCCCATAAAATTTTATTGTAAATTTATCAATTTAATTGTTTTAAACCCACTCACTAAAAATCCTAACTACGTCCTTGCCTAGAAGCCAGGAAATTCATGGACACAAAAACTGTGTTTTACTCAAACATTTGAATAAGCAGTTGAGCTTTATACTAGCGGAAAACATTGCCAATGCCACCCAAATCTATCCTTTTGTAGATGACTCATGTAATTTGTTGGTGAATACATTATTGCTCATTATATATATATATATGATAACTTTTTAAAAATTCTGATATAATGTAAATTCAAGAAGAAATATTTTAAGTTCAATATATTAATCCAAGAGATTCTTGGTTCTGAAATTGAAGATTAATGAAAGAAATTATATGTTCAAATCTATAATTTTTTTTTTTTTTTTTTTGAAATTTTGTTAGTTAATTGAGTCTATAAGAAACTATTATATATTTATAGACAAAAAAAAAGAAAAAAAAGAAAAAAAAAAAAAAAAAAGAAAAAAGAGAGAGAGATTTCATCTTTAATGGGATCTTCACCCTCAAGATAGTGTTTCTTGCCGAGGATTTCAAAAGTACTATAGTTACTAGGGGTGTTCAAAAGAACCGGTTGGAACCGGAACCGGCGGGTACCCTGGGTTTGGTTCCGGTTCCTACCAGAACCCGATCGTCAATGGGTAGGTTCCGGTTCCAAATTTTTGGAAAGATTCTTGTGCGGTTCGGTTCGGTTCCTATAGTTAGGAACCAGAACCGGAACCAGGAACCAGGAACCGAGACTAATATAAAATAAAATTAAAGATTAGGGGAGTTAATATAAACTTTTGTAGAAAAAGTAATGTGAATACATTTATATTTATATTTTATAACATTTAAAGTAAGTTGGTTTGACTTTTGAGAATCTACCTTTACAAAGTAATGGAGTTTGTAATTTTGAATTTATAATTTGTAATTTTATTTTTGTTAACAAGTGCCGGTGGGGGGTATTTGTAAGTTTTTAAAGGTTTTTTTGCCATTTTAAAAACTTTTGGGGGTCATGAATTTTACAGGTACCCGATCAGGAACCGAAGTTAGTTGCAGGTACCTAGGAACCGGAACCGTCGGCCTTCCTTGGTTCTTCCAAATTTCAAGGAACCGTGGTTCTTAACCGGCCTTCCGATTCCTTCAAAAAGTGTAGGGTACCCGGAACCGAACACCCCTAATAGTTACGGTAGTTTACAATTAGGAATGGTAAATGGGACGGGTTGGGGCGTGGATCATCATCCCCATCCTATCCCAAAAATAAAATAGCATCTCCATCCGTGTCCCCATCCTTGGATTGGACAATTCGGCGATGAGACGGGATCCCCAAATGGGGATCGAGTATCTCACGTGGACTCAATCGCCAAATTTAAAAATAAATTATTTTTTATTTTTATAATTTTTAATGACCTTTTTACAAAATGTTGAATTATATATATTGTTCTATCCAAGTCATATATGAGAAATAAAAATTGATTTACATTCAATCGTTATTAATTATATTAACACACATATTTAAAAGCTTTATCTTTTAATTGTACAAAAAAAGAAAAAGAAATTAATAATTACATTAAAGATTAATGAAAAATTAAATACCCATTAATATACTTCTATTAAAATTAAAGTTTCACTAAACTCAAATTTATAAACACAATCAAATTTAAAATGTTCAATTGTTAATAAAATTAGTTTGTCTCACCGATATGACTATAGACAGACTATATATATATATATATATATATATATATATATATGTTACTTTGTTATAGATACTAATATTCTTTTTTAAATATTTAATAATTATTAATAAATTTTAGTGTTTGGGGATGGGATGGGGTGGGGCAGAATGGCAATCACCACCCCTCCCCAAAATCAATATGGGAATGAGTTTTCATCCCCATCCCCACTCCCTCCGTCCTCGAAAATTTAGCTTAAATTCCTCCCCGAATAGGGTGGGGACAAGCGGGGACCCATCCCCACAAAAAAAATAAAATTAAAAATTGGTAAAATATAGATAAAAAACAAAAATAGTAATTTTACAAGGGGTGTTCGGTTCGGGTACCCTGTATTTTTTTAAGGAATCGGAGCCGACGGGTCCTTTGAAATTTAGAATCAGAATCGGAACCGACGGTTCCTAGGTACCTAGAACTAGAACCTGTAACAACAGTTCCTTGAAATTTGGAACCACAATCGGAACCGACGATTCCGGTTCCTAGGTATCTAGAACCAGAACCCGTAACAACAGTTTCGGTTCCTAGGTACCTAGAACCAGAGCCCGTAACAACAGTTTCTGGTTCCTTACCAGGTACCCTGTAAAATTCATGACCCCCCAAAAGTTTTTAAGATGGACAAAAAAACCCTTAAAAACTTACAAATACCCCCCTACTGGCACTTGTTAGCAAAAATAAAATTACAAATTATAAATTCAAAATTACAAACTCCATTACTTTATAAAGGTAGATTCTTAAAAGTCAAACCAACTTACTTTAAATGTTATGAAATATAAATATAAATGTATTCACTTTACTTTTTCTACAAAAGTTTTTATTAACCCCCCTAATCTTTAATTTTATTTTATATTAGTCTCGGTTTTTGGATTCTTGACTTCTGGTTCCGATTCCTAACTATAGGAATGGAACTGAACCGACATGCACTTGGCTTCCCCCTTTGGAAAATTTGGAACGGAACCCACCGCTTGATGGTCGGCCTCGGATAGGAACCAGGAACCAAACCCCGAGTACATCTAGGCCTTCGATTTCAATCGGATTCTTTTAAACACCCCTAAATTTTACCCTCATCTAACTTGTAGGTGAGGTTTAAAATTAAAATATTTGGGGGCTAGATATTGCTCCCTAAAATATATAAGTTACAAAGATCCGGATCCGAATTAAATATAATAATGACGCAGAATAACCCCGCCCAATTCGGCCCACAATCGTCCCCGTAACTGAAAGTCTGAAATAGTCCTTTTCAACTGAAATCTGAATCTTCCTCCTTTGTACGCGGAAACTTCAACTCTCCTCTCCTCGAATTCAACGACAAAGCCTGAAACTTTGAAACTTGCCCCTCACTTTTCACACCATTTTAATGGAGCCTCAAGATCAGCAGCATCCGGTGGTGCTAATCACCGGCTGTTCTCAGGGGGGAATAGGCCACGCGCTGGCACGTGAGTTTGCTGCAAAAGGGTGCCGGGTGGTGGCCACCAGCAGGTCCACGACAGCCATGTCTGACCTCGAACAAGACCCCAGGTTCTTCCTCCAAGAACTTGATGTTGTTTCGGATGAAAGTGTGAATAGTGTTGTGTCAAATGTTGTTGAAAAGTTCGGAAAGATTGATGTTTTGGTTAATAATGCTGGAGTTCAATGTGTTGGCCCGCTTGCTGAGCTTCCATTGTCAGCCATGGAGCAAACTTTCAACACCAATGTTTATGGTAATTTTAAGTTTATTTAATTTAATTGGATTTGGCTGTAAAGATTGAAACTTTATGAGATTTTTCATTGCCTTTGTAGGTGTTTTTTTTTGGAGTTTATATGTTTAGATTGCTATTAAATGGATTAAATTTAGAATAGCTATTATGCGAAGTTTGAATTTGGTGCTCATTATAATATGTTTGATTATATTTGTGGTTGTTTCTTTGGATGTGGTGTTCATTATCATGTGCTCATCATGTGTTTGGTGTTCATTATCTTGTGGGTTTTTTTTCTTTAATTTTTTAATGTTTTTTTGTGTTTATAGGTAAAGATTGCTACTTAAAAGATTTTAACTTGAATAGCTATTAAGGGTAATTAAAAGATTAAGCTGTGTTTTTAAATTTGGTGCTAATTATAATATGATTGATTATTTTTTCTGATTAATAGTTTGGATGTTGAAAAAGATGGCTGCCCGGATGAGTTTTGTGTTTAGGTTTGTTCTTTGTGTGTTTAGATTACTACTGAGTAGATATTGAACGGCTGTGATGAGTAATTTGAAACTTAAGCAGTGATTTTGGCAGAATTGTGTATCCCTCTGAGGTGATGGACTTGAGATATTATATCCGATTAGCTATCCAATCAGTTATCTAGCTACCAAGGTCATAGGTTGTAGCAGTGCATCAGTTTAGAACTCGTTGATCTCGTGGGATAGATTGGATGGTTTTCGTGTACCAAAAAGAAGAAAAATTACGTAATTGGAGTGTTTGCTGTAAATTTGTGATATATGTGTGTTTTAAGGTCTGGAACTGACAACGGAGAATCATTGCATATATATCGTGGAGTGATTATGAAGAAATAAAGAAGTCAATGGTTCTGTATGAGACATGCAACTATGACGAGAAAAATGTATCAATAGTTGAAAGGGAAAGTAACATTGTTTTACCAGGGGACTCTGTCAAGGAAAAACAGAACTTTACAACTTTTTCTTTTACAAATTTTATTTTGGTCGTACTTGAACTAATATATATTTTTTGCCTTGATTGTACTACAACTGGTGATTATTCCTTGCTCTTGAGCTTCGTAGAGCCTCTTCTCACCAGCTGCTTATTGAATGTCCTCTTTCTTTCATGTCCAAGTGAAAATTTTATTATGCTGGTCGATTAAACTAGGTAAGTTAATCAATTGAGAAAGGTTTTACTGGATCGTAGAAAAAACTGCTGATGTCTGAGAGCCGTGTTATCTGTGTACGTAGAACTTGGTAGATTTAAAGTTTCATGTGTTGGTAATATATTGCATTCTGAAATCCGCTCATCTCATGCGCTTAGTCCTAGTAGCATTTGCTACTGAATGGTGTTCTTTATGTTCTCTGTCTGATGGAATTATTCTCCTTATTTGTCTGTGTAATACATTTTGTGCTCCATGATCATCTTCCCCCTCATGACTGATTACTGTTCTGTTAGGTTCTATGAGGATGGTTCAAGCTGTTGTTCCCCACATGGCATCTAGGAAAAAGGGAAAGATTGTAAATGTCGGAAGTGTTAGTGCATACCTTCCTGCACCGTGGGCTGGTGTTTATACAGCAACTAAATGTGCTCTTCATTCACTGACTGACACTTTGAGGTTTGTATATGACAGATACCGATTCTGATTTTCGCCAATCTTGTAGCTCTAATAATCACAAATGCCATGAAAATTATCTGTAAGACTATAGCATAACCTTTCTTTTGTTTTAGAAATGTGAATCTGTTACTTTCCATGTTTCATCCGTTGCCGAATGAATGTACCCTTAGATTAAATTGATTTTTTGGTGTAGATATATTCCACGAAAAGATGTAATTCAACAGGGGCTGATCACTTTTGTGTTCTTCATAACCTTTCACTTGAAATTATATCTTCACAATTCTGATGTCTAATGCAGACTGGAACTAAGACATTTCGGGATTGATGTCATCAACATCGTCCCTGGGGCTATAACATCCAACATAGGAAAGACTGCCGTTTCCAACTACAACCGGATGCCTGAATGGAAGCTATACAAGCCATTTGAAGAAATTATCAGAGACAGAGCATACTTTTCACAGACATCAAAGTCGACCCCTGCAGAAGTGTTTGCAAAGGATACTGTAGCGGCAGTGATGAAGAACAACCCCCCAGCTTGGTTCTCCTCCGGTCGATACTCCACCATCATGGCAATTGTATACCATATGCCCACTTTTGTTAAAGATTTTATTGTCAGAAAAGCAATGAAAGGCTGAGTTCTGCATTGTCTGGACTTGTCTGTTTTATCCATCTCAAAATGTCACTTAAACATTATACAGTTACTGAAATATCCTTGTGCATCACCATATCGAGAAAACACTGAACATCAATGATGTTTATGATAATTATAAAATAATTGCTGATAATCTATCTATCATGACAGTTTACTAAAAGACAAAAATCAGCCAAAAAATTGATAGGCTGAAAAGTTGATCAGGCTGATAAGCACAGAATGGTAGATATAACAGGACCACATGAAAGCTCAATCACATGATGAAAATCTATAAAACAGCCTAAATGTGAGGGATTTGCATTGAAAACATGAAGATTGAATCATTAAAAATAATTTTTATTCAAATATAAGTTGCTTAGATAAATATTTTGACAGTTCACAGTTTGACACCTTAAGCAACTCTTCATGCACTTTCTTTAAATCCAACCTTCAACCTCTTCCTTCAACACAAAAAACTCATCACTCTCCTCTCTAAAACAAACCCATTTCAATGGAGCTTCAAGATCAAAAACCAGTTGTGCTAATCACAGGCTGCTCTCAGGGAGGAATAGGCCATGCATTGGCACTTGAGTTTGCTAAAAAAGGGTGCCATGTTGTGGCCACAAGTAGGTCAAAGAAAACCATGAAAGATCTGGAAAATGATCCAAGGTTCTTTCTGCATGAACTTGATGTTGTTTCAGATGAAAGTGTGAAGAACTGTGTGGAAAAAGCTATAGAAAAATTTGGAAGAATTGATGTCTTGGTTAACAATGCTGGAGTCCACTGTGTTGGACCTCTTGCTGAGCTTCCATTATCAGCTATGGAGAAAACTTTCAACACCAATATTTATGGTAAGTATAGTTAAATTTCTTCTTTTGTTTAATGTGATGATGACACAAAAAATTCTTAAGTGCGGACCTGAAATCTGGACTTGAACTCTTGCTAGCAAAGAGTCTACGTCCAAATTTTAAGAAAATCAGATTGTCTGCAAGAAAGATTGATACTTCGATTTCGTATTCCAATTATACAATTCCATCCATGTTCGCTCACAATTAGGTCCCATGAGGATGGTTCAAGCTGTTGTTCCCCACATGGCAGCGAGGAAAAAGGGAAAGATTGCCAATGTTGGAAGTGTTAGCACAACTCTCCCTGCACCATGGGCTGGTGTTTATGCTGCCTCTAAATGTGCTATTCATTCACTCACCGACACCTTGAGGTTTGTATATATGTCCCAAACAATTTGAATAATAAACTTTACTAAACACGCTATAGCTTTTTTATTATATATTGATCATTTCTATCGTAGAAACGGTCATAAATCATCAGCATGAAAGCTACAGCAATCCAAAACTGCGCAACAAGTTGCCACTACTTTGAGATTAAAGTGATTTTTTATTTGGTTATTCATTTTTCTTTTATTCTCAAAATACTGATATCTAATGCAGATTGGAACTCCGTCATTTTGGAATTGATGTAATTAACATTGTCCCTGGGGTTATAACATCCAACATAGGAAATTCTGCTATTTCCAACTACAACCAAATGCCTGAATTGAAGCTCTACAAGCCATTTGAAGAAGCTATCAAAGAGAGAACAAATTTATGGAAAACATCAAAAACGACCCCTACAGAAGTGTTTGCGAAGGATACTGTGGCCGCGGTGATGAAGAAAAACCCCCCGGCTTGGTTCTCATCCGGTCGATATTCATCCATCATGGCAATCTTGTATCATATGCCCATCTTCGTTAAGGATTTTATTGCAAGGAAAATAAAGAAATGTTGAGTGACCTTTTGTAAGCTTTCAAAAATGCCACTCATCATAATACGATGTCACTTTGGTCCTCTTATTGAGCAATTATTATCACGCTATCGGCTATTAAATAAACATCGATTCACTGTCAAAATATATTGTATTCTGATATCATTGTAGACGTTTTTCATCCAAAACACGTCTTAACAGCTCAAGAACTCAGATGATATTTAACTAACCTTCACTTAACATTTCTAATTAATACGATATGTCACAACAAAATTATTAAGATGATAATATATTAGGATCTCAAAAAAACTTTTCAAGAGTCTCGCTGTTCTTGCTTTTATATACAGAAAGTTCGTATGTTTAATAATATTTTTGTATGGAGCTACTAAAATCTATTAAATATATTACTCTAATATGTTTTCAAGTCAAATAAATGTTGTCTTTTGCTTCAATCAAAGTGATTTATTTAGCTATTTATGTATAAAAAAACACATCGTACGTATCAGCCACATGCATGAGAATAATACAAAAACTCAATAACTGTGCATGTTCCATAATCTAATATATAAAAATTCTTCAAGATTCAATATAGATTTTTTAAATGTTTAACTTGTAACTTGATAATTATATTTTTAAAGAATTATTAAGTAATATTTATTGACATCAATGAGTGCCTCTTACTTAATATGAATATAATATATTGTAGCATTCAAGGATACATCAATTTGGTATACACAATTTAGATATCCAGTATAATTTATTTAGAAGTGATCTGAAAACAAGATCCATTCTAACCTAAATGTGAGGGATTTGTATATTGAAATTTGGAAGATAAGTCAATAGAATAACATTAAAATACACGTTACCAATCAAAACTGATAATTTCTCTTATTTTTTCAAGCTGTACTTATATATATATATATATATATATATATATATATATATATATATATATATATATATATAGTAAAACTTCTCTATAATGATACTCTATATAGGAATAAACTCTATATAGTCATAAAAAATTATAGTCCCAATTTAAGATAGTTATAAATAAGAATAAACTCTCTATTGTAATAAGCTATAATGTTTCTAATTCCCGTCTTAAGGAAAGTTGTCTCTACATAATAATAATTATTTGTATATTGCAAAAAACAAAAAAATATATGTTATATATATTACATTAAAGGTTTCAAATGAAATAAAATATTTATCTAAAGTTGTTTGGGACAATGATTTATGCTTTATAGTTGTTTGTGACATCTTTTAACTTGTAAGTACATAATAACTCGCTAGCATGAAAACTTTCTTGTTGCAGCCAAAATATTGCTAACTTTTCAAGCATGTTTAGAGCTTTTTGGTGCGAAACTTTTTGTATTTTCATACTATTATCCTTAGGACTATTTCCTTTCTCTTCTTATCTAATTGTAGCAATGATTTCTTCTTAAGTTAAAGCATACATGATTTATTACTCATTTGAATGATTGAGGAAGACATTAATATCTATTCAATTAATGTAGTGAAGTTGTCCATTCTCATCACTCAATTTTGTAATGACTCTTTGATTCCCCTCATTCACTTCATTTGTAACTTGCAATTCATCGACATCAGGGATCATAATTTTGCTGTGCTTAAAACATTGGCAATTGTATGGCTTCATATCAATTGGTCATGTAACAACTGTATTTACAATTTCATCAAGTACACTTATCTTTGCTTGTTCCAAGACATGATCTTCTATTTGTTTGAAAAATAGACAATTGAAGTATTGAACTAAAATCATAATATTGTACTACTAAAACATGAATTATAAAATAAGAAATCAAAATAATAATTTTTGTAACTATACTTTTATTAAGTTATAGTAATAAAATTATTTGATCCACTATTATGACTACAGAGAGGTTTTACTCTCTATATATATATATATATATATATATATATATATATATATATATATATATATATATATATATATATATATATATATATTGACTACAGAGAGGTTTTCTCTCTCTCTCTCTCTCTATATATATATATATATATATATATATATATATATATATATATATATATATATATATATATATATATATATATATATATAATTTGACAGTTCAAAGCTGACACTTAAAGCTACTAGTCCATGCACTTTCTTTAAATCCAAACTTAAACTTTATAATTTCAACACAAAACTCATAACCCATTGTAATGGAGGTTCAAGCTCAGAAGCCAGTTGTGTTAATCACAGGGTATTCTCAGGGAGGAATAGGGCACGCATTGGCATATGAGTTTGCTTCAAAAGGTTGTCATGTTGTGGCCACAAGAAGGTCAAAAAGAACCATGAGAGATCTAGAAAATGATTCTAGGTTTTTTCTGCATGAACTTGATTTTGTTTCAGATGAAAACGTGAAAAATTGTGTAGCGAATGTTATCGAAAAGTTTGGAAGAATCGATATTTTGATTAACAATGTTGGAGTTCCATGTGTTAGCCCTCTTGCTGAGCTTCCGTTATCAACTATGGAGCGAACGTTCAATACCAATGTTTATGGTACGTATAATTTTATTATTTTGTTTCTTTGGATCTGATGTTTGGTAATATGTTTTTGATAATTAATTTCACGAAAATTCTCAGATGTTGATGTAAAATTCAGATAATCAATCGAGAGAGTAATCGAGAATGGTTTATTATATTTAGTTCTATTTTTTTAACAAGCTTGGGGTTTTTGTTGTATTTTCATACAATGATACTTAATTTTGTTTGATCATACAATTCAATTTTATTAATAGGTCCATGAGGTTGGTTCAAGCTGTCGTTCCTCATACGGCATCTATGAAAATAAGGAAGATTGTAAATATTGGAAGTTGTTAAGAATCAATCAAACTCAACCTAACTTGTTCCTCTAATAAACACAACCAGCAAACACTCAAGAAACAGCACAAACAATAACGAATCAAGAAATAAGAACACAACCAATTTTTACCGTGGTTCGTTTATCCCAAAGGAATAAACTACGTCCACGTTGAGCTCCAAGTAAAATGGAGGCTCACTGCACTATAAGGATCAATCCAATTACAGATTACAACTCAATCAAGAATAGCCACTCAAATCTCATAATTACCCAACCTTCAATCACCTGTAATCTACTCTCAAAGACAACTACTACAATTGTCTCAACCAGAAGAACCTAACACTTCTTCTACCCACAATTTACCTGATAAATTGCAACAGATTACACAAATTGAAGATTAACCAAACTAAGAATGAAACCCTAACAGAGATGGAAAAACGCGATAGAGAGGATGAAAGCTACTATTCGTTTCTGTGTAACTTCAGCTTTAAATAGGTTGACCTCAAGGCTTCATTTGCACCGTTGGATTAGATTGAAACCAAAGGCTGAGATCTATCACTTAATAAAAAAAAACTTCAAAAAACGACAGCGTATTGCTTACTCTAACACGACACCGTTTGAAGCTTCACTCAACAATTTCCACCTTGAAGCTTCAACACCTCACAAGGACCAAATACCTTATTAGTGCAGTTCACCTACAAGTTACTCATCATAGCTTGGTTGCTGCCTTTTATTGAATATGCAGCAGGTTCAAGCAGTGCTTGAACTTGGTTGGAGAGACCACCTTTGTTCCCATATCTAAAGGGTTATCCTCGGTTGGCACTTTTTTCAGAATGACCACTCCTTTATTCACCAGCTCCCTTACAAAATGGTATTTGACATCAACATGTTTGGTTCTCTCGTGGTACACGAGGTTTTTGCTCAGGTGTATGGCACTTTGGCTATCTGAATAGACAATGACAGCACCCTCCAACAAATTAACCTTTGACAGTAACCCTTGGAGCCATAAAGCTTCCTTGAAAACATCTGTTACAACCACATACTCTGCCTCAGTTGTTGATAGGGCAACAATTGGCTGGAGTTGAGGGACTTCCAGCTCACACAATTTCCTCCCAAGGTGAACACGTATGCAGTGGTTGATTTCCTTGAATCCTTGCCACCTGCAAAGTCAGAATCTACAAACCCTACCAGATCAAGTGAGTCATATCTTTTTCCATATTTCAAGCCCATATGAACAGAACTATTGATATATCTAAAAAGCCATTTAAGAGCAAGCCAATGTTCAAAACCAGGATTTGACATAAATCTACTTAAAAGGGAAATTGCAAAAGAAAGGTCTGGTCGGGTACTAATCATGGCATACATTACTGACCCAACTACGTTTGCATAAGGGATGTTTTCCATTTTTATTAAATCTGCATCAGATTTAGGGGATTGTGATCTACTTAACATAAAGTGACCAGCTAGGGGTACATTCACAGTTTTAGAACCTGCCATGCCAAACCTAGACACTAATTTTTCCAGGTAAGCCTTCTGATGGATTTTTAATTCAAAGTCCTTTCTGTTTCTATCTATTACCATGCCTAGAATCCATTTAGCACTTCCCAAATCCTTCATATCAAATTCAGAGTTCAATTTTTTCTTTAGCTCTTTTATCCTAGGTTTAGACTTGCTAATTAAAAGCATTTCATCTACATACAGTAGCAAATATAAAGGCATGTCATCATATAAAGCATAATAGAAACAACTGTCATATTTGCTTCTATTGAAGCCAATGCTGAGAATAAAAACATCAAAATGTTTATACCCTTTGTCTAGGGACTTTGATCCATATAAGGATTTATGAAGTAAGCATACATGGTTGGGCAGGTTTCTATCTACAAAACCTATGGGCTGTCTCATGTAAATTCTTTCTTCTAAGTTTCCATGCAAAAAGGCAGTCTTAACGTCCAGTTGTTCTAATTCTAAGTCCTCATGAGCAACTATGGTTAGCATAATCCTAATGGTCTTATATTTGATAACGGGGGAGAATATCTCATTAAAGTCTATTCCCTCTCGCTGTGTGTAGCCTTTGAATACCAACCTGGCCTTATATCTAGGGGGGTCAGAGGGGTTCATGCCTTCTTTAAGCTTAAACAACCATCTACATTCAATAAGTTTCTAGTCTTTGAGATTTGGTAACCAAAGACCAGATTGCATTTACCTTTAGGGACATCATCTCTTCCTTCATTGTTGCTTGCCATTTTTCTTTGTCTTTGGATCATTGCTTCTTCATGCTTGATGAACAGTTGTCCTCAGAACTTGAGCCCCGACCACTGCCCAAGGATGCATGTAAATCAAATCCGTATAGGAGTATCTTGCTGGTGGCTTGATTTCTCTCATACTTATATCCCTAGCTAGCTGGTACTGGGCTAAGGGGTCAGGATGGGGTTCAGCAGGTTCTGTTGCATTTTCCTCATCCAAGTCAAGGTCCAAATCTGGTTCATTTACTTCAGCTTCCTAATGTTCCAATTCAGGTTGAATTTCAGCAAACTCCACCTCAATTTGGACTCTCTCAGACTGTTCCTGGTTCATAGGATTGCTGCTTGTTGATCCTGCATCAGGGTTAGCAACTTTGCAAGGAAATATATTTTCATTAAAAATTACATCTCTGCTGATTATTATCCTAACTCCCGGGGTACTTTTATCCCAAAGCCTATACCCTTTGGTTCCCTCATGGTAACCTAGGAAGACACACCTAAGTGACTTAGGATCTAATTTCCCTTCACTGTTATGGACGTATGCAGCACATCCAAAGGTCCTCAAGTGTCCTAAACTAGGTTTCTGATTACTCCATTTTTCCTCAGGACACTTAAAGCTAATTGCACTTGAGGGACTTCTGTTAATAAGGTAGGCACCTGTGTTTAGGGCTTCTCCCCAAAATGACTTAGGAAGGCTGGATGTGAAGAGAAGGCATCTCACCTTCTCTAAAAGGGTTATGTTCATTCTTTCAGCAACCCCATTCTGCTGAGGGGTTCTCCTAACAGTTCTATGTCTTAGGATGCCATGTTCAGTGCAATAGGAGTCAAATTCCAGGTTACAGAACTCTAAGCCATTGTCTGTTCTAAGGGTTTTAATTCTTTTGTCAGTTTGGTTCTTTACAAGGACCTTCCAACTCTTAAAACCTACCCAAAGCTTCATCCTTAGTCCTAAGCAAGAAAACCCACACCTGCCTACTGTAATCATCTACTATGAACATAAAATAACTATTACCCCTATGTGATTTGACCCTTTCAGGTCCCCACAAGTCAGCATGCAAATATTCTAAGCAGTTGGCAGTCAGGTGAGTCCCCTTTTGGAAACTCAACCTATGTTGCTTGCCTATAATGCAGGTCTCACAGAATTCAAGAGTTTCAATTGGGTCCTTACCAAACATGCCCTGCTTATAGAGGATGTCCAGGCCCTTTTGGCTCATATAGCCTAGTCTTAAGTGCCAATTTTTTAGTAACATTCAAGTTAGTAGAAACCAAAGCAAAATTTAAATGATCAGAATAATAAGATCTAGACAGAATATACAAGCCATTCCTTTTTATCCCTTCAAGCAAAACACAGTTATTTTTATAGACATAAAGGCAACCATTTTCAGCTTTATAACCACAACCAGATTCATCTAAGACACCTAGTGAGATTAGGTTTCTTTTTAATTCTGGAATGTATCTCACTTTAGTCAACTTGACAGTTTTACCATTGTTTAGTTTTAGGGTTATGCTGCCTATCCCTTTAACTCTACAGGCATTATTATTCCACATGTAAACTGTTTCTAACCTATTCTCCTCATAGTCCTGAAACCAATCTTTATTGGGACTCATACGAAATGAACACCCAGAATCCATTACCCAATCATTTAATTTTTCTGTTTTAGAAACAGTTAGAACTTCAAATTCTTCTAAACTGGACTTAGAGGTTGCTAGGTTGCTTTCAGTGTTCCCTTGTTTCTGTTTCTTAAGCCAGGCATAACGGTTCTTTTTCAAATGGCGAGCCTTATTACAGAAGAAACACTTCCTGGTTTCTCCTTTGGCCTTATGGTTTTGTTTTCCCTTTTTCTTATTCCTAGGCCCGTTATCAGATTAGACAGAATTACTTATGTGGTTAAAGTCACCCTTTCCTTCAACAAATAGGTTATTACCAGTTCTTCTCTGCACTTTAATCTCTAACTCCCTAGCTTTTAATCCTGAAACTATTAAATCCACGCTTGGGACAGTACTAGTGTATTGAAGGGCATTTTTTACAACCTGGTAATCTTCAGTTAAAGAATTCAAAAGAATCATTGCTAAACTAGCGTCTCCGAGTTCTTGATCTGTACCTTTCAACACTTAGGTTAGTTTCAAGAACTCTTCAATATTCTCATCAATAGTTCTAGAGCTATCCATTTTATATGCAAATAAAACACCTTTTAAGTAAGCTAGATTAGGAGCAGATTGTAATGCATAAAGAGATTCGAGTTTACCCCATACCTCTGTCGGAGTTTCAAAACCGTCTACCTTTTGTAGGACTGCATCGGAGAGGTTCATAATTATCAGATTGTACACCTCCTCCTCCAGCCCTGCCTTCTTTTTCAGTTTCTCCTCTGACCATTTGGTCATGTCCTTTTCCAATGCAATTGCTACCTTATTATGTGATCATAAGGCTTTCATTTTCTTCTTCCAACTGTTGAAATCAATTTTCCCATCGAATTGGGTGATTTCAACTCTTGTAGTAGTCATAGTGTTTAGGATTAGGGTTTGTGTTTGAATTTAGGGTTGACACAGAAGAAACCCTAATTTAGTTAGGATCGAATTAAAACTAATTTCAAGAAATTGACCAGATAATCTAAGGTTTTCCAATCCCTCAGACACTAATTTGGCTGATTATACCGAAACCCCCAATTTGTATAAACCCTAGGTTTCAAGAATCACTCAAATCAGACCGAAAACCCTAATCTTGCTCTGATACCACTATTAAGAATCAATCAAACTCAACCTAACTTGTTCCTCTAACAAACACAACCAGCAAACGCTCAAGAAACAACACAAAAAATAACGAATCAAGAAATAAGAACACAACCAATTTTTACCGTGGTTTGTTTATCCCAAAGGAATAAACTACGTCCACGTTGAGCTCCAAGTAAAATGGAGGTTCACTGCACTATAAGGATCAATTCAATTACAGATTATAACTCAATCAAGAACAGCCACTCAAATCTTACAATTACCCAACCTTCAATCACCCGTAATCTACTCTCAAAGACAACTACTACAAGCGTCTCAACCAGAAGAACCTAACACTTCTTCTACCCACAATTTACTTGATAAATTTCAACAGATTACACAAATTGAAGATTAACCAAACTAAGAATGAAACCTTAACAGAGATGGAAAAACGCGATAGAGTGGATGAAAGCTACTGTTCGTTTCTGTGTAACTTCAGCTTTAAATAGGTTGACCTTAAGGCTTCATTTACACCGTTGGATTAAACTGAAACCAAAGGCTGAGATCTGTCACTTAATAAAAAAAACTTCAAAAAACGATAGTGTATTGCTTACTCCAACACGATACCGTTTGAAGCTTCACTCAATAGAAGTGTTAACGCATTCCTCCCTGCACCTTAGGCTGGTGTTTATGCCGCAACTAAATGTGCTCTTCATTCACTCTCTGATACCTTAAGGTTTGTATATTTGAAGTAATCGCAAAGCTTAAGAAATAATCACTTCATTCTTATTTAAATCAATCACTCTGTCTTTTCACAGTAGAAAAGATTTGACCAAAAAAATTTTGGTCTTCTTAACCGTCAAAAAGATACCTTTAGATAGATCACCAAGAAACGATTCTAATCGGTCTTCCCATAGAGCATGATCACTTTTCTCATGAAATTATTGTCATATTTTTTTATCTCTAGTGTATAGATTGGAAATGAGACATTTCAGAATTGATGTCATCAACGTTGTCCCTGAGGCCATAACTTCCAACATAGGATCCAACTACAACCGGATGCCTGAATGGAAGCTATACAAGCCATTTGAAGAACTTATCAAAGAGAGAATAGACTCTATGAATACCCTAAAATCGATCCCTGCAGAGGTGTTTACGAAGGATACCGTGGCGATGGTGATAAAGAACAACCCTCCGGCTTAGTTCTCCACCGGTCCTTACTCCACTTTCGTGGCCATCATGTACCATATGCCCCTCTTTGTTAAAGATTTTGTTGCGAAAAAAATGACCAAGTGTTGAGTACTTCTAGGTTGTCTAGAGTGATAGTGTCAGAGACATATTTTATTCAGTGGCAGCTTTTAAGCTTTTATATTTTCTTATGTAAGTAATAATAGGTATATATGATGTGTTACAAAATAAGTAAAATTTTTTTTAAGGTATCTGAGGCAATGTTTTGAAAGCCGGACCAGGCATTGACTTGGTCAAGGGCCCGATTCCCGGGATGCCCGGTCCAACCGAATGGTCAGATCTTGACATCATTAATCTCCCATTAATCCTTATAGATTTGAAATCCAACAAAAACACCCCTACAAAATTTTTATGCATCCTTGCAAGTTTGAAATATAGCAAAAACAACCCTATGATCTGGGCAGTCGTGCGAAGAGACTGTTGGCGATAACAACTATCGACGACCAATTGGAGTTCGAAATGCTTGGGCTTTTGATGTAAAGATTTTGGCGACTCTTATGGTAGTGTCAGGGAGTTTGAACGGCGTCCGAATATGTCGAAATCAAGAAGAACGGTCGTCGATTGTGCAAACAATAGGTGGACGACGAGCAACGAACGATAGGATTGTGACCACTAAAAATGGATATTTTGCTATGGAGATACCGACAAGTCTTATGGTGGTGTTATCTCCCTCGAAAGATAGGGGTGGGCGAGTTCGGATACCCACCCAAAATCAAAGGAATCAGAACCGGAACCATCGGTTCCAATTCCTAAAAACTTGGAACCGAAACCTGTAACACAGGTTCCGGTTTCGAGCACCTTGAAAAATATCAATTACCCCCTATTTTTTTAAAATGACAAATAAACTCTTATAAAATTACAATTATTCCCCTAACAGTTAAGTGCAAAACATTAAAAAATATATTTGTTTATATTTACATGATGTTTGATGCTTGATTATAAGTATTTAATTGTTTGTTTTCACCGATAATAAACATTTAAACGCTATTATTTAACATAAATGTATTAATGTATATTAATTTCTTAATCAAGTAACAAGTAAAACTTAAATATTAATAAGAATATTTTAATGAAAATTAATAAGATTTTTGATAGTAAGATAAAAAAACCAAAATTTTCTTATATATTTATATGATATGTAAAATATAAAAAAACCCCATATGCAAAATATCCAAAAAACCCATATTCTTTAATATTATATCAATTTAGTCCTTGTTCTCAGTTCCGGTTCCGATTCTTTTGCTTTGGAACTGGAACCGAACCGCACAGTATCGATTCCAATTTTTTGGAACTGGAACCTACCTCAGCATACTGGTTCGAGTAGGAACCGGAACCAACACCCGGGTACCCGTCAATTCCGGTTCTTCCCTAAAATTTTGCCCACCCCTATCAAATGATGCCAAAATTCGGCAAGATTGACTCACAGTTGGATCACGGTTTGACAATATTCTATGGTTCAACCGCGGGTCAATCCGGCTTGACTGCAATTTCTGGTTTTAGGGAACAAACGGACCAGAAAGGACGCCGGTTCTGGTCTGATCCAGTTTTCAAAACACTGATTTGAATTATCCACGTCCACATTGAAGCTTACCTAATTCTTAAAGTCACAGAACACCAAAATAAGTAAATTTTCATCTATTTATTAAATAAATAATTACTATGTACCTTCAAGTTAATAAAAAAAAAATTATATAGCTACTAATATGACCTCATGACCCACCAATCCATTTTTATTTTTAGTATTTTATGAATCTTGAAATGATTAAGCCGTAGTTCGTTTATGAATTTAAAATGATCTAAAATATCATAAATTTGAATTTTCGATATTGGTTGATGGTACATATGACATGTTTATCTGCATTCTTTATCTCATTAATTAGTTGTATATACAACAAATAAGCATACACTTTTTTTTTTCACCCTTAAAAGATCAAATTACCACTTAGACCAAAGACCTTAATTTTGCTTTTAGAAAGAAAAAAAACGAGGATACATACAGAATTAGAGAATTTAGATCATAACTTGATTGGGCTTGTATTTGGGCCTTTCGTCTGGTATATTGGGCTTCATCAATCTGATCTATTTTTACAACCTACTAATTTCCAACCTAATTCGATGATATTATTTTGTAAACTCATTTATTATTATTATTATTATTTTTTTTTTTAACTAAGGTGTCCGTGCTAGTTTACTGTACCTCAACTCTTCTCGAGAGAGACTAAGGTAACAAATCACCACCACACTTAATCTGGCACCTTAGACCAACTCGGTCATCTCAACATATATGATTAATATGACCGCCATGAAAAAACATCAATAAAAAATGTTCATTAAATTTTCTTCAAGTCAAATTAAAGTGATTTTTGTTATTTATATAAAACGTCGTATCAGCCATATACACGTGAAAGATACAAAATTTTTGAAATAATTGAAATAATTGTGCATGTTCCATTTTCGAATATACAAAAATACCTTCAATTTTAAATACAGATTTTTAAGATGCGAAATGCGTAACTTGATAATTATAATTTAAAGCATTATTTGTGAAAGAGCTCAAATCAAAAGAAGATTCTAATTCTTCTATAAATTCGACCTTCAATTCTCCTTTCAACACAAAATCCTCATCACTCTCCTCTCTAAAACAAACCCATTTCAATGGAGCTTCAGGATCAAAAACCAGTTGTGCTAATCACAGGCTGCTCTCAGGGAGGAATAGGCCATGCATTGGCACTTGAGTTTGCTAAAAAAGGGTGCCATGTTGTGGCCACAAGTAGGTCAAAGAAAACCATGAAAGATCTGGAAAATGATCCAAGGTTCTTTCTGCATGAACTTGATGTTGTTTCAGATGAAAGTGTGAAGAATTGTGTGGAACATGTTATTGAAAAATTTGGAAGAATTGATGTCTTGGTTAACAATGCTGGAGTCCACAGTGTTGGACCTCTTGCTGAGCTTCCATTATCAGCTATGGAGAAAACTTTCAACACCAATATTTATGGTAAGTATAGTTAAATTTCTTCTTTTGTTAAATGTGATGATGACACAAAAAATTCTTAAGTGCGGACCTGAAATATGGACTTGAACTCTTGCTAGCAAAGAGTCTACGTCCAAATTTTAAGAAAATCAGATTGTCTGCAAGAAAGATTGATACTTCGATTTCGTATTCCAATTATGCAATTCCATGTTCGCTCACAATTAGGTCCCATGAGGATGGTTCAAGCTGTTGTTCCCCACATGGCAGCAAGGAAAAAGGGAAAGATTGCCAATGTTGGAAGTGTTAGCACAACTCTCCCTGCACCATGGGCTGGTGTTTATGCTGCCTCTAAATGTGCTTTTCATTCACTCACCGATACCTTGAGGTTTGTATATATATCACAAACAATTTGAATAATAAACTTTACTAAACACGCTGTAGCTTTTTTATTATATATTGATCATTTCTATCGTAGAAACGTTCATAAATCATCAGCATGAAAGCTACAGCAATCCAAAACTGCCTAAGAAGTTGCCACTACTTTGAGATTAAAGTGATCTTTTATTTGGTTATTCATTTTTCTTTTATTCTCAAAATACTGATATCTAATGCAGATTGGAACTCCGTCATTTCGGAATTGATGTAATTAACATTGTCCCCGGGGATGTAACATCCAACATAGGAAATTCTGCCATTTCCAACTACAACCAAATGCCTGAATTGAAGCTCTACAAGCCATTTGAAGAAGCTATCAAAGAGAGAACAAACTTATGGAAAACATCAAAAACGACCCCTACAGAAGTGTTTGCGATGGATACTGTGGCCGCGGTGATGAAGAAAAACCCCCCGGCATGGTTCTCATCCGGTCAATATTCATCCATCATGGCAATCTTGTATCATATGCCCATCTTTGTTAAGGATTTTATTGCAAGGAAAGCAAAAAAATGTTGAGTGACCTAATTACTTTAGGTTTCATCATAATATTATGTCACTTTGGTCCTCTTGTTGAGGAATTATTATCACGCTATCGGCTATTGAATAAACATCGATATTCTGATATAATTGTTCTTATTTTTTAAGGTGTAAGTTTTCATAGTTATCAATCATAATGGTTAAGGGCGGAACTTTAATTAGTGGCAAATCAAGTCCCAAAAAAGTTTAATATTCTATTTTTCCTAATAAAATCATAATGAAATGATGTTACTTTCATGTGTTATCCCTTGTCGAATGAATATACATAAACCCAATTGATGAAACGGTAATCTTGGTCTCTCTGCACGAGTTGATCACTTTTCTCATCAAATTATTTTCAAATATTGACGTCTAATGCAGAATGGAACTAAGCCATTCGGAATTGATGTAATAAACATTACCCCCAGGTCTACAACATCCAACATAGGAAAGTTTACCATTTCCAACTACAATATAATGCCTGAATGGAATCTCTACAAGTCATTTGAAGAAGCTATCAAAGAGAGAGCAAAGTTTAACCAAACATCAAAATCCACCCCTACAGAAGTGTTTGCAAAGGATACCATGGCGACGGTGATGAAGAACAACCTCCCGGCTTGGTTCTTCTCCGGTCGATATTCATCCATCGCGGCGATCTTGTACCCCTTTTTGTTAAAGATTTTATTTTAAGGAAAACAATGAAAGGTTGAGTTTTGCATTGTATGGGCTTGTCTATTTCATCCATTTTATCTTTCTATGTGAATCCACCTAATTGCTTTAAAATTCATATCTTTGTTCTTGTAAACTTTCAAAATGTTTGTCAAAATAATACAGTACAATATTGTTGAGCAAACATCAATTAAACACCAATGTTTATATAGTAGTTGTAATGTAATTACTTTTTTTCTTAGATTTGGTACTACAACAGACATATCACATCAAGATGTTAGTTTTTATAATTATCAATCATGATGGTCAAGGGAACCGAAAATTATTTACAGGCCTATGTAACACTTCAAGTGCTACAAAAATTTAAAACTTTATATGTAAGTACATATAATTTCATCTCTTAAAATGTATGGGTAGTTTTCTTTCCCTTCTCGTTTGCCAAACTTTATGTTTTGTCCCCAAAATACAATTTTCTGATTCAAAGACGATGGTTTTCTGTGAAAGAAAAAAACAGTAAAAAGCATGCATGATTTATTTTTATTGGATCGAGTTCATTTTTATACAAATTCATACATTTGCTTTGTGATACATCAATTTATACGAAAAAGTTTGGGTAAGGAGTTTATACATCTAAGATTATTCTTTTATATATACAAAAAAAGAATAACCGAATCCCGAAATATGCAAGAGTCGTTTGTATAGACTTGTCTATTAATTGTTTTAAATTCATGCGTTTGTTCTTTTAAGCTTTCAAAATGTCAATCAAAATAATGCAGTACGATTATTGAGCAAACATTAACACCAATGTTTTTATTAGTCGTAATATTTCCAGCAAGGACATCATGTTATTTATATGTTCGTTTCTAAGGTATTAATTTTTATAATTATCAATCATAATGGTCAGGGCATGAAAACTATTTACAAACCCAGATGGCACTTCAAGTTCAACACAAATTTAAAATTTCTATATAATTAGTATATATAATTTCATCTCTTAAAAATGTATATGGTGTTTTTCTTTGCCCTTCTCATTTTACCAAAATTTACACTTTCCTTCAAATGCAACATCTAGTTCGATAATTTTTGTGGTTATTACACCATTAGAAAAAGAGTTTTCCTTATTAGTTCTTGACTGTTTTTAACTTATTTTAACTGTTATTAAAAAATTTGAAGTATCAGCCACTGACACGAGCATAATATAAAAATCAAAGTTTAGAGACATCAAGATTCAATACAAATATTAAAATGTCAATAAAAAAAAAAGTATACGTTACTGATTTCTTGTTCTTTTTAATATATGATTTGACAGATCAAATTACAGTTGACACTGGAAGTTGAAGCAACTCTTCTTGCACTTTCTATAAATAATTCAATACAAATCTCAAGACCCTCCACTCTAAACTACTCAAACAATCAACCCATTTCAATGGAGCTTCGCGATGAGAAACCAGCTGTGCTAATCACAGGGTGTTCTCAGGGAGGAATAGGCCATGCATTGGCTCGTGAGTTTGCTTCAAAAGGTTGCCATGTTATGGCCACAAGTAGGTCAAAAAGAACCATGAAAGATCTTGAACAAGATCCCAGGTTCTTTGTGCAAGAACTTGATGTTGTTTCAGATGAAAGTGTGAAGAATTGCGTGGAAAATGTTGTTGAAAAGTTTGGAAGAATTGATGTTTTGGCTAACAATGTTGGAGTTCCAAGTATTGGCCCTCTGGCTGAGCTTCCATAATCAGTGTTAGAGTTAGTTAACTCTATTTGGTGTTAGGTTACCCATTTTTAAGTGCAAGAGAATAGATTTACCAAGTTGATTAAGAGATTTCTGATTTGAACACATCAAGCACAAGTGCGGAGAATAAAGAATACAACCATATACATGGTTTGGCTAAAATCCACTTTTAGCCATACATTACAAGATATAATTTAAAATTGATCTAAGTTATAGTAAAAGAACTCCCTATTCAACGTTACACTTAGCACCACACCTGAATCTTTAATATGTTGTTCCTCCTTGGATCTTCTTCACACTGGGAACACACCCAAACAAAGCTTGAGAACCACACCAACTTCAATCCCCTACGCCATGCACCAGCATCAAAAATGGAACCACGTTCTAATAACCTTTCAAACTAAAATGTGATATGGAAGGGTTTTGGCACAAGAACAATGAACCTTTGAACCTTTACAAAAATACTCTAAAGAAATTTCAGAGTACAAAGAAATATAAAATATTAGAAGATTAGATTCAAATAACGCAAGAAAAGATATTATAGAGAGAGGGTTTCTTGCTCAACAATTTGTGCCAAGTCAGCCAACAAGGGTTGACCTATGTTTTTCCAAATAAGGAAAAGATTCCTTCTTTCGGTTTGGATCACAAACAAATCAAGAAAAAGCAACTTTATTCCCTAGGACCACAAATGGATATTTTGACATTCGTAAAAGGTCCTAAAAAGCTAGCAAAAGGATAAACAAATATCTTTGCTACTTTATCAGAAATGCAACTCATGCAAGGTTGCAAATAATTGAAGCAAGTGTGCAAGCACAAACTGTTGTGCACACAAAAGTCATAAATTTGACAAAAATATTCTACATTCTTCCTTTTTGTCAAACTTATGAACAAAGAACTAAAGAGATCAAAAGCAAACCTGTCTCAACCAACCAAACAAACCTACAAACAAGAAAGATACAAAAACATAAACAAAAATTGAACAAAAGCAACAGAAACACAATGTTAGCCAATAAAACTAACAAAGCAACATAACTAAAATAAAAGCAAATTTGAAATCAAATCAACTAGTAACCAAATAACTCCCCCATGGAGAGATAACAGCACATCAAGTTTTAGCAATTCAAAAACTCAAAAATAAACTAAATAAATAAACTAATGAACTGAAGCAAAAAAAAGTTCATCAAAATAAGCACTACTAGCATCAGGTCAAGTCTCCCCTATAACTTCCCCTCTTTGTTCATACGTTTGAACGAAGTCTTGACGATTTGCGAGAGGGAACTAAAGAATGCTGAGCTTTCCTCTTGACTCTTTTCTTGGGAGAAGCAGTGATGGTTACATGTGAGTCTTCAACTTGGATATTAAAAACAAGAGCAGAAGAGGTCTCGGCAGCATCATGAGAGGTCTCTTCTCAGATAGAAGAGGCTACATTGTCTTTGGATTGCACAGGGCAAACATGTTCTTCTTCGGACTAATCATCAGCTTCATGAGCAGCTTCATCTTCATGAATAGCTATAGCAGGAACAGGCAAGGCAAGAGGTTCAGTCTGAACAAGGGAAGCATAATTTTTCTACACTTTCTTCATTACATTCTCCATTTTGTCCAGTTGATCATTGAACAAGAAATGTATCTCTTTCACATATTGGAGAACATTCTCCATTGAAATTTCTAGGTCCTGTATGGCATCAAACAACTTGGACTGCCAAGTGTTAGCACGAACATGTTCAATTGTGGAAGAGGATGGGATATTCCCAGAGGGCCACCTAAAGGATTTCTTATACACTTCATGAAACTTAGGTTTGTAAGAGGCAATAATTCTGTGGATAAGAGATGGGAAAGGTAAAAACTGAAGAGCATGGAAGGATTGTGCAACCATTCTAATGCTAGTGTAGATAAGGGTTCCTAAATCGATTTGCTTTCCTACCCCAATCTCCTAAAGAAGTTGAGCCATGTCTGACCTAATTGTAGAGTTGTGTATTGAATGGGACTAGTTGGTTAGGGAAATCTTGAACAACAATCGATAAAGTGGTGTGAGGGAACTAGGTTGGAGAAAACCACTTCTCGGCCACTTTTCAATAGACCCTCTAGTCACAACCTTAACAAGTTTATCCAAATCCAAACTAAACGACCTAAAAGATTTCTTAACAACCTTCAGTCCTAAA
This sequence comes from Pistacia integerrima, assembly GCA_026225825.1. NCBI lineage: Eukaryota > Viridiplantae > Streptophyta > Magnoliopsida > Sapindales > Anacardiaceae > Pistacia > Pistacia integerrima. The sequence goes on along the minus strand of CM047740.1, from coordinate 1,492,171 downwards.
ACATCTCTAACTACCTTTTCATTAAAGAGAATCCAATGACCCCTGACATAAACTTTGTCATTGTGTTCATCAGATTCAGGGTCAGCATTATCGAAGCCAAGATTGGCATAAAAGTCTTGAACAAGAGTTTGAACGAGAGCAATCAAATCTGCAATAGGATTAACCCATTTTTGCTTCTACATCATTTAAGAAAATTCATCTAAATCCTTAAGTTTAACAATGGCCTCACTCACAATGTCCTTTTTTGACAATGTGGTCTCTAAATCTAACCTCGGTCGCAGGCAAAACAAAGGGTGAGATATTACCAGTAGGTGTGTCTATCATGACTGCTTTCCCTTTCTTCTTTGCCATCTTTACCGGTGTCAGAGACTTTGTCGAACCATCCTTTGCAGGAGCAGCTTTGCGGGATTTGAGAGAAGTAATAGGGACTATGTTTAAGGCACTGTCAGACACCGAAGAGAAGGATTTTTCAGGTGAGGATGGATTTGACTCAGCTAGTGTGTGCACAGAGTCCTCATGGTCACTCAAAGTAGAGGTTGAACCAAGGGATATTAAGTGACCAGACTCTTCCTCTTGAGAATCAGATTGAGACTGTAGTGGAGTGGGTTCTTTTCTGGAGTTCGACTGCGCTAACTGGTCTTCTTCAAGGCTTGAAAGCCTTTCTTGATTGATTCTTCCCTTGCTTTTCTTTTTGGGTCTTCCATTGTTTTCCTTCTTGAATCCATGAGACAAAAGTGAGAAAAAAAAGATTGAAAGCAAAATCATGAGAGACGGGAAAATAAGGGGCAGCGCAAATAGGGTTTAATAATGAAATCGGACGCAAATATGGTTTGAGGGCAAACAAAAGGCGTTCCACCAAAATCCCTAAAAAGGGGTTTACCACAAATAGGACTCTATCCTAAACTGATGTGAGCACTGTGTAGGCATGTGAGTACTAACAAAACAATAAAAATGGAAATGGAAATTTCATGCAGTGATGTGTGAGCACAACATCCCAAAGAGACATCAAATTTTCAAAAGAATTTACTTTATTAAACAAAAATTTAACACAAAAAAAATTAAAAAAAAATGAAATGCTTCACTTGAATTTTTTAAGGTCAAGACAAGTAATCTGTGTGCTAAATAACCTAAAAGATTAATTTTAAATCTTGAAAGGCACAAAAACTCATAAGGAAGTTGTCAACTGAAGACGATCTAAACAAAACTTCCTTAACCACACATTAGAGAGGTTAAGTCACAAGAACTTATATAAGTGTGTGATAGTGTCCTCAAGGGGGGTAAAAAGACACATTGGTAAATTAATATTTTGCAAGAGAAACTCCACCTTCCCTCGTGCCCTACAACATTTTTCTTTTTTCTTTTTTAGTATAGAAGATAATGATTTGACATTTTTCTTTTCATTTTGAACCAAAGGGCAAATAACTCTAAAAAACATAACCAATTGTAGCTTTCACATTTGCAAGAAGGTAGTCCTCTTAATGGTAGATTTTCAAAAGCATAAGGGTCTCTAGATTTTAGAAAATTACTCAAAAATGACTATCACACTTCAGACAATATAGCTCTTTCACAATGGTGACAAGAATGGACAAACAACTCAGGATGAGATAAGGTCATGCAAAAGAGAGAGTCAATAGTGGACACAACAAACTAAAGTTAGCACACAAACAAGGGAAAATTTACTATCAATGTGCTAGCACAAATCATAGGACTTGACAGCCAAAAATAAAAGAAGCATATTCATGCTTTATTCAACATAATCAAGGACAACTACCCAGGTTGAAGTAGTCCAATGGAATTCCTCAAGAAAACAAATGTATCATAGTCAAGAGCTTTTGAAAAAAGATCAGCCAATTGGGATTTTATGTTCACATGACCAAGTGTAATGATGTTCTCTTCAACTAACTTTCTAATAAAATGATGTCTTATGTCAATGTGCTTAGTCCTACAGTACTGGACTGGATTCTTAGAGATGTAAATGGCACTCGTGTTATCACAAAATATTGTCACATAATCTTAGTCAATATCATAATCACACAACATTTGCTTTAACCATAAAATTTGAGTGCAACAACTCCATGCAACAATATACTTAGCCTCGATAGTGGATAGGGAGATGGCATTTTGCTTCTTGCTATACATGTAACAAGAAACATCCACCCGAAGTGCTCTTTCGATCATTCAAACTTCCTGCCCAATCGACATCACTATATCCAATCAACCAATTGTTAAAATCAAATGAGTACCAAAGACCAAAATCACAGGTATTTGAAACATATTTCATAATTCTTTTTACTGTATTTAGGTGCAACTCAGATGGGCTAGCTTGAAACCTAGAACAAATGCCAACACTAAAACAATGATCAAGCCGGCTAGCAGTCAAGTAGAGAAGGCTTCCTATGATGTCTACCTTTTTATTATGTTCATCTCTAGACAACTTAAGATAGCACTCATAGGGGTTCTAACATGCTTAAGACTCTCTAAACAAAACCTTTTCAATATGTTTCTAGCATACTTAGATTGGGAAACAAATATGTCATTTTCCAATTGTTTAATTTAAAGACCAAGAAACATACTTAATTCTCCTACCATACTCATCTGAAACTCATTTTTCATTGAACTAATGAATTCAAGTGCATGTGAGTAAGAGGTAGAGCTAAACACAATATCATCAACGTAAATATGTGCACATAGAATTTCACTATTAACATGCTTGATAAACAGGGTTTTGTCAACATTACCTCATTCATAATTATATTCAAGGAGAAAAGTTTTCAATTACTCATACCAGGCCCAAGGGGCTTGTTTCAACCTATAAAGTATCTTCTTCAATATGAACACATGATTAGGCTTATGTGGGTCTTGGAAATCAACCAGTTGTTCCATATACACTTCTTCGGAGAGCATCCCATCCAAGAAGACGCTTTTGACATCCATTTGAAACAATTTAATCTTGAGGTAGCAAGCAGTAAGCAGATTAACTCAAGTTGGGCAATAGGGGCGAAGGTTTCATCAAAATCGATTCCTCCACTTAAGTATACCCTTGGGCTACAAGCCTAGCTTTGTTCCTAGCAACATTACCAAACTCATCAATTTTATTTTTAAAGATCCATTTGGTACGTATTATGTCGATTCCTTCAAACTTCGGCACAAGAGTCCACACATCATTCCTTTCAAATTATTCTAATTCTTCATACATGGCTTCAATCCAACTCTCATCTTCTAAGGCTTGCTTGGAATTCTTCAGCTCTGCAAAGGACACATAACAAAGATGGTTAATTTCATTTTGTCTTTTCCTTCTTGTAACCATTACCTCATTTGGATCTCCAATAATGATTAATGGAGGATGAGCTTTCTGTATCCACGTTGATGGATCTTTTCTTCTCAGGTTCCTTCTTTGAGCAATCTCATCAGAGAGATCAATTACTAGCTCATTTCCTCCATTTTGCAAAGATAAATCAGAGGTTGAATCTTTACAAGGAGTAGATCCAGTTGCTGCAGCACCAGAAGCGGGTGATGATAAGAGCTTGAAAATACATGTTGATTTAGTGATTTTTTTTTAGAATTGTTGAGTGAAAGTTAATTTAAATTGCAAAATTTGCGTTAATTATTTCATAAATACCTTTTATGAGATCACAAGGTGTATTTTGAGTATTTTTAGGTCAAAAATGATATTTGAATAACGAAGATGATGTCGATGGAATTTGTGACGAGCAAGAGCAAACGATGCAAGAATCAGAATTTAAATGAGGAAGTTATGATGCATTGAAGATGAGACTTAAAACCTGGAAATTCTTCAAGACAAGCATGCTTCGATGTTTTGATCATAACTTGAGCTATAGAAATCTAAATTTGATGACTCTTGTGGTGTTGGAAAGATTATTCATATGGCTACAAAGTTTGTGTTGATGACTTTGCCAAATTCTGAATATTCCAGGCTCATGGGAAAGAACGATCACTGCAGCGACCATTTTGTCACTGCAAAGATGGATTGCGTGCCTACTTGGCTTATTTTATTTTCCTAGTCCAAATCTAAATTGTCTAAGGCTTAATTCTTTCTATTTAAACTCCAAACCCTAGCACTATTAAATATGGGTATTTATTTAGTTTTTAGGGAGATTAAAGAAGGAGAGAGAGCGGCTACTATTTTGGAGATCAAAATTCTTGCAGTTTTCGTTCACCAATTAGAGAAGTTTTTTTATTTTCTTCTTGAACTCATGTTATTGAATACAATGGTTGTTTTTAGTATTGCAACTATGAACTAAATTTCTTTTCTAGGGCTAAAGATGTAGCCCGATTTATGAATTTGTGTTGACTTTATTATTGTTAATTTTAATTGAGCATAAATTCTACGTTTTATTATTGTGTGTAATGCTTTCAATTCTTATGGATCCGAGAGCTGAATGATATCATGGGTTGGGTTGAGATCGAGAGAAGAAACCTGATTAGTCTAAGGTAATAAAATCACATATTGAGTGAACATTAGAGACATATAGGTTATCGCGATTTGTGAGGCTCTGGTAAATTTCATAGAACTTAATGATCTTTTAACTTCTAAATACAACTTGGAGATATTTTGGGTTGTTGCTTAAGAGTTAATTCACTAATTGTTCAAGAGAAAATTTGTGAAATATTAAGGAGTTTGGCCTTTAGAATAAGTTTAATTAGGTTAGCAATAGTTGTCAATGCTTAGGATTAAATTGGTGTGAAATATGTGTCCTAGGTTTAGTCATATTCATCTTTTTACTAAAGTATTAATTCAATTGTGCTCTTGTTTTAGTTTTTAGTTTATTTTATTTTTCATTAAATCATTCCTAAAATTGTGTTTTATCAAATAGTAATAAAATAGATTAGTTTGGTACTTGGTAAGTAGTTCTCTTGGGAGTTTGACACTCGTTTACTTGAGCTTTATTATTTGCACAATTTCGTACACTTGCGAATAGCCTGTCAAGTTTTTGGCATTGTTGCCAGGGAACTGCTATTTTTTTACCAATATCATTACGACTATTTATTTGCTAATTTGATTTGTTTTGTTTTTGTTTTTAAAAATTAATTTTTATTTTATTTCATTGTGTTTATTTCTTTTATTTAGATCCTAGAGAGTTTACGTTCTAAAGGTGGTGGTGATCTTAATCCCTTTGATTCTGAGATTGAGAGAATGGCTAAATAGTTAAGGAAAGGAAAAGAGGCAAGCCAACTTAGAAAAATCAATGGCTGACAAGGGAACTATAAATCACAATTTGGAAGATCAAGAGAATCAAAGTGAGGATATCCTAGGGGGCAATGCAACTGGTGGAGTTGTAGTTGTTCAAAGAGCATTGAAGGCCTACTCTAGTCTTACTGTTGAAGTATGCTATTCTAGCATCAAGAGACCACCAGTTCAAGTGAATAATTTTGAGATCAAGCCAGCAATTATTCAAATGATTCAACATTCGGTCCAATTCGCAAGGTTGCCTAGTGATGATCCCAAATTGCATATCGGCAATTTTCTAGAGTTATGCGACACATTCAGACATAATGAGGTATCCAAAGATGCAATTATGCTAAGTCTTTTCCCATTCTCTCTTCGGGATAAAGCTAAGGCTTGGTTGATTTCCTTGCCATCTGGGAACATCACGACATAGAACAAGTTAGCTCAAGCGTTCCTCACTAAATATTTTCCAACTGTTAAGTTTGCAAAGCTGAGAAGTGAGATTACCAATTTCTTCTTACAAGACATGGAACCATTGTATTAAGCATGGAAAAATATAAGGATCTCTTACGGAGGTGTCCTCACCATGGTTTTTCAATCTGGTCGCAAGTGCAAATGTTTTACCAAGGATTGCTGCCAAATATACAAGCCATGATAGATGCTGCCAGTGGAGGAGCCTTGAATAATAATACACTTGCGAATAGCCTGTCAAGTGGAAGCACATTTGGAGAGGACTTTGGTTCAAGTGATTCAGTTGTGTTCACACCATCTTGTGTGGGCACTTGAGGAGCAGACATGTCTTGAATTTCACATTCTTGAAAATATTCTAAAAAGTCTTCTGCATCACTAAACACAACAATAATAGATTCTAAAACTTTTTCAAAACGTATGTTATAGAACTTAGAGGCACAACTATTGGAAGAATACCAATAAAAACTCCTTCATCACACCTAGAATCAAACTTATCCAAATTTTCTCTATCATTCAAGATAAAACATTTGCATCCAAACACATGAAAGTAAGAGAGATCAGGTTTCTTACCTTTCCATAGCTCATAAGGAATTTGAATGGTAGCTTTTCTGAGACACACTCTGTTGGAAATGTGACAAGCCATGTTAATATCTTTAGCCCAAAGTCTTATAGGAAGCTTTTTCGCGTTAAGTATCACCCTAGCCATTTCTTGCAACACTTGGTTTTTCCTCTCCACCACACCATTTTAATTTGTTGAGGTGTTTTTGGGGCAGAGAATTCATGGAAGATGCCCTGCAAATCACAAAAATTAGTAAAATCCGCATTCTCAAATTCCTTACCATGGTCACTCCTAATTCTTACAACCTTTGTAGCCATGGAACTCTTCTCAACAAGCAACTTCTTAGCCAATTTTTGAAAAGCATTAAAGGAGTTAGATTTCTCACGTAAAAAATCAACCCAAGCAAACCTTGAAAAATCATCAACACAAAAAAAAAAAATACATACTTCTTACAAGGACTCTCAGACGAGTTGAGCGACTTGCGAGCTGGCTTGACTCGACTCTACTCGTTAAGAGCTCGACTCGCTGTTAGTCGAGTCAACTCGGCTCGAACTCGGTGGGGTGAGCAAGTTGAGTTTGAATAGGAGGAGGCTTGACTTGAGAGTTCGCGAGCCTATTATGGCTCGAACCCGCAAGGACCTTTGGCTTAGTTTTATAAACCATGTGGGGCAGATCTATAAAATTGCACTTTTAAAAAACTTCAAAAAATGACATTTACCCCATAACTTAAAAATAGTAAAACACGATAGTTTCTCCCTCAAATTGCAAATGAACCCTAAACCTCTCCACCATGAATCGGGCAATTTCATCCCGCCTTGTTGCCGTCACCAATCAAAAACCAATGGGAAAAAACAAAGACTCCATCCCGGCAAACAAAGACTCCATCCCGCAAACATTGAAACGATTTCTTCACCCCCCAAATCGACGCAAACCATAAACCTCCAAATCCACTTCAACCCTCAAATCTTCAGTCCACCGTGAAAGTGACTCCCCTAATCACGTGTTCTTACCATCACCGGTCATAAATTGAAGCAAGAATTTGGTGAGTAAACCATTTTTGTTAAAAATATTTCATGAGCTGGAAAGAATTTTCAATATATATTTAGAGGTGGAAAAATAACCCGCCCGGCCTGACCCGACCCGGCTCGTGGTGGGTTATGGAAATTGGCGGGCCGAGCCTAACCCGACCCGCCAACCCTAACCTGGCAGGTTTTGATGCAAGCCGGGCTGGGCTAGCCCATAATTTTTTTAATTTTTTTCCTTTGTATAATTGTTTTTAGTTATTTTTTCAAATATCAATAATTCAATTAAATTAAATTTTTTTGGTTTACATTTCAAATATTAATTCAATTTTAATACAATGAAATTGTAATATAAGAAAAATTAGATTTATTCATTTATCAAAAAATAAAATAAGAAATAAGAAATTACAACAATTATTGCCTCGTTAAAAACCTTACCAAGAAAAACCCAATTGGGACAAAATTTTGGTAAAGAAAAAAGAGTGCAATAATTGACAATTAATTTATAAGTTACAATTTAAATTTTTGCATATCCTTTATAAGATAAAATGTTAAAGATATTTATTTCTAATTTAATGTATCGCATAAAATCGGATTTCAAGGTTGACGATGATTCTATAATATATCCTCTGCATAAATAATAATAATAATAATAATAATAATAATAATTATTATTATTATTATTACGAGGATGGATTAATTTCATACTCAAAAATATCGTTAAGTTTCAAATGTTTATTTTTATATATTTTTTTTTTTTTGTTAAAGAGAGATTTTTAAATGTCAAAAACAGTTTGGGAATATAAAATATTAATATAATAAATAAAAAGTCATATTTTTAATATTATACTATATAAATGATATAATATAAGTACAAATATTATTTTAAAATCTCAAATCAGATGCCTCGTATGTTTAGTTATTATTCAATAACCATTTGAAAAATAGCAAATATATATATGAGGCTATGTAATTGGAAAATGTTATATGATGAAGTTTTTATAAAATGTAGGTTAATAAAACAATATCATGTGATAATATTGTTCATAATAATCTGAAAAATATCATTCACCACAATAACAATAGAAGATCGACTTTGTGATATTTTAACAATTTATATTGGCATTAAAAGTTTTAAGGATTGTCCTTGTAATAATATATCATATTGTAACTACGAAAATTGATGAAATAACCATATCTGAGGGTCTTAATAAAAAAATGACAAACTCTAAAATGTCTCTCTTATATTAATTAGGAAATTTAGAATAACCCATATAGGCAAATAGTCTTGTAATTTATATTTTAAAAACTTACATTTTTAGGTTAGACATAGATCTTTAAAAAAAAAAAAAAATTAGTTGATAAAATTTAAGAGAGACTCGTAAAATATCCGAAGAGACATTTTTAAATTACAACATACCTCTCGATAATTTTTAAATAGCCCTTATAAACTTATAATAATGACCTCATAAATGCTGACTATTATTTGGCCAAAATATTATGAAAATATAAAAAAAAATTATGAAAATTACAAGAATCTCAAAGGGGTATTGCAAAAAAAAAAAAAAAAACCTTATTTTTTAAAATTTTTTTCATCCAACCTGCCAGGTTGAAAACTCCCAACTTGGCGGGTTGGAGGTTTTTTTTTTTTTTTTTTTAATATATAACCTGCTAGGTCGCCGGGTTGACATATGAAAGCCCATCCCACCCGACGAGGTATATGTGGATCGGCCAACCTTTTAGGCGGTTCAGGTTAAACTCGACTGGGTTAGGGTTGACCGGCCTAACCTGACCCATTTGTTCCACCTCTAAATGTATTAATGCTTTGAATCCATTTTTGGTTTGCTTGAATGCTTAACTACTAACACACTGATGAATTGGGTTAATGCTAAGTGCTAACAGTTCTTCATTTTCTATTTCAGCCTTGGTTGTTTGAACAACTTTTAGAGCAAGCTGTATTTCACGCTGCTGGCTGCCCATATCAAGTGAGAAATCTTCAGGTAACTTTCAAACTTGAATCAACTTATGCATCTGTGTTTACCAACAAAAAGATTTCATCTGTTGAGGAACAAAAAATTAAGTAAAATATAATTTACCTGAATTTTCAAAATTCTAACTATAATACAGGGCTGCATGCATCATCATTTGAAAAACTTGATGAACCTCCCTGCATAATTGTTAAATTGTGATATTTTGTTGGAAATGTAAAAGTTTGTTAAGTTAGTTTTTTGAATCTGTTCTAGTGCCAAAAGGGAATTGCAATCTGCCGTCTCTGTTTGTTTTGTTGGGCAGCTATATTTGATAGATTTTGTGATAGATTTAGGTGTGTCTAACTAGGATATCTGAGATTTGTCCATAATGGTTGTTATAGCAGGTCTTATGGTTTAGGCTTAAAGTTGTGTAAAATATCCCTACAAAGTGGTACTAAACCGTGGATATTTTTGCTTTATTTGTTTTGTTATAAAACTTGGTTATGTAATGAAATCCAGCAAGAACCTTATCAAATTTGACTATTTCTTTTCTTAGTGATGTAATTTGACTATTACTTTTATTTTCTTGAGTGCTGATTTGGTTTTTCAATTGTAGGAATGGCCTCGGATGATACTTTCTCAAGCACCCCTACATTGGATGACGTTGACAATTGTGTGACAATCAGAGCAGTTGATCGGCGTAATGTTTATGCAAGCACAAGTGGTATGGAAGCAAGAGTGAGTAGCCCCAAAAATGTTGTTGACAATGACAATCCACTACAGAAGAAGAAGAGAGCCAAGACATCAGCGATGTGGTCAGAATTTAAGGAGGTGGTTCTCTCTAAGGGTACAAAGAAGGCGGAGTGCATTCACTGTAAAACCAAGCTGAAAATGACTGCCATTGGAAGCACTACCCAATTCAATAGACATTTAAAGAGGTGTACAAAGAGAAAAGATTCCTTGAGGCAACAACAAATAAATTTTCCTTCCAACTCTTAGGGTACCATTACTATCCTTCCTACTCTAGGGGGCCAATTTAGTATGCTCAAGATGAGGAAGCCTATTGCACATTGGGTTCTGATGTGTGAGCATTCGTTTTCTGTTGTAGAGGAAGAGGGGTTGAACAATATGTTGAAGTATTGGATTCTTGAATGGAGTTCGATTTCCCGTAATAGTTGTAAGAATGATTGTATGAAAGTTTTTGATAATGAGAAGCAAAATTTGAAGACCATATTGAAGGGTATTAGGAAGATAAGTCTGACCACATATCTATGGAGTTCAGGCAATCAGAAGATTGAATACATGGTGTTGACTGGACATTGGATTAATGAAAATTGGAAGTTGAATAGACAGGTCTTGAACTTTGTTCATTTCCCTCCTCCCCGTATTAGTGTCACCATTTCTGATGCCATTTTCAAGTGTTTGATGGAGTGAGGAATTGAAGCAAAGGTCCACACGATCTCAATGGACAATGCTATAACCAATGATGTGGCAGTCAAAGTCTTGAAGGAAAATTTCCAAGCTATGGGGAAGCTCACATTTGGGGGAAAGTTGTTTCATGTTAGGTGTTATTCACACATCTTGAATCTGGTTATTTAAAATGGTCTTTATCATATTAGACACATTATTCAAGACATTTGTGACAACATAGTATATATAAATTCGTTAGAGAGTAGGCTAAAGGTGTTTTTAGAGATTGTTTTGTAGCAGAGATTGTCGTTCCAAGCTTATTCTTGATTGCAAAACACGGTGGAATTTAACATATGATATGTTGGCAACGGCAATCAAGTTTAGACGTGTTTTCCCTAGTTTGGAAGAGAGGGATATCGCTATCAGTAGAGATGGCAATGGGCCCGACATTTTGGTGCGGCACCGGCCCGCCCGGCCCAGAAAGGGGCGGGCGGGCTTTACCCGAGGTTGGCGGGCTTGGGCTTGGGCAGGGCTTGATTTTAAGGCCCGACCTCGGGAGACGGGCCGGGCATGGGTATATCTTTAGGCCGAGGCCAGGAAAGGCCCGTCTTGAAAATTTTAGTATTAATTTTACTAATTTACCCTTATACTATATATTTAATTACAATATTATCCTCTATATATATATATATATATATATATATATATATATATATATATATATATATATATATATATATATATATATATATATATATATATATATATATCCATTTTTCCCAAACCCTAACCTCAATTTTCATCCCATATTAAAGGTTTAACATGTTAAAATTGCCTTTAAATGAGTTAGATGGGTTTAGTTCAACTTATTAAAGTGGATTTCACCATAACATATTTTGCACTTTGAAAAGTTAGTATAATCAACTATTATAGAGTTTTAATTGCTCACTTATTGCTTAAATTATTTGTGGAAATAACTTCAATTAATATTTAAAAACCATTTCTAAAATTAAAAATATAAAAAAATTTGAAATTTATTAATATTTAAAAATAAACATTATTAAAAAAGGCGGGCTTGGGCCGGGCTGCTGGTTATAAAAAACCCGTCGGGTCGGGCTTGGGCTTTGCCTATCATACCCGTAGCGGGCTCGGGCCGGGCTTGGGCTGTGTCATGAGGTCGGGCTTGGGCCTGGGCCAAGGGGTACCCGGCCCAAGCCCGGCCCATTGCCATCACTAGCTATCAGTATTGTCCCAAGGAGAAGGATTGGGACAAAGTATAGAAAGTTTGTGAAATTTTAAAGGCGTTCAGTGGTGTGACCAATCTCATATCGAGGAGTGATTATCCAACATCAAACTTGTTTTTAAAACAAGTTTGTTCAATCAAGATTATGTTGGATAGTAAGAGTGAGCATGAAGATGAATTCATAAGGACCATGGTTTGGAAAATGAAGCAAAAGTTTGACAAATATTAGGGGGGAATGTAAGTTGTTGATGGTTGTGGCGGCTGTATTAGACCCTAGACTAAAGATGAGGGTGATTCAGTAGGCGTTCCCTAAGATGTATCATGAGGCTGAAGCGCGGGCAAATACTATTATTGTTCGAGATGCCTTGCATGAGGTCTATGGGTAGTATGTTGATGCCAGTAGAGCGTTGACTACTGCCCGCGCTTCTACATTTGGAGGGGATGGACTTCAAGTAATTGGTGAAGGGTTGGGGGCAGTGGTAGACAGGCCAGAGGTTTGGGATGATTTCATTGCATTTTTGGACATGGTCAAGATGGTTGAACCAACCAAATTGGAATTAGATTGTTATTTGGGAGAGAGGTGTCATAAATGTGTGGGGGATCCTATGGCTTTTGATGCTTTGACATGGCGAAAGGCAAATGCAACGAAGTTCCCTATTCTGTCTACCATAGCTCATGACATATTAGTCATCCCTATCACTACGGTTGCTTCTAAGTCTGCTTTTAGTGTCGAGAGTAGGGTTATTTACACTTATCGATCGTTGTTGACTCCCAACACTATAGAGATGCTTTTATGTGGATGCGATTGGTGTTGGACTTTGAATGGGGTAAAGAAAAGGTGCAAAGTAAGTTTTATTGAATATTCTTTTGATTAAATTCAATAATTATATTATATTTATACTAACTAAATTCAATTACTCCTCCTATGTCATTTTCAGGAAGAGCAGCAACCATTGGAGATCACGCTTCCTATCATGTAAGTTCTTAGGATTTAGTACATGGTTTGGCTATGGTAGAAGGCACGTGCAGGTAGAAGTTTGATTAATTTTGGTTTTGTTGCATGATTAGTCACTTTAGTTAACTAAAAAGATACTTACTAAATTTAACATTTTTTGCAGCCGAGGGAAAATGGTGGTTTCAGTACAGGACAACCCGTCTACAGATGACCACCTATATTTTGATTGTTGGATAGTTATTTTTTTTCATTTTCTGGATTGTATTTTGATGAAAACTTAGTACACTTGTATTTTTTTGTATAGTTATCATGGTTAATATGATGCAAGCTATGCAGTAGGTATTAATTGATGCAAATTTATGGATTAAAACAGGTTCTAAAGGAAAAACAAACTGCGGAACTGGAATTTAACTCGACCAAACTTGGTTTGGCTGAGCCTTAATGAGCTAGGCTCGAGTATAGGCTCATAAGCCCCTGATCGAGCCAAGCTCACTAGCCTTTGATCGAGCCAAGCTCGCGAGCCAACTCAAGTTTGAGCCCCTTTTTCTTGCCTTGACAGGCTCAAGGTTGAACTCGAGCTCAACCTATAGCACATAAGCCGAGCTCGCTAAGCCCAAAGCTTGGCTCGAATCAGCTCGTTTACACCCTAACCTCTTACCTCCCAAACTCTCGATTTGCATAGGACCCATTAGATCCATATGGAGCAATTCCAAAACACATGAGGTATTAAGATTAGATAAGGCTTTATGAGATATCCTGGTTTGTTTACGTTGTTGACATGCACCACACACATTATCTTTTGGAGGTTCAAGTTCTAGTAGCCCTTTAACCACTTCCCTTTTTTAGAGTCTTACCAAGTCCTTGAAATTCATGTGACCAAGTTTCTCATACCACAAGTTAGTGGAATCAGTTTTAGAGCTGAAACATGACACACAGTTAGAAAGCAAGTAATAATTGTCATTTAACCTTCTTCCTCCAAGTAAAAAGACACCGTTACCATTCAAAATTTGACATTTGTCTTTGGAAAATTGAACCATGAAATTTTTATCACAAATTTGACTAAAAAACGATTTCATGGATCAACAAGTAAGACATCATTCAAAATGGGAAAATCAGGTAGAACAATTGATCATTTACCAAGAATTTTACCTTTCTTGTCATCACCATATGTGACATGCCCACTATCAACCAATTCAAGTTTAGTCAAGAGAGATTTATTACCTGTCATGTACCTCGAATAACCACTGTCTAGATATCAAATATCATTTTGAAAAGCAAGCAAAGAAGTATGAGACATAAAGCAGTTCACATCAATCTTGGGTTTCGAAGTTCTTTTGGAAGAAAAACCATTGTCAGCATGAGAATTCACATTAGGAAACAAACTATGATTTTCAAGAACTTTCTTCAAGTAAGCAATAAACCTAAAGCATTTGGGTCTGATGTGACCTTTTCTGTTACAAAAATGGCAAACCAGAATGAATTTTGATGCCTTCATAACGTGTCTCACAGTGTTACCTTCAGTAGGAGTTTCGGTGGCTCTAACAAACGTGCGTGCGCCAGAATTCAATGTACTAGCACAATGACTAAAACCCAAGCCATACCGATCTCCGAAGGATTTTCCTTAACCAAGGACTTCATCAAGCTTGAAAGAACCTGCATTTAACTTATCAATAATGACCTTGACCTCAGTTAATTCAGTAGTTAGAACAACAATTTTTTCAGACAAAGCTTTCTTTTGCTTCAACAAGGTTGCATTTTCAATTCCAAGAGATTGCAACTTCTTCATGGCCTTTAGCCTTTTGATCATATATCTTATCATATGCCTCTTGTTGTTCAACATATACATCAATAGTGTCATCTAAAGACTCACTCTTACCATTTTCTTGATTCACAATGAAAGCAAGAACGTTTTCATCACTACCCCAATCATCTTCATCAATCTCATCTTGCTCACTCTCACTCAAAATAGTAGCCATGACCTTACCTTTCTTCTTTTTCAGTATGTTAGCACACTTAGATTGTATATGCCCAAACCCCTCACACTCAAAACACTTGATATCCTTATTTTTTTTCTCTATCTTTAGGAAATCTTTTTGAAAAGGTATCAAAGGTTTGATGGTCATAAGACTTTTTCACAAAAGGTTTTTTGCCATTTCCACTCTCAAAGGGCTTTTTCATGTTTTTCTTAAGAAACTTAGCAAAGTTTTTTGTAAGCAAAGCACAATTTTCATTATATAAGCTACTGAAATCACAATTATCAAAGAGATCAGAATTATAAACCTCATGTTTGAGAGCCAAACCTTTGCTCAGTTTTTTATTATCCCATCATTTCAGATTCAGCTCATTGGTTTGGAGAGAGCTAGTGAGTTCATCAATGTCGATGACATCCACATTACGACATTCTTCAATAGTGGTCACTTTTGACATAAACCTCTGAGGAAGTGAGCAAAGAATTGAAAGTTTAGCATTAGAATATGTTTTTCCCAAAGCAAACCATTCATTAGAAATTTCATACACCTTACCATAAAAATTAGTAATAGTTCATCTTCGTGCATGTTCAGATTTTCCAAATCAGTCACAAGTCTTTTAAATCTATTTCATTTAACGGCACTAGTGCCTTCATTTTTTTACTTAAAGTCTATCCCAAGCATTCTTGGAACGTTCACAGTTGACTATGACTTTCATTTGATTAACATTAACAGTATTAAACAAGGCATGAATGGCTTTAGAGTTATAGTTTGAAAGAGTTAACTCATCGGTAGTCTAACTAGCAACCGGTCTTGACACCTCATTTTCAACAATAACTAGAGTTGTCCAACCATCCACAACAATGGACCATACTCTTTTATCAATAGATCTGAAAAAAGCATGCATCCTAGGTCTCCATGTATAATAGTTAGAACCTTCTAATAGAGGTGGTCTATGAGCCGACCCTCCTTCAATAAAGAAACTCATGACAAAAAGCACTCAGACTGATGCTAACACAACAAATGAAAATGCACACACAAACATGCAGCAGATCAAAAACAAAATGCAATAATATCTCAGATTTCGTCCAAACACAAGACCAATTAGATACACACGAAAACAAGCAAAATGGGTAAGGATCAATTTAAGCAACTTATCAAGACAAGCTTTGATACCACTTATTAGAGTTAGTTAACTTTATTTGGTGTTAGGTTACCCATTTTTAAGTCACTACAAGAAAAATGGCTTTCCGCGTCTAGCAAAATTATACGCTGATAGTAAAATTTAGACGCTAAATGTTTTGCGCATCTAAATCTCGTAGTCGCCACGTAGTTGCAAAATCCTTGTCAAAGAAAGTATGGGCGTCTAAAAAGTTGGTTAGACGCAGAAAGTTTTTTTTGGCGACTATAAAATTAGTCGCTAATTGCTGGTTGAAATAGTCCCCCGCTTAAACGCTAAATGTGTAAGGGTAATTTGGTAAAATTGCATCACGACTAATCAATTAGTTGCAAAATGTACCTTTTAGTGACTAATAATTTGCCGCGAATACCACAAAAATTAGACGGTGAAAGTATAAGGGCATTTTCGTAAAAAAAAATTACGACTATTTTATTAGTAGATGAATGTATTTTTTAGTGACAAAAATTTAGTAGTTAATTCCAATAATTTTAGATGTTGAATGTAAAATCCAAATATAATAAATTACTTTTCGCTACTAAAAAATTAGTTGCAGAATGTGTTTTTTGTGAGAGAATAATTAGTGGCAAAAGTATTTAGTTTTTAGTGAGGAAATGTATATACCCAATTTGGTTTCTTACATTTTGTTTTCGGTTTCATTTAATATTATATATTCAAGCATTTCGTTTAATATTATACATTCAACATCAACAAAATAATTATTTTTTGTTTCAGCATCTCTAACATTTGAAAATGTTGTTCTTCAAGCATTTTTATTTTCTGTTTTTTTGATCAAATAAGATGAGCTACTCCTCCAATTGTTTAATCTTATTTTCTTGTTATTACACTATGCGCCTTAACTCGGCTTCTGCTCCTTCAAGTAAGATGAGCTGCTCCTTCAAGCTTTGTTGCACGAATGTATCATTTTTTCCTACCATCAATTCAATGCATAATCAATAAGTCAAGCAAGAAACTAAATAATTACAAATAAATTATAATTATTCTAGAGTATATAATATGTGACAAAAACTTATGAAATAGCAACAGAAAAGAAAGACTACTCCTCAAAGTTCACAGAACGTACTGAAGCACCAAACCAAAATCAAATTGATGGAGTAGAAAAGTAAGTATCTCACATATTATCAATCTAAACTTCAATTCCCTAGTTTAAAATTTTAAACTAAGTTAAATTTCTACTTTCATTCAGCCAAATGTGTTTTTGTAAAATACAGCCTTGTTGATAAAGGCTATAAATGTTTGAAATCAGATGGAAAAAATAGTCATCTCACCTAGTGTCAAGTTTAATGAACATGAATTTCCTTTTGCCAATAATCTTGGTTTCAATTCAAGGTCTGATTCTAGTCCCAATTTCTGTACTTTTGATTGTTCATCTGATACATTGCATACATCTTCATCTTTACCATTCACCGTTGTTCAGCATGTTGTTCCTTCACCATCAACTCCAAAAAATCCTTCCACTGTTATTGATTTCAAGTTATATACTACTTACTCTACTACACAATCAGCATCTAAAGATCAAATTGTAGTAACTACTTCTTAGAGTCAATCCGATAACATTACAATAGTCAGCACCAACTCACCGATTTCAACCAAACACTTTCTCATAACAGTTTATCTCGAGGACAACCAACAACAACTTCAATCTTAGATATTGATCCTCCAAACACCTTAAACATAGAAACCTCTCAAATGGTACAATCTCGTCCTTCACCACACTATTGTCCCTCGGTTTCAGCTCTTCCCATTGTCACCTTATCAAATTCAATCCCTTCAAATTCAGCCAACCTAAGTTAAATGTCTACATAAGTTTACCAATATCATCACTTTACCAATGTTTGTAGTGTAATTTTAGTTAACCAATATCATAAATTTCTACATAAATGTATGAGAGGTAAAAAGATAGCAATGAACTAAAAAAAACAGTGTCAAAAAACTCAGAACTAACCTTTATGTGAGCTGAAGCCTTGTCAATTGTTGTGAAGACCCCAGAAGATTCAACAATATACTCAGCCCCATAATCGCCCCAAGGGATCTCAGCCGGGTCCCTAGGTACCTTAAGTAGAATCAATTACTTATGTTTGCAATAAAACCACGCCAGTATATAAATCTTCATTTGATCTCTGAGGCCCTACCTTTTGATGAAAATTTTAATCTGCTTCCCATTTATTTCCAATGTGGATTCATCCACAACCTTGAGGGTTCCCTTAAAAACTCCATGAGTGGAATCATACTTAAACATGTAAGCCTGCAAGAGAAGAAAAAAAAAAAAAAAAAAAAACAAAGTGAACAACAACAACTCTTTTCCATAATTTGAAGAAGTCTAACAAATCATTACCATGGTAAATATTGGACTTGAGAGATGAGCAATCATTTTTCAGGGAAGAAAAATTTTATACTACCAAACATAATCATGAAGCAAAAAAAGACTCAACCAATCACTTTTATATTACCACTGAAACTTTCAATAAAAAATTGCACATAAAATAATTATATGAATCATTATTTAATAGTTAAACATCCACCAACCAAAGAGAACTTAACAAATAAAAGTGCGAAAAGCACAACTAAAAAACGAAGGCAAAAAGAGGCTTTCCTCATCACTTTTTGAAGCCAATCAGAATTTGGTATGTTCTCTGATAGAGCATCTCATAGTGAAACCTTTCCTAGTTATCTATCAACTTTAGTAAAAACATCAAGTGCAACAAAATCGACAAACTCTGCATACAATTGGGTGAGCAGAATCTACCAGATAATTGGCTTCACAAATAAAATTGCTAAGCAACTTAAGCATCTATGATCTAATGCGTTTTCCTCAAATTCTGTTTAGATTCCACCATTAGGATATGAAACACATGTTTAAAGGCATGGCACATGCCAAATACACATGGAGATAGAATTACTAGAAAAACGTAAATGTTTAAACCTCCTTTTTACATGACAGTGTGATCCACACATACTGGTTCTGATAAAAGAATAACGCTTTTGAAACATTTTGAAGGTTACCTATGCTTAAATATGTGAATTATTCATTAGATAAGAAAATAAATTCTTACAACTAAGTTCACTGGCAAAAGGTCTTTAGAAGTAAAGAAGCACCAGATAGAATTAGAAGGATCAATGCATCCATTATAAGTCAAAGGTAACATCAATTTAGAACAAACATTGCAACTCCAAAAAGACAATTCAGCAATATACATTTTGCCAAATCAACATGGTTGACCCAGAATGGATTATGTCAATTCATAAATGAGTTAATTTGACTAACAATAAATCTTTAATATTACCTTCCAGGCTTAACAATGCCACTGATATCATTAATGATGGTTATCTTAGCTTGTTTGACTTTGAACCAATAAGCTTTGGGAGGACTTGTAAAACAAGATTCAATTTCAACTAACCAATAAAATCAGTCGAAACTGCAACTAAGTTGCATCTTAAAGAACTTTTAACAATGAAAGATCCAAGGCAAGGACTAATTATTGCTCTTTGTTTTAAATTTTACATATCATTTATAGTCATATAAGCCCTTATGGATTCAATTTACAGCTCACAAAATGAAGATACTTACCAAAAGCGAATGTTTAAGAGAATTCCATAAGAGTTGGGAGGGGCTTTCCATGAACAATCTCACAATCAGCTTCCACACTGAAATTCTTATATCTCACCTCCATAGTTGGCAATTCCAAACCAACTCTACAAAATTAAAACAAGATAAGCAATCAATTGTAAACAATTGACAGACAACAACTGCATACAATACACACTGAGAAAGAGGAAAAATATGACATTAACAATCTTAGCATTCAAATAAAGTAAAACCAATATGCATAGGGCAAATTGACACCAGCTTATATGTACTTCTAAATAAAGTAGCCTTGTCTTAAGAAAACTACATTTGCTCAACTAAAGGCTAATTTTAAACCTCATAAGGCAAACCGAACCCAATATATCAAAAATTAAGCTTCCAGTAAGCATATTAGTAAAGTTACAAACCTGACCCAAAATAATTTCAACATGAATACTTCAATTAAGTACATTTATTCCAAGTAAATAATGCATTTGTTTACCAGCGTATTGAAACTAATTTCAGAAGATCACAGTAAGCATATTAAGTAAAGTTACAAACTTGCTTTCAAACCAGAACAATTATAACAAGAGTAATTCAATCAAGCAGATTCCTTCTAAGTGGACCGCATTCCTAAACTAATTTTTTAGCTGAAATCTCATCAAACCACCACCATTAAAAACCAAACTTTCAACAAGCACATTAACAAAGACTCAAACGTGGCAACAATCTAGATCATAAAATTCCAAAATGCGAAGAAATTCAAACACTTATAGCTCAATTCTTCGTCTGATCTTCCTCAACAACTTCAAATTATCATGCTCAATATGCTTAATAAGCTTCTTTATAAACACACGCCTCTCAACCAGACCAAGCGACATCAACCACATCTTCCCCTCACCATCCACAACCTTCCCTTCTCCCTCTTTATTGAATAGAGGAGACTTGAGCCAGTCAAAAGTCGGCAGTCTCTCAATGCCAGCCCATTGCTGAGAAATTTCAATGTCAGAAACAAGCACCTCATCGTCATCCTTCCCTATGCCTCTTTGACTCGAAGATATATTATGCCTCAAAGAAGACTTTAAGCACCTCATCGTCATCCTTCCCGGAGCTTCTAAAAAATGAAGGCAAAAACAGAGGACGGCGATCGGACCTTGAGACGATCAAAGGAGGAAGAAGAGATGTTGGCAGCGCGTGAAAGAGAAACGGTGGGCGTAGATCTAAGGAGATAGAGAAAGCCATTTGTTGAAAAGAACAGTGCCACTTTTCCCGAGGTTTCTCTTTTTAACAAGCAAAAACCCTAATAAAGAGGAACATAAAAGAAAGGAGAGGGCTGGCTTTTGAGTTTTGAGAGGAGGTAGGCAAGCAGTGGCCAAAATACGTAATGAAGTGTTTTTATAAGCAAAAGAAAACAATTATTTTTTCTCAGTTTTGGGTCAAGTGTTGCAGAGGATCCCAAATCCATATAACAAGGAAATTAAATTATAAGATGCCAATAAGACCTCTAAGTCAACAAAGAAATGATACATGTAATAATGGCACCAATTCACAAGTTATCAAAAATATTCAAGTATCATTGAGAACTAATTATTATGTCAAAATACAATATCAGCTTCTCAATGTGGTTACGTTCAGTCGAGTCAATATTATTATAATATTTTCTCACATCTCTCTCGTTTATAATAAATGAATTACCTTATGATTTACTATGAATGACCAGGCAATGAGATGCTCAAATGCGTCTGTATAACCCAATAATGCTGAAGTAGTCAACAAGTCTAACAATAATTGCCACTATCAAGTTTTGATATCCAAACTTTTTGTAACTAATTGATTTTGGTTACTAGTAATATATATTATTTTTAATAAACAATATTTAGTGGTTAACATTTTGGTTGTGAACAACTCTTATTAACAACTTATAACTTTAGTTGCCAAAATAACATATCCAAAATTTCAATTTATTTCAAGCGGGAAAATGGGACACCCAAACTGATTTGCAGAATTTACCATACATTTGGCAACTAAAATCTTAGTTGCCAAAAGAAGATAATTTGCAACTAATTAATTAGTTACGCAACAGTAATTTTAGTCATAATTTAAAATATCATTTTTTTCATTTTACCGGGAAAGTGGGAGCCAAAAAAATTTATCAACTTTTAGCGACTAAATACATCTTAGTTGCTATACATAAGTTTTTACAACTATTTGTAATATGCACAAAATAATTAGTTGCTATATGTACCCTAGGCCCTTTGTAATTATTGTTAGAAGCTTGGATATTTAGGTAATTGTATCATTTTGTAACTAATAAAAATAGTTACAAATTAATTAATAAATATTTGCATCTAATTTAGCAACTATTTAGTAGTTGCAAATAATTGTTTTCTGTAACCATAATTTTAGTTGCAGAATCTCTTGTTGTAGTGGCCAATTGTGTTGTAATGTTAAAAAAATTTACGACGCAAGAATTGGCAACAAAATAAATTAGTCGCTAATGTGATGTTTTCGACAACAAATCAAATTAGTTGCAAAATATTAATTTTAGACGCCAAATGCTAGAATAAATGAGCCCCATAATTTTATTCCCCTTTAGTCGTCCGATTGAAATTTAGTTACTAAATGTGGGGTATCTGTAACTATTTTTGTCTAGTTGCAAAAAAATTGGTTGCAGAAAATACTTTTTCTTGTAGTGAGTGTAGTGGAATAGATTTTCCAAATTGATTAAGAGATTTCCGATTTGAACATATCAAGCACAAGTGCGGAAAAAAAAACACAACCATATACATGGTTCGGCTAAAATCCACTTTTAGCCTACATCCATAGGACTTTGTCCAGATCGAAGCTAATCCACTAAGTCAAAATACATTACAAGATATAGTTCAAAGTTGATCTAAGTTACAGTAAAAGAACTTCTTGTTTAACATTACACTTAGCACCACACTCTGAATTTTTAACATGTTATTGCTCCTTGGATCTTCATCACACTAGGAACACACCCAAACAAAGCTTGAAAACCACCCAAGCTTCAATCACCAATGCCATGCTGAAATGGAACCACGTTCCAGCAGCCTTTCAAACTAAAAGGTGATATGGAAGTGTTTTGGCACAAGAACAATGAACCTTTCAACCTGTAAAAAAAAAATACTCTAAAGAAATTTCAGAGTACAAAGAAGTATAAAATATTAGAAGGTTAGATTCAAATAACGCAAGAGAAGATATTATAGAGAGGGGGTTTCTTGCTCAACAATTTGTGCCAAGTCAGCCAACAAAGCCTAACCCATGTTTATCCAAATAAGAAAAAGATTCCTTCTTTTGGTTAGGATCACAAACAAATCGGGGAAAAACAATTTTATTCCCTAGGACCACAAATGGATATTTTGACACTTGTAAAAGGTCCTAAAAAGCTAGCTAAAAGATAAACATATATTTTTTGTTACTTTATCAAAAATACAACTTGTGTAAGGTTGCAAATAACTGAAACAAGTGCATAAGCACAAACTATTATGCACATATACTCGATATGAAACAAGTTAAAACATAAGTTTAGCATGTGCACACATAACTATTGTGCACAAAAGATTCTTGTCATGTGAGAGATAAAATCTGGACTTACAAGAATTTTAAAAAATCAGTGCGTTCGAACCAAGACAATTTTTCCATACAGTAATTAATGCTTTTGGTTCCTAATATTAGGTCCCATAAGGATGGTTCAAGCTGTTGTTCCCCACATGGCATCTAGGAAGAAGGGAAAGATTGTAAATGTGAGAAGTGTTACCGCATACCTCCTTGCACCGTGGGCTAGTGTTTATGCTGCAAGTAAATGTGCTCTTCATTCACTCACTGATACCTTGAGGTATGTTTATCATAAATTCCATGAAGGTCATCTATAAGATTGTAACATAACCTCCCCAAACCCGTTTTAGGTTTGTTGTAGCTTAAGAACTAAGTGATAAAGGATTTTCAAAAGTGGGTGATCACTTATCTCATGAATTTTTTTTCAAAATATTAATGTTTAATACAGATTGGAACTACATTATTTTGGCATCGATGTCGTCAACGTTGTCCCTGGGGCTATAACGTCCAATATAGGAAAGTCTTCCCTTTCTAGCTACAACCAAAGGTCTGAATGGAAGCTATACAAGCCATTTGAAGAAATAACAGAGCGAGGGCATATTTTTATCAAACATTAAAATCGATCTCTGCAAAAGTGTTTGCAAAGGATACGGTGGTGGCGGTGATGAAGAAGAACCCCCCAGCTTGGTTCTCCTCTGGTACTTACTCCACCATCATGGCAATCTTGTACCATATGCCCGTCTTTGTCAAAGAGTTTATTATAAAGAAACAAGTGAAATGTTGAGTTCATTATTGCTTAGGTCCATGTGTTTGTTCTTGAAAGCATACAAGATGACACTTGGTTGATACCGTACAAGACTGTAACAAACTCATATGAGACAGTCTTAGCGTGGTACCACCTCATTTTGTTGATATGATAAAACTGTACGTCCAATGAAATAATGTTCTTCATTGTTACACGTGTTAAACTTTGTTTTTTCATCAAATTGCCATTATGATTCATCAATAGCCACTACCATGATTGGTAGTATTGAAAACTAATCACGTATGTCATTATTTTATTGGACAGTCTCACACATTAGTAAAATGAGGTGATGAGACAACCATCATATATTATCATCTTACTGAGGTTCATTATCAACTATTAAGCAAACATTAATTCAACATCAATGTGCTTGATTTCTTTAAATTTTGTGTTACGAGCAAACCACATTAAGGGTGGACAGATCCAGGTACCCACCCAAATCCCATGGAACTAGAACTGAAACTGGTCAGTTTTGGCTCCTAAAATCTAGGAACCAAACCTAAAACACAGGTTCTGATTATGGGTATCCAAGAAAATTCATTACCCCCATACTATTTACAAAAATACAAATACACCCCAAAAAGTTACAAATACACCCACAAAAAGTTACAAATAGACCCCAAAAAGTTTACAAATTGTAGTTTAGTCCCGATTCCTACCCAGGTCTTGATTTCGGTTTCGGTTCCCGTTTCGATTTCAATTAATTCCTAGCTGCAGTAGTGGAACTAGAATCAAAACGCATAGTACCAATTTTAATTTTTTAGAATCGGAACCGACCTTGTGAGGGTGGTCGGTTTCGAGTAGGGATTGAAACTAGAACCTTAGGTACCCGCCATTTTCGGTTTTGGCTGGTTCTTTTGTTCACCCCTAAACCACGTCATCTTTGTGTCCATTCACTGAGGTGTTAGGTTTTATAAGTATCAATCTGACTATGAGAACGAAACTATTCACAGTCTCTAAGTGGCAATGGCATCCTAGTCCCAAAAAAAATTTGAAATTTTACATCTGATTTTACACAATTCCATCCCTTGAAAATTATTTTTTTTTTGGCTTTGCTTATTTGTCAAACTTTAGATTTTGCCCCAATATAATTTCCTAGTTCCACCACAGATGACAAAACAATTAGAAAATATGAGACAAATTAAAGACTACCTATTGAAGTATATTAGAATTAACAAAAATAATAAGAAAAGAAAAAGAAAATTTACGAAAAAACAAGTTAGTTATATGCAAAATTAACTTATTACATTACATGTATACTCTGTTAGACAAACGGTATTTGTCCAAGCTGAAATTGCATGTAGAGAGTAGAGTTTAGCTTGACTGGGGCTGTTAGACAAACGGTGACATTTTAGAAAGGTTAAAGTGTCGTCATTTTTATGTTGAAATAATCAGCTATTAAAGCTGACTTGTAACACTGTTCACTCTATCGAAATATTAAGAAAAGTTCTAATCCCTCTTTTCTCTCTGTTTTTGCTCTCAAATCCCTAACTCTCATATGGTATCAGAGCTTCCTTGACTAACATCAATGGCAGAAAAATCTGATAGCTCCAATTCAACCGACAACATTGACAGAATGTTTCACAACTCTGTCAACAATTCTTTTAATCTCACTTCCTCAGCTATTTCCTCTAGTCTCCAAGTTATTAATCCAAAGCTTACTCTAGACAATTACAGATTATGGCGTTCTCAAGTACTTTTTGCAGTAGGAGCTCACGAATTGGAAGATCATCTAACAGGTTTAGTTCCCTGTCCAGCTCCTTTAATTCCTAGCAATTTCGATAGTTCTAAAGATACTGCTGATGGTCAAAATGTTGAGTTGTTTTCTAAAGAAAAGATCAATCCAGCTTACACTCTATGGAAACGAACTGATAAGTTTCTTGTGAGCTGGTTGTTAGCTTCGATATCTGAGAATATGTTTAGAACTGTTTCTAAATGTCAATATTCCACTGAAATTTGGTTTGTTCTTGAAAAAGAATTCATTACAGACTCCAAAGCTAGGGCTTTACATTTAAAAAATTTACTTCAGAATACTAGCAAAGACAATCTTAGTATAAGTGAATATGTTAGAAAGATGAAAGGAATTTTTGACAGTTTGTCAGCTAGTGGACAAATTATTTCTGAGGAAGATTTGCTCCAATATATCTTAGATGGACTAGGTCCAGAATATGACGCTGTTGTTGTAAACCTCACCTCAAGAATAGAATCTAGATCTGATTTAGTGTCCTTGCAAGAAGCTCAATTTCTATTGCAAAAGTACGAAATCAGGTTGGACAAGTTCAATTTAGTAGACTTTCAAAATAGCTCAGCTCATACTGTAGCTAGAATAAAAACCAGTTCCACATATGTGCCTAGTAATCATACTCAGCATGTCACCCCTGGTTTTGCTAATGTGTCTCATAGTCTTGATCCATCCTTAAACACATTAGGAAGTCATAAACTACATGGCAACTACCCTGTTGCTACTGGATAGATAGGCCAGTCCATATCTACTTCTCAATTTGGTCAGCAAGGTTATCCTGATACCAATAGTGGTTTTGGATCTAGTTTTGGAAACAACTTTGGAAGTTATAGACCTTATTTCAATAATTTTGGAAGAGGTAGAGGCAGATCCAATGGAAGAGGTAAACCGGTTTGTCAGGTTTGCAATAAGACTGGACATATTGCCATACAGTGCTATCACAGGTACAATGTAGCTTATAATAGACAGATGCAAGGCACTGGTTATCAAAATTTTTACAATAATGGTAATCTGCAGTCCATTGGTCCACAGAGCTTTTACACTAATCCTAGTATTTCACATCAAGGTTATGGTGTGTTCAATGTGCCAAGTCATCAAGATCCGAATTTTAGTCGAGCATCCAGCTCTTCTAATTTTTTTACTCCATCCCAGCAAGGTTTTGGACATGTTACCTTTCCACAGAATTATTCTCATCTGGCAGTTCTGGACATGTACCATCTCAAGCATTAGTTCAAGCTCATTTTCTGCTCAAACTGTTCAGAATACCAATTCTGTTACTGATTATGGTCATATTTCCAATTCATCTAACCATGGAGCTCAACCTGTTATGGTGAATCAGAACAGTGGTCTGTCTATTTATAAAGCTTCATCATCCACTCCACAGGATCCTACCTGCTACATGGACTCAGGAGCAACTGACCATGTTACATCTGACCTCACTCAGTTAAACATTAGCAAGGACTATGATGGATCAGATCAACTCCGAGCAGGTAGTGGTGAGTTCCTTCACATTACACACATTGGTTTTACTTCTTTGCCTAGTATTTTGCAGAATAAATGTTTACATTTAAAACATGTTTTTTGTGTTCCTAGAATAACCAAAAACTTACTTAGCATATCAAAATTCACTAAAGACAATAATGTTGTAGTTGAATTTAATGCTTGATTCTGTGTTGTTGGACAAATGACAAAGTCACCCGTGAGCAATTTACGCTTATAGAACTTGAATGTGCCTTATATTCACCTTCTTGCTTAAAGTCATCGATTTCACCTCAGAATTGTTCCTATAATGTCAATCTGACTTCTAAACCTTTAAATGAGTCTCATACTTGTACCATCAATAAAGATGTTGTTATGGTGATACATGATAGTTTAAATGGTCAAATAAATAGTATGCAGAATGCTACTACACCTTGTACTGATAACTCTACATCTTGTACTGAAAATTCTGTTTCATCCTATTCATCCTGTGTTAATAAAAACAATGATGTTTCTGTTTCAGTCTGTGTTAATACAGCTTTAGTTGCATCTGATAATTCTGTTTCTCCTTGTGTTAGTGAAGATTTCATTGCATTTGATAACTCCTTAGTTGACTCTAATAGTAATAATACTTCACTACCATCTGTTCATGTTGTTCATAAACACAATGATGATGCTATGCTATGGCATATGAGGTTAGGACATCCACACTTAGCAACTTTGCAAAAGATTTTAACAAGTATGATAGCAAATGACTCCCTAATCACCAAACCTAAACTACCAATTCCCTTTTGTGATGCCCACCATTTAGGGAAAATGCATCAAAACACATTTCCTACTTCACATTCTAGAGCTAGTGCACCTCTTGAACTTGTTCATAGTGATATATTGGGTCCTGCTCCATTGATTTCCACATAAGGTTTTAGGTATTATGTACACTTTATAGATGATTACAGTAGATTCACCTGGTTGTTCCCTCTCAGGACAAAGGCTGAAGTCAAATCTATATTTGTAAAATTCCATCATCTAGTAGAAAGATAGTTTAACTGTAAATTGAAATGCCTTTAGTCTGATCAAGGTGGTGAGTACAAGGGATTGGTTTCATATCTTACCACTGAAGGTATTCAATTCAAACATTCTTGCTCCTATATGCATCAGCAAAATCATCGTAATGAAAGAAAACATAGGCACATTGTTGAAATAGGCCTTACTTTCTTAGCTCATGCATCTATGCCTTTAGATTTTTGGTGGCTTGCTTTTGAATCTGCTGCATTCCTTATTAATAGAATGCCTTCACCAGTAACTGATAATCTATCTCCTTATCAGTTGTTGTTTAAGATAGTTCCCATTTATTCAACACTGAAAGTGTTTGGTTGTGCATGTTTTCCTTTTGTTAGAACTTTCAATAGGCATAAATTTAGTTTCCACTCTTCAAAATGTGTCTTTATAGGGTACAGTTTAGTTCACAAAGGCTATAAGTGTCTCACATCTGATGGTAAAATCATTGTTACACCTAGTGTTAAATTCAGTGAATCCAATTTCCCTTTTTCCACTGGTTTTAAGTATCCTAACCTGTCCAGACTTTCTCCTTCAGACCAGAATCAGTCTTCCTATTTTTTTGAACAATTTTCTAGTTTACCCTTTCGGTCTATAGCTTCTTCTGAGTCTCCTGCAGTAAAGTGCTCTATACCTAAGTTCTCTATAGCAACTGGTAAGCAAAATTCCTCTACAACTTCTCCATTTCCTTTCTCTCATAACACAGTTCCCATATCACCTATATTATCTTCATCTCACTCACCCACACTCTCTTCTACACCTTTTACAACTGATACTCCATCTAACATTAATCCATCATCATCTACATCTCTCCAATCACCAAAAACTATTCCTTCAGACAAGGTTATTCCCATCTGCTCTATTGAGGTTGATCTATGTCCATCTCAGTATGCTGATAAAACTGAAACATTAGATTATGTTCTTAATGTGCACCCCATGATGACAAGAGAAAAAACAAAGAGCAAAACATCTTATCCTACAGTTTTTACAACTGTTAGTTCTCTTATGGCTGAACCAGCATCAGTTTCTGAAGCTCTTAGCTTGCTAGAATGGAAACAAGCCATGCAAATTGAATATGATGCTTTAATTGCCAATAATACCTGGACTCTTGTTCCCTTTACTTCAGATATGCATGTTGTGGGAAATAAATGGGTTTTTAGAGTCAAATGTCATGCTGATGGCACCTTACAAAAGTATAAAGCAAGATTAGTTGCAAAGGGTTTTCAAAAACTGCTGGATTGGATTATTTTGAGACCTTTAGTCTACTCATAAAACCCTCAACCATTAGGATTATTTTTACCCTTGCTGCAACATACAATTGGGATATACAACAAGTGGATGTCAATAATGCTTTCTTGAATGGTGAGCTTAATGAAGTAGTATATATGGAATAGCCTTCTAGTTTTGTTGATCAGCATAGAGTTTCTCATGTTTGCAAGCTAAATAAGGCCTTGTATGGTCTTAAACAAGTTCCTAGAGCCTGGTTTGACAAGTTAAAAGCAGCTCTGATCAGTAAAGGTTTTCACAATTCAGTATCTGATTCTAGTCTCTTTGTGCATAAGGAAAATCATCAGGTTACATATGTCTTAATATATGTTGATGATATTCTTCTTACTGGATCAAACATTGATTTTGTTCATCAATTAGTGAAAGAGTTGAATGATAAATTTTCTTTGAAAACACTTGGTTCCTTATATTACTTCCTAGGTCTTGAGGTCACTAGAAATGCAGTTGGGATTCATCTAAACCAAACTAAATACGCTACTGATTTGTTGCTTAAAACCAAAATGCTTGAGGCCAGTCCTTGTTCTACTCCCATGGCCTTTGGTACTAAATTATTTCCTGAAGATAGTCTATTGTTTGACAATCCTAGTCTGTTTCGAAGCACTATAGGAGCCTTGCAATATTTGCTTCTTACTAGACCTGGTATTAGTTTTTCAGTCAATAAACTCAGTCAATTCCTTCAAGCTCCCACTGACTTGCAATGGCAAGCATGTAAGAGGATTTTAAGGTATCTTAAAGGTACTGTTAGCCATGGTTTGCTCTTTAGACCAGCAGCTAGTTTAAACCTAGAATGTTATGCTGATGCAGATTGGGGAAGTAGTATTACAGATAGGAAATCCACCAGTGGATATTGTGTATTTTTGGGGCCTAATTTGATTCAATGGAGCTCTAAAAAACAGAGAGTGGTTGCCTTGTCATCCATTGAAGCAAAATATAGGGCATTGGCACAAACAGCTACTGAAGTAGCTTGGTTACAAAGTTTATTTTCTGAATTGGGTCTAACATTTGACAAATCTCCAGTTGTTTGGTGTGATAATGTTAGTGCAGGGGCCTTGGCAGCAAATCTAGTTTTTCATGCCCGGACAAAGCATATTGAGATTGATGCGCATTATATCCGTGAACAAGTTCTAGCCAAGAAACTTGTAGTTCAATATGTTCCCTTCAAGTTACAAATTGCAGATATTTTAACAAAAGCTTTGTCCATTTCTCAATTTCTTACTTTAAAGCAGAAATTGAATGTTGTTGATCAAGGTACAAGCAACATTGGTTGATTAAGTTGCTTTGACTGAGTAATTTTGGGTTGGTAGTTATGAAGATGAAGATTGTTGGTGTTGAGCTGTGAAAATGATCCACTTGTAGTTTGTTGAGAGAGAAATGTAGAAAGTGTCGATATTTAGGAACTGAAAACTTTAGCTCCTTGAGCTGAAGCTTGCTGTATTTTAGATCGTCCCTCAAGCTGAAGTTTAAGCATTCAATCCAAGCATATTTTTGTAAAAAAAAAAAAAAAAAAAAAAACGAGCTTTTGTATTTGCATGAGACGAGCTGCTTGTAGCAACCAGTTTGCCACGAGCTTCTGCATTTGCATGAGACGAGTTGCTTATAGCAACCAGTTCGCCACGAGCTATTGCATTTGCATGAGACGAGCTGCTTGTAGCAACCAGTTCATCATGAGCTGCTGCATTTGCATGAGACGAGCTGATGTTGGCTGCTTGTAGCAACCAGTTCGCCACGAACTTTTGCATTTGCATGAGACAAGCTGCTTGTAGCAACCAGTTCGCCACAAGCTGTTGCATTTGCATTAGACGAGCTGCTTGTAGCAACCAGTTTGTCACGAGCTGCTGCATTTGCATGAGACGAGCTGATGTTGGACTGCTCTAATAATAATTAAAAAAAAAAACACTGTAATCATTTGTTATGTTCCTGATCGTCCCTCTCTCTGAAGTTTGCAGGTTGCCCATCATCTTGTTATGAGGTGTTAGTATCTTGTTATGAGATGTTGGTATCTTGTTATGAGGTGTTGGTCTTAGTGGCAAGTTTTATTTGACAGGGGTTGTTAAGACACATTTTTTTATCAAGATGAAAGATGAAACTGTAAATGCAATCTAGCTTGACTAGGGCTGTTAGACAAACGGTATTTGTCCAAGCTGAAACTGCATGTAGAGAGTAGAGTTTAGCTTGACTGGGGCAGTTAGACAAACGGTGACGTTTTAGAAAGGTTAAAGTGTCATCGTTTTTATGTTGAAATAATCAGCTATTAAAGCTGACTTGTAACACTGTTCACTCTATTGAAATATTAAGAAAAGTTCTAATCCCTCTTTTCTCTCTGTTTTTGCTCTCAAATCCCTAGCTCTCATATACTCTACTTTCAAATTAACAAAATTATATAATAAGGTAGTGTACTTATATTTCTATACTATACTATCCATAAGATTATATCTAATGCTAAAATAATGTACATTAAAAATAACTCACGCCAAAGATAGTATAAATTACCCAACAAGGGAAAGATTGCAAATGTTGGAAGTGTTAGCACAGCCCTCCCTGCACCATGGGCTGGTGTTTATGCTGCATCTAAATGTACTATTCATTCACTCACCGATACCTTGAGGTTTGTATATTTGAAGTAATCGCAAAGCTTAAGAAATAATCACTTCATTCTTATTTAAATCAATCGCACCGTCATTTCATAGTAGAAAAGATTTGACAAAAACTTTTCCGGTCTTCTTAACAAGAAACAATTCTAATCAGTCTTTCCATAGAGCCAGATCACTTTTCTCATGAAATTATTTTCATATTTTTTTATCTCCAGTGTAGATTGGAACTGAGGCCTTTCGGAATTGATGTCATCAACGTTGTCCCTAGGGCCATAACTTCCAACATAGGAATCAACCACAAACGGATGCCTGAATGGAAGCTATACAAGCCATTTGAAGAACTTATCAAAGAGAGAACAAATTTTATGAAAACCCTAAAATCGATCCCTGGAGAGGTGTTTGCGAAGGATACCGTGGCGATGGTGATGAAGAACAACCCTCCGGCTTGGTTCTCCGCCGGTCCTTACTCCACCTTCATGGCCATCATGTACCATATGCCCCTCTTTGTTAAAGATTTTGTTGCGAAGAAAATAACGAAGTGTTGACTGTTGAGTACTTCTATGCTGTCTAGAGTGATAGTGCCAGAGACAGAAAATTTATTCAGTGGGGGCAGCTCTTCAGCTTTTATGTTTTGTTATGCAAGTAATAATAGGTATGGTTTGTTACAAAAAACAAAAAACAAAAAATTCATCTATTTATTAAATAAATAACTACTATGTACATTCAAGTTAATAAAAAAAATTGTATAATTACTTTTTTTTTTTTTTTTAATATTTCATGAATCTTGAAAATTCATGAAATGATCAAGCCATCGTTATAAATTTGAATTTTCGATATTGGTTGATGGTACGGATGACGTGTTTATCCGTGTTCTCTGTCTCATAATTAGTTGTATATACAACAAATATGCATAAACTTTTTTCCCTTAAAAAGAAGCAATTCTGACCTAGACCAAAGACCTTAATTTTGCTTTTAAAAAACAAAAAAAGATACATACAGAAGATCTTTCAAAACTTATATTATGATATAAACTTGGAGAATTAATATCATTACTTAATTGGGCTTCATCAACCTGATCCATTTTTGCAACCTACTAATTTCGGCCTAATTCTATGATATTATTTTGTGAACTCATTTATTATTATTATTATTATTATTTTTGATAACCAAGTTGTCTAGGTTAGTTTATACACATCTCGATAATCCACCGCCACACTTAATCTGGTGCCTTATGCCAACTCGGTCATCTCAACATATATGATCAATGTGATAGAAATAGGCCATGGAAAAACATCAATTCAAAAGTTCCTTCATTAAATTTTCTTCAAGTCAAATTAAAGTGATTTTTATTACTTATAAAACACATTGTATCAGTCATACACACGTGAACAATACAAAAACCAAGGTTAAATAATTGAAATAATTGTGCATGTTCCATTTTCGAATATATTAAAACGCCTTCAATTTTCAAAAACAACCCTATGATCTAGGCATTCGCACGAAGAGACTGGTGGTGGCGATGACAATCGACAACCAATTGGAGTTTAGAATGCTTGGACTTTTGATGTAGAGATATCAGCGACTCTTATGATGGTGTTAGGGAGTTCAAAAGGTGCCAGAATCTGTCGGAATCAAGAAGGAAGGGCGTCGGTCATGTGAACAATAGGTGGACGTCGAGTGACAAACGACAGGATGGCGGCCACTGAAAATGGATATTTTGTTGTGGAGATGCCAACAGGTCTTAAGATAGTGTTATCTCCCTCAAACAGTGCCAAAATTCGACAGGATTGACTCATGGTTGGATCGGGCACTATTCGGACGGTCCAACTATAGGTCAATCCAGCTTGATTGCCATTTCCAATTTCAGGGAACAAACAGACCAGAGAGGACGCCAATTCTGGTCGGACCAGTTTGATTCGATTTTCAAAACACTTATTTGATTTATCCACACCCACATTAGAACCTGTCTAATCCTTAAAGTCACAAAATACCAAAATAAGTAAATTTTCATCTATTTATTAAATAAATAAATAATATGTACATTCAAGTTAATAAAAAAAATGTATAGTTACTAACGTGGGCACATGACCCACCAAAGCCGTCGCTCGTTTATGAATTTAAAATGATCTAAAATATTGTAAATTTGAATTTTCTATATTGGTTGATGGTACGGATGACATGTTTATCTGAATTCTCTATCTCATTAATTAGTTGTATATACAACAAATACGCATAAACTTTTTTTCCCCTCAAAATATTAAATTTTCTTCAAGTCAAATTAAAGTGATTTTTGTTATTTATATAAAACATCCTATCAGCCATATACACCTGAAAGATACAAAAACGAGTTAAGAAAATTAAAATAATTGTTCATGTTCCATTTTCGAATATACAAAAATACCTTCAATTTTAAATACAGATTTTTAAGATATGAAATGTGTAACTTGATAATTATAATTTAAAGCATTATTTGTGTATTAGAAGAGTTCAAAATCAAAAGAAGATTCTAATTCGTCTATAAATTCGACCTACAATTCTCCTTTCAACACAAAACTCAAGAACCCTTCTCTCTCCATTTAAATGGAGCTTCAAGATCAAAAACCAGTTGTGCTAATCACTGGCTGCTCTCAGGAGGAATAGGCCATGCATTGGCACTTGAGTTTGCTTCAAAAGGGTGCCATGTTGTGGCCACAAGTAGGTCAAAGAAAACCATGAAAGATCTGGAAAATAATCCCAGGTTCTTTCTGCATGAACTTGATGTTGTTTCAGATGAAAGTGTGAAGAATTGTGTGGAAAATGTTATTGAAAAGTTTGGAAGAATTGATGTCTTGGTTAACAATGCTGGAGTCCACTGTCTTGGACCTCTTGCTGAGCTTCCACTATCAGCTATGGAGAAAACTTTCAACACCAATATTTATGGTAAGTATAGTTAAATTTCTTCTCTTGTTTAATGTGATAATTACACAAAAAATTCTTAAGTGCGGACACTTAAGAACCTGAAATCTGGACTTGAACTCTTGCTGGCAAAGAGTCTACGTCCAAATTTTAAGAAAATCAGATTGTCTGCAAGAAAGATTGATACTTCGATTTCGTATTACATTTATTCAATTCCATGTTCACTCCCAATTAGGTCCCATGAGGATGGTTCAAGCTGTAGTTCCACACATGGCAGCTAGGAAAAAGGGAAAGATTGCAAATGTTGGAAGTGTTAGCACAACTCTCCCTGCACCATGGGCTGGTATTTATGCTGCATCTAAATGTGCTATTCATTCACTCACCGATACATTGAGGTTTGTATATATATCGCAAACAATTTGAATAATAAACTTTACTAAGCACGCTATGGCTTTTTTATTATATATTGATCATTTCTATCGTAGAAACGTTCATAAATCATCAGCATGAAAGCTACAGCAATCCAAAACTGCGCTACAAGTTGCCACTACTTTGAGATTAAAGTGATTTTTTATTGGGTTATTCATTTTTCTTTTATTCTCAAAATAATGATATCTAATACAGATTGGAACTCAGTCATTTCGGAATTGATGTAATTAACATTGTCCCTGGGGTTATAACATCCAACATAGGAAATTCTGCCATTTCCAACTACGACCAAATGCCTGAATTGAAGCTCTACAAGCCATTTGAAGAAGCTATCAAAGAGAGACCAAATTTATGGGAAACATCGAAAACGACCCCTACAGAAGTGT
This sequence comes from Pistacia integerrima, assembly GCA_026225825.1. Taxonomy (NCBI): domain Eukaryota; kingdom Viridiplantae; phylum Streptophyta; class Magnoliopsida; order Sapindales; family Anacardiaceae; genus Pistacia; species Pistacia integerrima. The sequence goes on along the minus strand of CM047740.1, from coordinate 1,456,378 downwards.
TTGCAAAGGATACTGTGGCGGCAGTGATGAAGAAAAACCCCCCGGCTTGGTTCTCGTCCGGTCGATGTATATCCATCATGGCAATCTTGTATCATATGCCCATCTTTGTTAAGGATTTTATTGCAAGGAAAGCAAAGAAATGTTGAGTGACCCAATTTCTTTAGGTTTCATCATAATATTTTGTCACTTTGGTCCTCTTTTTGAGAAATTATTATCACGCTATCGGCTATTGAATAAACATCGATATTCTGATATAATTGTTTTTATTTTTTGAAATTTAGTATTAAATGCATACACTCAGGCTTGTGATCACATCATTATTGTGTCCATACACTAAGGTGTAAGTTTTCATAATTATCAATCATAATGTTTAAGGGCGGAACTTTTACTAGTAGCAAATCAAGTCCCAAAAAAGTTTAAATTCTATTTTTCCTAATAAATCATAATGAAAAGATGTTACTTTCATGTGTTATCCCTTGTCGAATGAATATACATAAACCCAATTGATGAAACCGTAATCTTGGTCTCTCTGCACGAGTTGATCACTTTTCTCATCAAATTATTTTCAAATATTGATATGTCTAATGCAGATTGGAACCAAGCCATTTCGGAATTGATGTAATCAACATTGCCCCCGGGTCTATATATAACATCCAACATAGCAAAGTCTACCATTTCCAACTACAACATAATGCCTGAATGAAATCTCTACAAGCCATTTGAAGAATCTATCAAAGAGAGAGTAAAGTTTAATCAAACATCAAAATCCACCCCTACAGAAGTGTTTGCAAAGGATACTGTGGTGGCGGTGATGAAGAACAACTCCCTGGCTTGGTTCTCCTCTGATCGATATTCATCCATCACGGCGATCTTGTACCATATGCCCCTTTTTGTTAAAGATTTTATTGTAAGGAAAACAATGAAAGGTTAGGTTTTGCATTGTATGGGCTTGTCTATTTCATCCATTTTATCTTCTCTATGTGAATCCGCATAATTTTTTTAAAAATTCATGTGTTTGTTCTTGTAAACTTTCAAAATGTTCTTTGTTAAATATGAAGCCTTGATACAGTGTCGCATGGGATAAGTAGTGCGTTGTCGTTTTAAGCAGCTTGGGAGAATGCTGGTCATTGATGGCAAGAGTGATCCAATGGCTGAGATTTACACTTCAAGTCAACATTATATAAGCAGCCCCAAAATGCAGATTTTCACATCTGTATTCTTCTCTCTTTCGGGTGAAAGCTAGTGCTCTCTTAGTTTTTCATTTTTCAGTCCAAAATCAGTGTAGCGTTAGTGAGAGAGTGATTAGTTCTTAGTCATTTTGTGAGGGTTGTTTGTTCTCTCAAAGATTAGAGATACTAGGAAGAGTTTCTCTAGACTAGGAGTTACAAAGTGAGTTTTGGTTGTGAATGAGTGAAAGATTGATTGATCTTTGTTCTTGTAAACTATAAGTTCTTGATTAATTAGTACAGTGAGCCCCAAATATTCTAGAGCTCAATGTGGATATAGTCTATCTAATCTTGGATAGGTGAACCATAGTAAAAACCTTGTGTCTGTTCTTGATTGTGTTTTTGTATGGATTGTTTTGGCTATGTGATTGATTGATATTCTAGGGTTCTTCATTTTTTCTTCGATCTGTAGGTTTCTTGAAATCTAGGATTCATAAAAAATTGGGGGTTTCTCGATTAATCAGTCTCTTAGTACTCTAAGGGTCTGCTTGGGAGTTTTTTTTCACTGGTTTTGGGGGGTTTTTAATTGGACTGGTTTTGAGGTGTTTAAAAACCCCCACTTGCCAGATTTTTAATGGGCTGGTTTTGACTGGTTTAAAAACCCCCCAAAACCAGTGTAGTGTATTTTTGAGGGGTTTATAAAACACCCCAAATCGGGGTGTTTTGGCTGGTTTATAAATTTAATCTCAAAAAAACCCCTTTCCACTCCCTTTGTTGCACAGCACAAATCTCTCAACTTCTTTGCTTTACGAATCCCTTTCTTTGCACACAAATCTCTTGCTGCTGTTGACTTCTCTCTAGCACACAAATCTCTCACTGCTGCACACGAATCCCTTTGCTGCACACAAATCCCTTTGCAATCGCTAATTCACAAGAAAATAAATTAGCAATCATGTTATAATCTAAATTATATTTTACAAATATAAAACTAATAAAACTTATTAAAACAAGATCCTAAAAGAAAGATTAGAGAAAGGTGCATGACAATAAAACAAGAAAACAGAATTATTATATCAAATAGATTGGTACCAGTGAGGTGATTTGGCTTGTCTGTATCCATAACTAAGATTTGAACGCCTTCTTCAGGGCTATAGGTGATTACGGGTTTCTTCATTGTTCCCTTGAGATATTTTATAACAAGAGGGTTTGAAGTGGAAGACTTCCAGTGCAAAAATTTGATGAGAAATAAAACACTGGAGCCTATCACGACGACAGTGATGGCTAAGCATTCACTCTTTGGTGATATTACAGTGCACAATCCAGTTACAAAGGCGACCAATGTTTCGAAAAGGGCGATATTCAGCAAGTTCTTGCTATAAAAAATTGCTGAGTGCAAGAAGGCAGGATCACCAACCATTGCTAGAATTAAGAGAAATACCACTGTCATGGAAGAACACATTGCAAGTGAATCAGCCAACACAAATACCTACGGTGGTTAGCCAACACAAATCTATATTTATCAAAGTTAATTAAGCAAAAGAGAGAGTGTTTTAACTTTATGGGCATCTATGTAAATTTATCATTTAAAAAAACTGTTAGAACCGTTGAAAAATAAACTCCCAAGCACAGGTTGGGTGTTTTAAAAACCGCTACTAAAAACCCCTCAAAACCGCTACAGTGGTTTACCCTCAAAACCGCTACGATGGTTTACCCTCATAACCGCTACCATAAAACTCTCAAGCAGACCCTAAGGTTCTTAGATCTGAAATTCGAGGTGTTAATTGTTCAATTGGGTAGGTTTCTTGAAATCTAAGGTTCATTAAAATTTGGGGGTTTGGTGTCTAACTGCCATGTTGTACTCTAGAGTCTTTAATCTTGTCAAACCGAGTTGTCAATTCTCTGAAATTAGAGATCAATTTTGATTTCTAGGGTTAATCGGGTAAATTCTTGATATCTTTGTCCAAAATTCACACAATGTCTACCACACGGATGGAGATTACACAATATGACGGCAAAATCGACTTAAATAGCTGGAAGAAGAAGATGAAAGCGCTGCTTTCCCACAATAAGGTAGTTGTTGCATTGGAAAAGAACACGAAGAAATGACCAGAAGAAAAATTAAAGAAGTAGGCAGAAATAGATGAGGAAGCGTATAATCTAATCTTGATAAACCTCTCTGATAATGCTCTAAGGAAGGTAGACAGCCTAAAGATTCCTCTTGCAGTATGGGGTAAACTCGAAACATTGTATTCTTTGCAATCTGCACCAAATCTTGCATTTTTAAAGGGTGTTTTATTCTAATTATAGCTGGTTTAAAAGCTAGGGAATTAGAGCTGAAAGTCTAGAAACGAAATGGTAATACACTGTTTGTAAAGGGTAAAATTGAGTCTGGTCAACCTAGTAAAGGCACTTAGCATAACCCTAGTTCTAAGAATAAGAAGAAGGGAAAGGGGAATAATAAGCCTAAAGGAGAAATGAGAAAATGTTTTTTATTGTAACAAAATAGGCCACTTGAAGGAAAACTGCTTTGAGTGGATTAAAAAATAGAAAGGGAAACACAGAGAGTAATTTAGCCTCAAGCAAACATGTTATTGAAGAGTCTGAAGTTCTTACAGTGTCTAAGTCAAACTGTGTACAAGATTGGGTATTAGAGCAAGATGTTCTTTTCACATGAGTCCAAATAGAAAATGGTTTTAGGATTATGAAGCATGTGAGCGTGAGACTGTTTTCATGGGTAACAACAATGTCTATAAAGTGAAAAGGATTGGTAGTATAACCTTAAAGCTAAATGATGGGAGGCTAATTGAATTGACTATGGTTAGGTTTATCCCTAAACTCAAAAGGAATCTAATCTCCTTAGGAACTCTAGACAAGTATGGTTGTTGTTATAGGGCTGAACATGGTTGTCTGAATATGTATAGAAATAACAACTTTATCTTGAAAGGTGTGAAAATGAATGGGCTCTATATTCTCTGTGGTAACTATTATTCTGACTGTTTCAATTCTACTCTTGTTTCTACTAATTTTTCTGTGATAGAGAAGTGGCACCTCAGAATGGGTGAGTCGAAAGGGGATGAATATCCTCAACCAGCAAGGACTGTTTGGTAAGGACTTCTGTGAGAATTACGTGTTGGGTAAACAACACAAGGCAAGTTTCACAAAAGGAACTCACCTTGCCTTAAACTGTATGGAAAACCTCCATTCAGATTTGTGGGGACCCGAAAAGGTCAGGTCCCATGGGGGAAATTGTTATTTCATGTCCATAGTAGATGATTTCAATAGGAAAGTGTGGGTTTACCTTCTAAAATCTAAAGATGAGCCTTAACTAAGTTTAAGAGCTAGAAGTGTTAGTGGAGAATCAAATAGATAAGAGGGTCAAGGCATTAAGAACAGATAATGGCCTAGAATTTTGTAATGTTGAATTTGATCAATTTTGTAATGACCACGGAATTCTTAGGCATAGGATTGTTAGAATGACTCCTCGGCAAAATGGTGTTGCTGAGAGGATGAACATGACCTTATTGGCGAAGGTTAGATGCCTCCTATTTACTTCAGGGTTACCAAAAACCCTTTGGGGAGAAGCTTTGACTACTGCAGCCTACTTAGTGAACAGGAGCCCCTCTAGTGCCATAGAATTTATATGCCCTGAAGAGAAATAGTTAGGGAGGATGCCAGTCTTGAGCCATTTGAGAATGTTTGGGTGTGCTGCCTATACACACACAAGTGAAGGTAAGTTAGAACCTAGATCCATTAGGTGTATCTTCTTAGGATACCAACAAGGAACCAAGGGGTATAACTATAGAATAGAGAGTCACCAGGGTAAAAATCATAGTTAGTAGAGATATACTCTTCAATGAAAATGTCTTTCCATGCAAATCCATTAACAATGATACAGGCACCTCTAGTAACAATAAAGAAAATCCCGGTCTAACAGATGTTACTCCAATTGAGGTGGAGCCAACAATACAGCAACCTAATCTGCCATATTCTGAGATTGAATCGAACCTGAAGCTTTACCAGAACTTGCTGAAGATGTAACTGGAGAGATTGAGGAACATCAACATATTGACTTGCAACAATACCAGTTAGCAAGGGACAGAACCAGAAGGGATATTAGACCACCTGTAAGATATTCATATGCGGATTTAATATACATTGCTTTGCTTGCAGGTATTGAAGTCCAGAGGATAGAACCTGATACTTTTGAAGAAGCAATGAGGTCCAAGGACAAAGACAAATGGTGGGCTGCCATGAAAGAAGAGATGCAATCACTTAAGGTAAATGGAACATGGTCTTTGGTCCCTAAACCCAAGGATCATACCTTAATACAGTGTAGGTGGCTGTTTAAACTTAAAGATGGTATGTCTATGTATGATCCTCCTAGATATAAAGCTAGATTAGTAGCTAAGGGCTATACCCAAAGAGAATGCATAGACTTTAAGGAGATTTTCTCTCTAGTAATTAAGTATAAAACCATTAGACTTATGCCATCTTTAGTTGCTCATCATGACTTAGAATTAGAACAATCAGATATAAAAACGGCATTTTTGCAAGAGGAGATTTTCATGTGCCAACCTCCTGGTTTTGTAGATAAAAATCTACCCAATCATGTATGTTTACTGCATAAGTCTTTGTATAGTCTAAAACAGTCACCTAGGTAGTGGTATAAAAGGTTTGATTCCTTTATAGTGAGTATTGGGTTTATGAGGAGTAAGTATGATAGTTGTTTCTATTTTGCATTGAGTGATAACATGCCAATTTATCTATTGTTGTATGTTGATGATATGTTACTTATTAGCAAATCTAAGTCTAGGATAGATGATTTAAAATAGAAACTCAGTTCTGAATTTGATATGAAGCACTTAGGTGTTGCTAAGAAAATATTAGAAATGGTAATAAATAGAAACAGAGCAGGATGTGAACTTAAAATTCAGCCGTAATCATACTTACAGAAATTGGTTGCTAAATATGGGATGTCTGGTTCGAAGATGGTATCTATTCCTTTAGCTAATCACTTTAAGTAGATCTCAATGTCCCAAGTCTGATTCTAAGTTGATTAAAATGGAAAATGTACCTTATTCTAATGCAATAGGTTCAGTTATGTATGCTATGATTAGTATTAGACCAGATCTATCCTTTGCTATTTCTCTACTTAGTAGGTTTATGTCTAATCTTGGAACTGAACATTGGTTTGCATTAAAATGGTTGTTGAGATATATTAATAGTACATCACGTGTTGGTTTGGAATATTGTAAGAGAGGTAATGCACTTGATCTTGTGGGGTATGTAGATTCTGATTTTGCAAGAGACAGGGGTACTAGGAAGTCAACTACCTCTTATTTCTTCACTTTTGGTGGAAATTGTGTGAGTTGGAAGTCTCGGCTACAACCAATTGTAGCACTATCCACAACTGAGGTAGAATATGTAGCACTGGTAGATGTGTTCAAGGAAGCTCTGTGGCTTCAAGGAATTCTATCAGAAGTAGAACTGATGGATGATGTGGTGACAATATACTCTGACAGCCAAAGTGCAATACACTTGAGTAAAAATCTTGTCTACCATGAGAGGAGCAAGCATGTAGATATTCAATTCCATTTTGTCAGAGACTTGGTAACACGGGGAGTGATTAAAAGGTGGCGACTAAAGACAATCTGGCAAAGTTAGGTACCAAAGTTGTTACTGCTACCAAGTTCAAGCATTGCTTGGACTTGTTGATTATAAAATAGGTAGCAGTAATTGAGCTATGATAGGATATATTGAAGGTAAGCTACACTAATAAGGTTCTATATTGATGGGAGTTCTAAGGCTTCAAGTTGGAGATTGTTAAATATGAAGCCTTGATACGGTGTTGCATGGGATAAGTAGTGCGCTGCCATTTTAAACAGCTTGGGAGAAGTTGGTCATTGATGGCAAGAGTGATCCAATGGCTGGGATTTACACTTCAAGTCAACGTTATATAAGCAGCCCCAAAATGCAAATTTTCACATCAGTCTTCTTCTCTCTTTCGGGTGAAAGCTAATGCTCTCTTAGTTTTTCATTTTTCAGTCCAAAATCAGTGTAGCTTTAGTGAGTGAGTGATTAGTTCTTAGTCATTCTGTGAGGGTCGTTTGTTTTCTCAAAGATTAGAGATACCAGGAAGAGTTTCTCTAGATTAGGAGTTACAAAGTGAGTTTTGGTTGTGAATGAGTGAAAGATTGATTGATCTTTGTTCTTGTAAACTGTAAGTTCTTGATTAATTAGTGCAATGAGCCCCAAATATTATGGACCTCAACGTGGATGTAGTCTATCCAATCTTGGATAGGTGAACCACAGTAAAAACCTTGTGTCTGTTCTTGATTGTGTTTTTGTGTGGATAGTTTTGGTTGTGTGATTGATTGATATTGGAGATTGATTATTAGGCTTGGATCTTAACATTCTCAAAATAATACAGTACAATATCATTGAGCAAACATTCATTAAACACCAATGTTTATATAGTAGTTGTAATGTAATTACTTTTTTTCTTAAATTTGTTACTACAACAAGCATATCACGTCATTTATGCGTTCATTCATCACGATGTTAGTTTTTATGGTCATCAATCATGATGGTCAAGGGCACCTAAAATTATTTACAAGCCTAGGTAACACTTCAAGTCCTACAAAATTTTAAAATTGTATATATAAGGTACATATATAATTTCATCGCTTAAAATATATGGGTTGTTTTCCTTCCCCTCTCATTTGCCAAACTTTGTATTTTTTTTCCCCAAAATACAATTTTCTGATTCAAAGACAATGATGATTTTTTATGAAAGAAACAAACTGTAAAAAGCATACACGATTTATTTTTATTGGATCGAGTTCATTTTTTATACAAATTCATACATTCACTTTGTCATACGAAAAAGTTTGAGTAAAGAGTTTGTACATCTAGCATTATTCTTCTATATATACGAAAAAGAATAACCAAATTCTGAAATATGCGAGAGTATAGGCTTGTCTATTAATTGTTTTAGATTCATGTGTTTGTTCTTGTAAGCTTTCAAAATGTCAATCAAAATAATGTTTATATTAGTTGTAATATTTCCAACAAGGACATCACGTTATTTATACGTTCATTTTTAAGGTGTTAATTTTGATAATTATTAATCATAATGGTCAGGGCATAAAAACTATTTACAAACCTAGATGGCACTTCAAGTTCAAGAAAAATTTTAAAATTTCTTATGTAAGTATATATAATTTCATCTCTTAAAATGTATATGGTGTTTTTCTTTGCCCTTCTTATTTTTCCAAAATGTACACTTTCCTTCAAAAGCTATTTCTAGTTCGATAATTTTTGTGGTTATTACACTATTAGAAAAAGAGTTTTCCTTATTAGTTCTTGACTATTTTCAACTTATTTTAACTGTTATTAAAAAATGTGCAGAAGTATCAGCCACTTACACGAGCATAATATAAAATCAAAGTTTAGACATATCAAGATTCAATACAAATATTAAAATGTCAATAAAGTACTATTCAAATTTCAAAGTATACGTTACTGATTTCTTGTCTTTTTAACATATGATTTGACAGATCAAATTAAAGTTGACAGTTGAAGCAACTCTTCATACACTTTCTATAATTTATTCAATACAAATCTCAAGTCCCTCCACTCTAAAACGACTCAAACTGGCAACCCACTTCAATGGAGCTTCAAGATGAGAAGCCAGTTGTGCTAATCACAGGGTGTTCTCAGGGAGGAATAGGCCATGCATTGGCTCGTGAATTTGCTTCAAAAGGTTGTCATGTTGTGGCCACAAGTAGGTCAAAAAGAACCATGCAAGATCTTGAACAAGATTCCAGGTTCTTTGTGCAAGAACTTGATGTTGTTTCAGATGAAAGTGTGAAGAATTGTGTGGAAAATGTTGTTGAAAAATTTGGAAGAATTGATGTTTTGGTTAACAATGCTGGAGTTCCATGTATTGGCCCTCTGGCTGAGCTTCCATTATCAGCAATGGAGCAAAGTTTCAACACCAATATTTATGGTAAGTACAATTTTGCTCTTTTTAGTTTTTATTTTTTGGTTTACACAAAAAATTTTCTTGTCATGTGAGAGCTAAAATCTTGACTTGCAAGAATTTTAAAAAATCAGGACGTTCAAACCAAGACAATTTTTCCATACAATAATTAATACTTTTGGTTCCTAATATTACAATTTAATGTTAATTTACTCACAATTAGGTCCCATAAGGATGGTTCAAGCTGTTGTTCCCCACATGGCATCTAGGAAGAAGGGAAAGATTGTAAATGTGGGAAGTGTAACCGCATACATCCCTGCACCGTGGGCTGGTGTTTACGCTGCAAGTAAATGTGCTCTTCATTCACTCACTGATACCTTGAGGTTTGTTTATCATAATGTCATCTATAAGATTGTAACATAACCTCCCCAAACCCGTTTTAGGTTTGTTGTAGCTTAAGAACTAAGTGATAAAGGATTTTCAAAAGTAGGTGATCACTTATCTCATGATTTTTTTTTCAAAATATTAATGTTTGATGCAGATTGGAACTACATCATTTTGGCATCGATGTCATCAACGTTGTCCCTGGGGCTATAAGGTCCAATATAGGAAAGTCGTCCCTTTCCAGCTACAACCAAAGGTCTGAATGGAAGCTATACAAGCCATTTGAAGAAATTATCAGAGAGAGGGCATATTTTTATCAAACATTAAAATCGATCCCTGCAGAAGTGTTTGCGAAGGATACGGTGGTGGCGGTGATGAAGAAGAACCCCCCAGCTTGGTTCTCCTCTGGTACTTATTCCACCATCATGGCAATCTTGTACCATATGCCCGTCTTTGTTAAAGATTTTATTATAAAGAAACAAGTGAAATGTTGAGTTCATTGTTGCTTAGGTCCATGTGTTTGTTCTTGAAAGCATACAAGAGGATACTCGGTAGTCGGTTGATACAGTCTTATAACTATACCACCTTATTTTGCTAATATGATAAAACTGTACGTCCAAGAAAATAATGTTCTTTATTGTTACATGTGTTAAACTTTGTTTTTTTCATCAAATTGTCATTACGATTCATCAATAAACACTACCATTATTGGTAGCATTGAAAACTAATCTCATATGTCATTATTTTATTGGACAGTCTCACACATCAGTAAAATGAAGTGATGAGACAACTATCATATAGTATCGTTTTGCTGAGGTTCCATTATCAACTAGTAAGCAAAAATTAATTCAACATCAGTGTGCTTGATTTCTTTAAATTTTGTGTTACGAGCAAACACATTACGTGTGGGCGGGCCTAAGTACCCGCGCAAATCCCATGAAACTAAAATCGGAACTGGTCGGTTTCGGTTTCGGTTCCTAAAATCCTGAAACACAAGTTCGAGTTTTAGGTACCTGAAAAAATTCATTTCCTACTTACAAAAATAACAAATACACCGACAAAAATTACAAATACACCCTCAAAAGTTTACAAAAACTACAATTTAGTCTCGATTCCTACCGTAGCCTCGGTTCTAGTTCTGGTTCCCAATTCGGATTCCAGTTCCTGCAGTGATGGAACCAAAACTAGAACCGCACAATACCAATTCCTATTTTTTAGACATGCTGATTCTAATTCTGATTCCAACCAGTTCTTTTGCACACCCCTAAACCACATCATCTTTGTGTCCATTCACTGAGGTATTAGTTTTTATAATTATCAATCTCACTATAAGAATTAAACTATTCTCTGATCTAGGTGGCAATGGCATCCTACTCCCACAAAAAAATATAAAATTTTACATCTGATTTTACACAATTCCATTCCTTGAAAATTATTTATTTTTTGGCTTCGCTTATTTGCCAAACTTTACATTTTGCCCCAATATAATTTCCTGGCTTCACCACAAAGGAAGAAACAATTAGAAAAAAAAAAATGAGACAAAGGACTACCTAGTGAAGTACTTAGGAGTGAGCAGTTTCGGGTATCCTGCATTTTTCGGGGGAACCAAAACCGGAACCGCACAGTGCAGATTCCCAAAAAAAGGAACTGGAACCGGAACCTCATAGTGTAGGTTCTTAAATTCAAGGAACCAGAACCTAAAATGTAGGTTTCGGTTCCTTTCCCGGGTACCCTATAAAAAATCAATTACCCCCCTATTAGTTTAAAAAATAACAAAAATACTTTAAAAGTTTATAAATACACCCCCTAATAAATTTTGATTACTCATTCATTTGTGTCCAATGTAACTCATAAATTCCTCTAATCTCTAGGTAATATTTGAATTCAATCAATTCATCACAATTCACATAAAATTTCTCAATCAAAACCAAGACACAAACAATTATTCATATGTAAATTGTTAATTTAATGTTATAAATTGTTAATGTTTATAATGTAATATAATAATATTATAATTAATTAAATAATTATTTAATTATAATGTAATGTTATAATTAATTAAGTAATCATACTATACATGTATAATATAATGTTATAATTAATTAAATTTCTAATTATTTAATTAAATATTGTACTAATGTTTATAATGTAATATTATAATTAATTAAATAATCATACTATAAATTTATAATATAATATTATAATTAATTAGATTTTTTAACCATTTAATTAAGTAATGTACTAATGACTAATTGTAGTAAATTAATAATGTTTATAATGTAATGTTATAAATTTATAACTAATTAAGTAATCATTTAACTATATAATGCTATAATTAATTAAGTGATCATAACATAATGTAATGTTATAATTAATTACGTAATAATTTAATTAAGTAATCATTTATTTATAATGTAATATTATAATTAATTAAGTAATCGTACTATAAATTTATAATGTAATATTAATATGTTATAATTAATTAAATTTCTAATTATTTAATTAAATATTGTGCTAATGTTTATGTAGTAAATTACTAATGTTTATAATATAATGCATAATCAATTAAATAATCATTTAATTATATAATGTTATAATTAATTTTGTGATCATACTATAATATAATATTATAATGAATTAAGTAATCATACTATAAATCTATAATTTATTATTGTAAGTAATTAAATTTCTAACATTTAATTAATATATTAATGTTTATAATGAAATGTTATAATTGATTAAGTAATCATACTATAAATCTATAATGGAATGTTATAATTGATTAAGTAAGCATACTATAACTCTATAATGTAATGTTATAATTAATTAAATTTATAATCATTTAATTAAGTAATGTAATAATGTAGTAAATTACTAATGTTTATAATGTATAATGTAATGTTATAAATTTATAACTAATTAAGTAATCATTTGTTTATAATGTAATATTATAATTAATGTTTATAATATAATGTCATAATCAATTAAAAAACATGTAATTATGTAATATTATAATTAATTGTGTAATCATACTACAATGAATTAAGTAATCATACTATAAATCTTTAATATAATATTATAATTAATTTGTTTATAATAGAATATTATAATTAATTAAATATCTCATCATTTAATTAAGTATTGTGCTAATGTTTATGTAGTAAATTAGTAATTATTAATGTTTATAATATAATGTCACAATCAATTAAGTAATCATTTAATTATGTAATGTTATAATTAATTATGTGATCATACTATAATGTAATGTTATAGTGAATTAAGTAATCATACTATAAATCTTTAATGTAATATTATAATTAATTAAATTTTTAATTATTTAATTAAGTATTGTACTAATGTTTGTAATGAAATGTTATAATTAATTAAGTAATTAATTAATTATACTATAAATCTATAATGTAATGCTATAATTAATTATACAATAAATCAATTAAGTAATGTTGTAAAATTATAATTAATTAAATAATCATTTAACTATAATGTAATGTTATAATTGATTAAGTATGATATTTAACTAGTAATTAAATTTATTAATGTTTATTAATTTATCATATATAATTAATTAATTGCCAATTTACTATAGATCTACTTAGAACTTGATAATTGAAGTAAATAACTAAATATATTATTATTCAATCAAATATACTATTTTATTCAAAAATGATTCTTTTAATAACATTAAAACATTTTTAGTTGGATCCTAATTTCCAATTATACACTTAGTTAATCAAAACTTTAATATTAATATATTATATTATAATATATTAAAGTTTTTAATATGGTGTAGTTTATATATAATAAGTATCATTGTATATTTATTTAATTAGGTTATTCTAAAATTTAAACTATTTCTATTTTAAATTTTTTATATGTAAAATAATGAAACCCCCCATTATTCACAAATATTTCATTAGAGCCCAGGTTCCAAAACAGGTTCCAAAATAGGTTCCAAAAATCGATTCCAAACAGGTTCCAAATCATGTACTCGCTACAGGTTCTAAGCAGGTTCCAAATCGGGTACTCGTTTTAGGTTCTTTTTCCAGGTTTCGGGTCCTCCACACATAAGAACCAAAACCGGAACCGTACAGTGTCGGTTCCAATAAAATGGAACCAGAACCTACCCGTGTAGTGCCAGTTCCGAGTAGGTTCTGGTTCCAATTCCGGTTCTACCCGTGCTCACTCCTAGAAGTACTGTTTATTAGAATTAACAAAAATAATAAGAAAAGAAAAATAAAATCTACAAAAAAAAAAAAAAGTTAATTATATGCAAAAAGCAAAATTAACTTGTTATATTACATGTATATTCTATGTTTCCAAAATTAAAAATATTTATCAAGTTAATTGATCACTTTAGAAGTAGAGGGCATTAAAAAAATTTATATAATAAGGTAATGTCCTTATATTTCTATACTACTATCCATAAGATTATATCTAATACTCAAAATTAATGTACATTAAAAATAACTCACGCCAAAGATAATATAAATTTACAAGTTATATATAATATATGAGTGCCATTAGTCATTAATAAAACCAAATTTGAATATTTGATCTTGCCAACCATCTATCAAGAGATTCTATAACCCTAAAAATCTGGTCCAATATTTTTTTTTTAAGCTACCTAATAAACAAATACAATTGCGAACCATCAAGGTATTATATTTATTATTATTATCGATTTATATCTATTCAATTAACTTAATAACATTAACGAATCAATATTATACCATGCAACGGATTTCTTATAGGAGTTCTTGAGTTTTTCTAATTTTTTCTAACCTATTCCATGAAAATAAACATAAAAAAATTCATCGAAAATTTTGAATAACTGAGTCAATCTGATAACACTATCGAGCTAATAGAATTCCACTTTTCCTTTTTTTCTATATACAGAAAGTTTGTATGTTTAGTAATATTCTTCTATCAAACTATTAGAATCAATTAAAATTATTCTTCTATTATTTTTTAATTCAAATTAGTTCTGTCTTTTGGTTGAATCGAAGTGATTTTGTTAGCCATTATTTAAAAAAAAAAAATATCGAATCTGCCATATACATGAGAATAATACAAAACTCAAATTAATAATCTCAACACCTGTGCATGTTCCATTTTCGTATTTTTTAAATGTCAAATGTGCAACATGATAACAATTATAATTTAAGGCAAATCTTAAATTTGTATTTAACATTAATGATCATGAGTACCTCTTACTTAACATGAACATAATACTTTTAACATTCCAAGGAAGAGCCACAATCGTGAAAAAATTTGAAAGAGTAATGTTATACGTTATTTAACTTTTTATATACATTCTTCCATTTAGTTTATGTTATCGGTTTTTATATCATATTTGGATTCTAAAATGATCAAAAAATAATTTGTCAGAAAATTAGATCCAACTCAACCTGAAGTGATGTGTTATCTTATTTGGTATTGTGATATCATTTATTAAATCACCACTATTACCACTTCATTAACATTTCAACATCGTTTTGGATTATATATAGACATATATAGTCAACTCAATAATCACAGTTTTTCAAAATATGCAGATTTTATTTAAAGTATAAATCCAATCATAAAATTTAATAACTTATCACTTGTACCTTTAATAAAATAACAAATAATATATTACTAATATATAACGTTAGATTATACTAAAATCGGTAGTCTAGCATTTAACAGTATAGTTTGACAGTTTAATTAAAGTATACTAGATCATACTAAACTTGGTAATCTAACGCATTCTAGCTATTTTTGTCCTTGAAATTTTTCAGTAAAAATCATTCGGTTAAATCATATGATTTTGTGGTTAGACTAAGTCCTTTAAACAAACCGTTAACATTTTAGAAATTAAAATTAGTACAGATAACTATACACAAAAATATTTTATGTATAACGTGAGATAACTTTTGATGTATATAATATTATCGTTAAATAAATAAATATTATCTACGAGACCTTTTTTTGAAGTTATTTACGTGACATGAACACTCCTGTCAATATACGTTATATATAATTTTTTATGTACATTCTTACATTCAGTTTGTACTGTTCTTATACCAGATCCGAAATGACTAATAAATAATTTATAATTCAACTCAACGTAAATGTGGGGGATTTGTATATTTGAAATGTGAAAGATGAATCAATATAATTTTAACATTCCAACCCCCGTTAATGATATAAACAGGTGATTTCTCAGAATCTTTCAAGCTGTATTTTACATTTCTGTATATATAATTTGAGGGTTCAAAGTTGACTCTTGAAGCAACTCTTCATCCACTTTCCTTTAAATCCAAACCTTTACCTCTCTCTCTCTCTTGCAACACAAAACTCAAAAACCCTTCTCTCTAAAAGTACCCATTTCAATGGAGTTTCAAGATAATAAGCCAGTTGTGTTGATCACAGGCTGCTCTAAGGGAGGAATAGGCCATGCATTGGCACTTGAGTTTGCTTCAAGAAGGTGCCATGTTGTGGCCACAAGCAGGTCAAAAAAAACCATGAAAGATCTGGAGAATGATTCCAGGTTCTTTCTGCATGAACTTGATGTTGTTTCAGATGAAAGTGTGAAGAACTGTGTGGAAAATGTTATTGAAAAGTTTGGGAGAATTGATATTTTGGTTAACAATGCTGGAGTCCAGTGTGTTGGCCCTCTTGCTGAGCTTCCTTTGTCAGCTGTGGAGGAAACTTTCAACACCAATGTTTATGGTAAGTTTAGTAATATTATTGTTCTTTTATTTCTTTACATTTACATTCAGTGTTCGTTAAGTTATTAGGTAAGGATCCAATATTAATGTTTAAGTCTGTCTAGTTCCAAAACGTGGATTAGAATTTAAGATCTAATATATTAATTCGATGAGATTTTGACCAACATTGAGATTGATTTATATAATTATCATCTCTTTGTAGTTTTTATATGTAAATAGCTTCTAAATACACTCACATTAATTTGTATAAGATTGAAACCATGCTATTTCTAAAAAGGATAACTGATCATTAACTTTTCGAGGAATCCGTCATCACTAATTGTGAATGTTTTAGATAAGTTTCTTTGAGAGTGGATACCTAATCTATATTTATCCTGTGATTCTTTTGTTGTCTGGGTTAGGGCCCAATTCTTGACTGGAGGGGACACCAAGGGCCTCTATCCTTCCATCCTTTGGATAGTTTTGAGCAGAAAATTTAACTACCTTTCTAATCCTGCAGTAAACTGATTACTGTATTTGGTGTTTCCCATCTGATATTTAATGTCTACTGATTGACAAATAGGTGCCCTCAGAATGATTCAAGCTGTTGTTCCCCACATGGCTGCCAGGAAAAAGGGAAAGATTGTAAATACAGGAAGTATTAGTGTTGCAATACCTACACCATGGGCTTCTGTTTACGCTGCAACTAAATCTACCATTCATGCCTTCACTGATACCTTGAGGTATGCATGTCTTCCCCGAAATTACTGCTGTTAACTGCGCAAGGCCATTTCAGCTGGTCGGATATCTCTTGTACAAGAGGTTTCAAGATTGAATCCTATTGATGAAATTATTGATGTCTAATGCAGATTGGAACTCCGTCATTTTGGGATTCATGTCACCCTCGTTGTTCCCGGGGCGATTAAGTCTAACATAGCAAACTCCGCCGTTGCCTACTACAGCAAGATGCCTGAATGGAAACTATACAAGCCATTTGAAGACATAATCAAGGAGAGAGCATATCTTTCACAAACACCAAAATCAACCCCTGCAGATGTGTTTGCAAGGGACACCGTGGCTGTTTTGTTGAAGGATAATCCCCCAGCTTGGTTCACCACTGGACAATTCTCCACCATGATGGCAATCATGTACCATATGCCCAATTGGTTTAAAGATTTCGTTGCAAGGAGGGTAATGAAAGGTTAAAAGAGTTCTGCATTGGGCGTGGGTCTAGACATTGTTGCTTCAACTTGTTTATGTTTGTTTACTTTCAAATGTATTAAGTTCGAACGATATGGTTTTATTTTTTTCTCTTCTAAAATCCAAAATCATCTGTGAAATACATTTATTTTCACAAATAAATAAAAAAATCTAAAAATCAATAACATTACACTAGTTCTTTGTTAATTGTTATCCCCTGCTTATGATTTTCAGCTGCTCTTTGAATTGATTTTTGTAGGCTTATTATCCAACATCTATGTATTTTCACCCCTGCAAAGCCAATTGCACAAACAAAATTTTCAACTCACCGGAAATAGATTCTACCAGTAAACAAATTCAAAAAGATTCCACCGATCTAACTTGGCCAAAAATAACTATCATTAGGAATGGGGAGGATGACCATAATACACCATTCCCGGCGGCTGCAGTGGCCTGAAACTAGGAGCCGTCGGGGGTTGCTGATTTAATACAGGTATCTGCTGATTCATATGTGCTGGTTGCTGCGCCAATGGAATTGGTTGCTGAGTCAAAGGACCCATTGGACTCACCATATGAGCTGGTGGAGGCGGTCCTGCTGGCATGGGTGGGATGTTGCTGTATCCGTATGGGGTCATGATCCCTCCTGATGGCTGCAGATATTGTTGGGGAGGCGGGTTAGAGAGCATGTGATATTGAGCTTGTGAGGTTGAGGCTTGGTTTGGCAGAGTTGCTTGGGGTACCAAAACTGTTTGATATGAATGGTTAGGAGCAGCAATTGACTGAGCTGGCAAAAACATGTTGGAATCCGAAACAGGCATAGGCTTCTCAGATTTTGAAATCGCGTCAGTCACTGCATTGACAGGTGTCGGTGTGAACGAATTTGATGGTGTAGAAGCCTTTACTAAACCAGCATTCTTTGCTTCTTCAGCTGCAAATGTAGAGAGAACAGAGTGCATGATCATTTGAGAGGAGCTAGAGGCTGTAAGCTTGTCTGCAACTTCAGCTGCAATAGCTGCAGCCGTCCTCTTTGGTGTTTGTCCTGCTTTTGAATTCATATCAACTGACGGGGTAGTCGTAGTAGATGGTTTTGATACATAATCTTCATCATTGAGTCGCTTCCGCATGTTGCAGGCCTCCTCTGCCTGAGCCTGAGCTACCTAGATTAATACATTAAAACAAACTGATAATCCTTTTTAGGACCGTAGCATATAGATCTACAGTCAGCCTAGTATTCAACTCACAAGATACAGGTTTCAACAATAATATAGCAATATTTTGTTGGCAATCATACGTTCCAGAAAACTTCAAAACAAATTGACTATTGTGACTGGAACCAAATTTGACCACAGAAAGATGCAGATTATCGAACTCCAGGTTTCAGCCAATAGATTACTGAACCTGATTACTTAAGTTGATGCATGATGAGTGTACAACCTGAACCCCACGGTTTAGAAGGCTGTGTAGATATGATAAGTTTTCTACCTCAAACTTGTATATATTTCCACAAACTTCCATGACTTAATCAACCTCAGGAGAGACAGAATTCATGACAAATTACAGATTTACAAAAGGAACCATTTCACTAGTAAGTAACAATGGGGGTACTCCGTGACAAGCTGCCTAGCATCCAACAGTTGAAACTACATAGAGTGGTTACCGGAGCTAAAGGTACACTTATCACATGCTCTTATTAGAAGATAAGTGAAACGAAAAACCATTTAAAGGCATTAAGTAGCATAAAATGTACCTGCATCTGAGTGCGAACATTCTCCAGTTCAGATTCCTGAAAGAGATTCAGAAAGTAAGAACATGGAACAGCAAAACTCCTATTGTCACAAGTTATTACATGCACAAACTTCTTCAAAAAAATTTCTTTTTATATGATGGGATGATCAGGTACCTCTTCATGGAGAGCTTCTTTTAACTGAGACACGAGTGCTACTCTACTGGCTTCAACGGATTTAAGTTTCTCAATACATTGTTTCAAAAGATTTTCTTCCTCCTCGAGCTCAGTAGCCAAGGTTTTCCGCTTTGGATCTTTAGCTGAGGACAAAGAAAATACATTTCAGACAACCAATTTCTGACAATCATAGCATGAGTTTTAGATGTCTACAAATGAAAAGAAGTAAAAATGAAGATGTTAAATATTTTTTCAAAACTACAACATATATATTGACCCTGTATCATTATTGGCTCACCGATAGTACAGGCAATACCAACATCTTTCTCCATCTTCCTCACACGATGAACCCCTGACTTGCATTTAGCCATCTCTTCCTCTTCACTGGGTCGTTCACTGAGCACCAAGTGATATGCTGACACTATTTTTTCAGCTGCACCCCCAATAGACAATTTCTGATGTCCAGAAAAATAAGAGGAAAAGTAAGCTAATAATGTGATCACATCAAGAAAAAAATAGAAACAAACACACAGAGAGAAAGAGATGAATAAAATGTGATATGCTGACACTATTTGTTCAGCTACACCCCCAATAGACAATTTCTGATGTCCAGAAAAATAAGAAGAAAAGTAAGCTAATAATGTGATCACATCAAGAAAAATATAGAAACAAACACACACACAGAAAGAGAGGAATAAAACGGCACTTTCTGACCGTTCTAATGGATCGCGAATCTCGTTTCACAATTCTGACTGAGCGTGAACGTTTTTTGCCGTTGAACTCCAAGGGTGGTGGAGGCACATCTCCAGCAGCAAGCATGACATCTTTGAGACTTCGTGCACGGGACCCAAAGACTCTCCTTTCTTCCCATATATTAACCTGCCAATTTAGTAAAAAGTAATTAACAGATTTCCAAGAAAAGTAACATGTTCACCCTTCTTTACACCAGATATTCCTTAAACTTTCTTACATGTTCACCAATGCCTAAACTATAAATTACTACTAGACTCTAGAACCCTGCTAATCAAGAAACTTTGAGTATAAAATATCTCAAAAAATTGGCTAGAAAGGAAGTCAAATCCCTGACCTCTTAGTTTATAACAAAGACCTTAACCATCAACTTAATTCTTGGGGTTGAAACTCTTGATTAATCATTCATTAACAGTTAATAAATATCGGGTAGTAGATTATAACGGATTGATATTACTAAACATACACAGATATTTTTAATTAAATTGATAACAGAGTGTAATAATTTAAATCCAAAATTAAGGTAATTGATGGATTCATTGGTTTATAAAGGAACTATGTCATCAGTGCTCAGTACTAAGAATCTTACCAATCTGGAGACAACTTTCTTTCCAGGATCATCCCCTTTCTCAACAACATCTTTGAGAGCCGAGGGAAGGACTTTCCAAAACTCGGTGACAAATTCATTTCCCTTACGCTTACTGTTCTGTAGGATGTCATTTGCAAGATACAAAAGGGGAACTTTCTGAACCATTGAAGAGCTGTGAAATTGTTTATCCCATGTTGTAACCACCAGTTCTGCTTTGCTCTGGTGAAATATACACCAGTGTGACAATGCTATGCCAATAAGTTAAGGTTAAGGTAACAGATGACATGGATAGAAGACCAATATTAACACGCAACTGCAATTTTATTATCTTCTCACTATTCTTGCGCATATGCAAATCCCTAACAACATTTAAATTACTTAGTTTATTACTCATCAACACCATAAAAAGAGCAGTATCTGTACAATCTCCATTCAATACCACACAATCCAAACATTAAACTTGAACAAAAAAAAAAAAGCCATTCTCAATCATTCCTAATTTCATTTTTCACTCAATTCAAAAAAAGAAAATACACCTCCCAAATTTCTCGACAGGAAGGTGAAGACCTCCAAGGATTATACGCATGTACACACAGTATCAAACATCAAAAGCTCAACCTTAAATATCCAATAAATTCTCATGTTTGCTCCACAATTACATTCTAAATCAATTGCCTGTCCTTTTGACTGCCACTTTGACCTCAATCAGCCAAGGAATTAAGAATTTGCTGCAATTAGTATTGACCATCACATATAGCAAAAATCGTGAACAATGCAATTACGATACGTCCTCGAGCACAGGCATAAAAAGCATCCAAATTTCAAAAACTTTGTTGCAATAACTCATGCAACACAACACACAATCATGTTCTACTCTTAACTGCATATACCAAACATCATGAGCATAACAAAGGACTAAAAAAATGTTCATTAATAAAACAATAAGCTATAAAACTGTTGAAGATTGAACCTTTTTTGTTAGGAGGATGAAGATTAAAGGTTTCTTGAAAGAGTTAGAAGCCCGAACAATTGATTTTTATTGCTTTTAACTCTAACAAAAACAAACTAATTATTCTCACGAAAACAAATAAAAATAACGAACAAAAAGGATACTTTCAATACACTGTTGGGTGCTGTTGAGCTTGGAGAGCTTCTCTGCAAGTATCTGTTCACTGAACACACTATTCATCCCACAAATCGAAACCCACTTGAAACCCTAATTTAAACCCCAAAACAGCTTGCAATTTCAAAAATCAAACACCCAATTGAACCAACCCAGAAGCTGAAATTCCAATAACCCTAACCAAACTGATCAAAGTTCGGATCTTTAAACCCTAAAATTGATAGAGAACAAATTTTGATGACAGAGCCAGCATTGGGTAGGTCCCAAATTGAGCAAATGTAAAGAGAATCACTCGACTGCGTGTGAGACAGAAAACCCTAACAGGTCCAAAACAGCGAAATAATCAGTATAAAACGACAGCGTTTTCTTGAATTGGGAGATAAAGTTTAAGCTCCGAACTTCGAAGTTCAGTTCAGAGAGTGAGAGAGTTTTCAGTTTTGGGCATTTGGCGCAAATTATGAAAGAAAGAGGACATTTGTCTAAAGGGCGCCAGGAGAACAGTGTGCACCATGAAAATAAAGGAATTTTAGAGTGAAAACTGTTCAAATAAGGATTTTTTTCTTTTCCTTTTTTTTTTTTTTTTTTGGGAGGGGGGAATAGTATTATTTTCAATATTTGGACTAAATTAGTATTGGATTTTTACTTTTTTTGGAATATATTAAAAAATTTCTCTATTATTTCTTTTTTTTTTTTTTAGAGAGATTCTTTGCTTACCTATTTAACATTGGAATCAAGATTTTTAAACTACATACTATGTAGGGCTTTTATGGATCAAAATAAATTTGCATATAATTAGACAAAAA
The DNA here is from genome assembly GCA_026225825.1 of Pistacia integerrima. Taxonomy (NCBI): domain Eukaryota; kingdom Viridiplantae; phylum Streptophyta; class Magnoliopsida; order Sapindales; family Anacardiaceae; genus Pistacia; species Pistacia integerrima. Next base: position 1,433,769 of record CM047740.1, on the reverse strand, counting down.
AAAAAAAAAACTTAATACAAACATGAGAAAATTGGTTGGCTTGGCAAGCTAGGCAGGCAAGTGAAGAAATCAAAGTCACAGTTTCATAAACCTCTTTAGAAATGGTCAAGTTTAATGAAATTTCATAATCCAGACTCTATTCTATATGCACAACTTATGATAGGTATAATTATTGTCTTAAATGATATTAATCCCAATATATGTACTGTAAACTCTCTCTCTAACAAGAGTTAACTCCTGCAAACGAAAGTCAAGTCTGGGTATACGGTCTACTCACAACCTTCATCCGATCTATAATTTTTTAAGTTATCATCATTTATCTTTATCATATTATGCATTTGTGTCTACACTTTCTTCTGTTTCTATCCCTTCAAATGTTCATGAGGCACTCTCTGATCTTGAATGGCGTCAAGCAATGGTTGATGAGATGATTGCTTTGCATCATAATCACACATGGGAGCTAGTTCCATTACCTTTAGGACATTCGACTGTTGGGTGTCGCTGGATTTATACAGTCAAAGTTGGTCTTGATGGTCAGGTTGATCGCTTAAAAGCCCGATTAGTTGCCAAAGGCTACACTCAGATACATGGGATGAATTGTTTTGATACTTTTTCCCCGGTTGCTAAGATGTCTTTTGTCCGCTTATTCTTAACAATGGCTACTATTCAACATTGGCCTTTGCATCAATTGAATATTAAGAATGCATTTCTTCATGGTGAACTTCAAGAAGATATTTATATGGAGCAACCTCCTAAGTTTGTTGCTTAAGGGGAGTCTTCCTTGGTATGCAAACTTCGTCGTTCTCTATATGGGTTGAAATAGTCTCCTCGTATCTGGTTTGGACGATTCAGTACTGTTATCCAAGAGTTTGGTATGATTCGGTGTTCTATCTTTTATAGACATACATCACCAGGACAATATATCTATCTGGTTGTTTATGTTGATGATATTGTCATTACAAGGAGTGATCAAGATAGTATTAAACAATTGAAGATGCATTTATTCAGACACTTTCATACCAAAGATTTAGGACTTCTTAAATACTTCCTTGGTATAGAAGTTGCTCAGTCCAAATCTGGTATTATTATCTCTCAAAGAAAGTATGCACTAGATATTCTTGAAGAAACAGAAATGTCAAATTACAAACCAATAGACTCTCTTATGGATCCTAATTTAAAACTCTCACCTGAGCAGAAAACCCTAATAGGTCCAAAACAGCAAAATAATGAATAATCAGAATAAAACGACAGCGTTTTCTTGAATTGGGAGATAGAGATAAGCTCCGAACTTCGAAGTCCAGCTCAGAGAATGAGAGTTTTCAGTTTTGGGCATTTGGCGCAGATTACGAGAGAAAGAGGACATTTGTCCAAAGGGCGCCAGGAGAACAGTGTGCACCAGGAAAATAAAGGAATTTTATAGTGAAAACTTTCAAATAAGGATTTTTTTTCTTTTCTTTTTTTTTTTTGTTGGGGGGGGGGGGTGGGGATGATTATTAATTTCAATATTTGGACTAAATTAGTATAGATTTTTACTTTTTTGGAATATAATAAAAAAATTCTCTATTATTTCTTTTTTTTTTTTAGAGAGATTCTTTGCTTACCTATTTAACATTGGAATCAAGATTTTTAAACTATATACTATGTAGGGCTTTTATGGATCAAAATAAATTTGCATATAATTAGACCAAAAAAAAACTTAATACAAACATGAGAAAATTGGTAGGCTTGGCAAGCGAAGAAATCAAAGTCACAGATTCATAAACCTCTTTCGAAATGGTCAAGTTTAATAAAATTTCATAATCCATACACTATTCTATATGTACAACTTATGATGGGTATAATTATTTTCTTAAATGATATTAATCCCAGTAGATGTACCGATAAACTCTTTTTCTAACAAAGAGTTGACTCCTGTAAACGAAAGTCAAGTCTAGGTCTGCATCCGATTATTTTTTTTTTTTTATTAGGATAATTGGCTACTTTGATACAAGTTGAACTCAAGACTGGGCTGGCGTTTTCATTTTTCAACCATACGCCCCTCTATCAATTTGGCCATCAGTGGGTGGTTGGCATCCGAGAATTTTCAACACCTTAATATTAATAAAGCATCCTAAAATTTTTCATAAAGATACTGCTATAAATCCCATTTAAGGAATTATTATACATCAAGCAATAACTGCACACATAAATACCATTACAAATCAAACTGCCCTTGAAAAAATCTCCAGAAACCCAAAAAGAAAATAGAAATGACCAATAGCGTGTGCATTCTTCAAGTCAATAGCATTAATAAAGCATCCTAAAATTTTTCATAAAGATACTGCTATAAATCCAATTTAAGGAATTATTATACATCAAGCAATAACTGCACACATAAATACCATTACAAATCAAACTGCCCTTGAAAAAATCTCCAGAAACCCAAAAAAAAAATAGAAATGACCAATAGCATGTGCATTCTTCAAGTCAATAGCTGGCAAGGAAAAAGGATCATTTACAGGATTTATTTTCTTCCTAGGACTGGCGTGAACGGATTGATGAACATTCGACAACAAACAAAACTTATATTCAATTTCAGCGATGGTGCTAAAATAAAAACAACAATAGAGTATTAAAGAAAATGATGAAATCATTTTCGTTTTCTTTCTTCAAGTAAGAGATTCGGTTAACTGTCAAATGAGATTCATTTTTCTAGAGTCACCATGTGAATTAAACCAAAGAATTTTTCGTCTTCCATCCAAAGTATTTTACAAGTGGACCTGTCAGCTGTCACTACATTGTACTTCCTCATTTTTCCATAGCGAGGTTATACAGGCACCCGTTTCCCCCGATACTTGTCGAATAACTGCACATTAAAGAAACAAGCTCGCTTATTACATTATATCAAGTAGAGAGACATTCAGACATCAGAAATGTACCTGCATATCAGTCTATGTGATCATACAAAGAAATCATGCCTTGTTTTTTAACTTTCAGTATTCAAGCAAAACAATTTCATTTCTATAAAGTTTCTGAGCCTCCACAAAGTTTCATAAAGATGACTCAAGTTTAAAAGGCATAATATAGCGGATTCAAACCACATTTTTAAAGCAAAATAATCCATTTCTGAAAGGCATGTTTTTCATAAAACAGCAGAGGCATTCAAATGCATACAAGTGACCAAAAACTTCTCCACTGCTCAGTAACGTAACAAATCGGTCAAACAAACTCATCTTGGGTTCATGAAGGGGACACATTCAGTCCATAACTTATGTTAACTGTATGTTTGCCAACATCTATACAATCCTGTGTCACTCAAAATTCAGATATGTGCCTATTCATTGGTATTATTGTCTCATGTCAGGTCCCACAGTGAGAAATCCACCTAGATATGAAATTCTGAGTGTTCTACCTCCACGGTTAGGCTATGTGCAGAGAAACAGAGTGCATCACTAATTACCATCAACTCTTTCCTTATACTAAGAATTTGAGAGTACTATGCAAACTTTGTTATGGAGTTCCCACACTAACAAGCTTAATAATTATCTACAAGAAGACAAACAGAAAATCAGAGTCTAATAATCGTGATTACTACTATAAATGCAGAAATACGCGTGCATATCCAATGTTCAGCTTTTTAGGATATGATATCCCATGTCTGTGTCAAGACATGACTCTCATCCTTGAATCTATAGCATAAACTAAGACATATGACATGCTCCAACTTATCATGAAATAAAAATATCACATAACGATTTGATTCTCTTGAGTGCTGCGTGAATGGCATAGACAACCCCAAAAAAAAAACGTAAAACAAAGTATTCACCACTTATAATCAAAATTCTATTTCCTTATTTTCTATAAGTAGGATTTCCTTAACTGCTGTTAAGAACATGGAATCACTAAAATTAAAAAATAAATAAAAGCAACGATACACTTGCACCACTTATATTTACGAACATGAAGCCAACAGTGACAACTCAATAAAATCGAATGATTTATAAGAGAAAAGAAAAATGATGAGTATATCCGAAAGCCAAGATTAAGAAATCTTTTGTTTTCCATATCACTCTTCAAAGTTTCCTTCTCTCACAACTCCAAATAAAAAATAATATATAGTTCAACAAAAATAATATTCAAACAAAGTAGGTTTAGCATTTCAGAGAGAATCAATGAACCCAAATGTAATACAATTCAAAGAAAAAATGAATTACATATATTCACAAGTCTACTTGCAATCTCTTACAAGAAATCTCACAGTTGACAGAGAATAATTTGAGTCCAAGAATAAACATACCGATCTGACAAATGGTAGCTGGAATATCCAACCAAGAAAAGGTATCCTCTGAATGAAAACAGCAAGTGTTGGCCAGAAACCACTGCACATAAAAATACCATTAGCAACTTGAATTATGTACAATAAATGAATAAAAATAAAAGCATGAAAGATTCTACTATACCTGAAAAGCACAATGAACCCATATGTCTCAAGAATCATTCCAAAAATTGGCCAACCAATAACAACAAAGAAGAAGCCCAGACCAAAAGAGATGGTTCCCTATACAATCAACAAAAGCACAAGAAATTTAAAGAATGACAAAGATGGATGACAATACATGAACAAAACACTCCACAACTTGAGAAACAAAGGGGGAGAGAGTAAGAAAATCAGAACCTTAAAGTTTTGACGTTTCATGAAAAACTGCATAGTGGACTTCAAACCAATGGATAGAGACACCCCTGAGAAGAAGAGAATCTAAAGGCCACAACGGAATGCCAGTGTTAATCAAATATCATTCAGTAAATAAGCCAAAACATAATAAGAATAATAAAAAACCAAAAAAAAAAAAAAAAATCTAACAAGACTTACGTTTCCCATGGCCAGCAATCCCTTATCGAAGAAAAAGATGATGCCCAAGAATGTGAAAAATATTCCAAATCCTGTCAACCCAAGCCCAATCTCTGTTCCATTTTACATTAACAATCATTAGTTGTAAAATCTTTCAAACAAAAAGGACATCAATCACCATCCCAAGTTCACATATAATTGCTTCTTTTTGCCCCTCTTAATCGGAAACATCAAACATATAGTTCCATATTTTGCAAGTATTTTTTTCACAGTCCACACGTGCACGCGAGCTGAATATTCGAGCTCTAAATTTCAGCAAAATTCTCCACGTTCAAGTCAACGATATCTAGAATATAACAAATGCTCCTTAATCATCCAATATTTCTGTCTTAAGCTAGTAAGTAATAAATGAAATTTATGAGATGATAACTTTGCCATAACTATGGACCATTTGAAATTCCAAACAGTTCTTAACTAGCAAACCATCAATTAGAAGAAAGCAAATCTTGCAGACAAATAAAATAAAAACTACTAAAAAACTTAACTGATGAACAGCACCTCAACTAGTATCAAATATTTATAATAGATTTTTCTAATAAACATTTCTTCAACAAAGCTCTGTAACACCAGCAACTAATTAAAATCCAGCTCAAGCAATAGCAAAAACCCTAACTAACATCTTTAAACTGATTAACTTATTCAAATCAAATATTCAAATACAAATTTCTTGGCTTTCACAATTACAACAAAAATTCACGATCAAAAACATAATGAAAAACAAGAATAACGCCAGAAGATCACTGTTAACTCACTTTTACGGTCATTCATTTCAAACGAAACCATTGTGTCGATGTTTCAGAGACTCGTCGACTTCACTGCACAGACAAATTAAAAAGAAAAACAAATCAATCAATCGTTAGGAATACAAACAAATAAAATGAAACGAGCTCGAAACTTCACTTTCACTTAACTAAAGATCTGAAACATTTACCTCGCTGAATCTGACAAAAAAAAAGTGAACGAACACGATTCGATCTACAAGGACCTGAATCCAATGCGTTGAAGATGAAGAAATCAAGAAACGAACAAGCGAGAATCGCTTACTAAAAGTTCTGTTTGTTTCTCGGGAAAGAAGAGAGAAAAAGAAATATCACTGAGAATGAAATGAAAATTAAGAAAGAAATTAAAAAAAAGGATAATATAAATAAAACCGTTGAGGTCCCACGCGGCCAATTTTTATTGGTTGATCTACGTGAAATTAATCAGTGTGGAGAAGGTTTTTGCGACCCGGTTAAGTTACGTGTTCGGGATACGAAACGCTGCGTTTCATCATTGACCCGTTTGGCAAACGTAATAGACTAATAGTAGACTAATTTTGACAGTGAAAAGGCTGAAATGCCACTACATGTGCTTTTGAAATTTCTTTTTACATATAATTTTTTTATATATATATAACAACAAAAAAATGTATAGTGATTATAATCAATCATATAACCAATATACATAAATATATTATTTTAACATACAATTTTTAGCGGCCTCCAATATCATAATTAATAATCTAAACATAAAAAAAAAAATTGATTTTATTTATAGCTAAATTTATTATTGTTCGTTGAACTCAGGGTTTTACTCCCATCTAAATACTCCCGTTCGTTATTATTATCTGTTGAGCTTAAATATTATCATTGGTTATTACCAGCTTAGATTTTTACTATTATTCATTGAGCTCAACATGCAATTCACAGGGTTCAACAAGCAATCGATATTTCACGATCAAGGGTGTAGTACTGTTTGTAGTAGCGATCCTTATATATCGTATTAACAATCGAAATATGGTCGAAAGAAAAAATCTCTATTTGACAGGGCTCCTTCCTATACCTATGAATTCCATTGGACCCAGAAATGATACATTGGAAGAATCTTTTGGGTCTTCCAATATCAATAGGTTGATTGTTTCGCTCCTGTATCTTCCAAAAGGAAAAAAGATCTCTGAGAGCTTTTTCCTGGATCCGAAAGAGAGTACTTGGGTTCTCCCAATAAATAAAAAGTGTATCATGCCTGAATCTAACTGGGGTTCGCGGTGGTGGAGGAACTGGCTCGGAAAAAAGAGGGATTCTAGTTGTAAGATATCTAATATTTCCGTCTGGAATTGAGTCTATTCAAAGAAAAAGATATCGAAGATACTCTCACTTGTTATCATTGAACTCAAATTTTTACTCATCTTCGGGGATACTCTCATTTGTTCATCTTCGTTTAGCTTATAATTTTAGTTGTCTCCAATTTCATAATTAATAATCTAAACATAAAAAAATAATTATATTTGTCCCTCAATTTATTTCTATTCCTACATTGCATATGTGAAAACAAATGGGCTTCAAAATCATGAAAGATAAATAGTGGGGCTTCTTTGTAATTTTATTTTTTTGTTATTAGATAACTTAGTATTATTGCGTAATTATAATAAATGATAACAAATGTCTACAATACAAAATTTGGTTGATATCATATGTGATCCAAAATTCTGATAAACTAACAATGTCACCCTTGTATTCAAAGTCCAATATTAAAGTTAAATAACCATTTCTAAGTAGGGATGGGCACGCGGCCAAAGGTGGGAGGGACCCTCTCTCTAGCCTCGGCCCCAAAGCCCAAGGCTATTCCCTAGCCCGTAGCCCGAACGAAGAATCCCGAATTAGGTCCGATCCCCAAACGGGGAATTCAAGGAATCCCCGAAATCCCTATTTGGGGTTTTGCATTATGATTTTTAAAAAAATTTAATGATTTAAAAAAATTATAATGAATCAAAATATCAAAATTATAATTATGATACATTATACATATATGTAAATATATTATATATTAATGGTATAATATTATGTATTACTGTATTAAGTAATAAGTATTAACAATGAATATATAATATTATGATTATGGATAATAGCGTATCATGTATAATATATAATTTTTATTTTATATCATATTATATATAATGTATAATATATAATATATTATAATAAATTATACCATTTATATTACAATGTCTCATTAATATTCTAAATAATAAATAACATTATACATAATGTATTACATATGATATATTATACATATATATTATAATCAATTCTAAATAAATAACTTCCACAATATAACAAGGGCGATTAGGTAATAGAATTGAAATAATGATTCAATGAGGGACAAAAAAAAATTTATAATGGTTTATTGATTTATTATAATGAATCAAAATATCAAATGATACATTATACATAAATAACATACATATTATGTATATCAAATGATACATTATACATATATAACATATTTATTATGTATCACAAATATTTATAATGATTTATTATATTTAATACAGTTTTATTTATTACCTGTTTATATATAGTTTCATAAAATATTCAAACAATTATAATTTATAGCTTTATTGATTGATTTTCAACTATTAAATGGTTAAAATTATATATATATATATACAGTTGATTCTTTCTATAGTGATACTCTATATATGAATAACCTCCATGTAGTCATAAAAACTTCCGGTCCCAACTTAGGCCAGTTATAAATAAGAATAAATTTCACATTGTAATAAGTTGTAATTTTTCTAGGTCCCATTTTAAGGAACTTACCTCAACATAGTAATAATTATATAGATATTACAAAAAATATATGTTATGTTACATTAAAGGTTTAAGATTAAATAAAATATTTATTTAAAGTTGTTTGAGACAATGATTTATGTTTTAGAATAAATTTCACATTGTAATAAGTTGTAATTTTTCTAGATCTCGTCTTAAGGAACTTGCCTCTACATAGTAATAATTATATGCATATTGCAAAAATATATATTATGTTACATTAAAGGTTTAAAATGAAATAAAATATTTATTTGAAGTTAGTTTAAGACAATGATTTATATTTTAGAGTTGTTACACATCTTTTATCTTACGAGCACGTAATAAGCCGCCAGCATGGACACCTTCTTGTTAAAGCCAAAATATTTCTAACTTTCAAGCATGTTTAAAGTTTCTTGGCATGAAATTTTTGGTATTTTTGTACTATCATCCTTAAAATTATTCCCCTTCCTCTTCTTGTCTAATTTCAGTAATGATTTTTTTTCAGTTAAAACATACACGACTTGTTACTCATTTGGATTATTGAAGAAGACATTAATATCCATTTGATTAAGTGTAACGAAGTTGTTAAATCCCAATCGCTCAATTTTACAGTGACTTTTTTATATCTATTTCCGTACTATCCCTAATGTTACTTAAAATAATGAATTGAAATACTTAATACTACTAAAACATGAATTATAAAATCAAAGATCAAAATAATAATTCTTGTAACTACACGTCTATTAAATTATAACCTCCTCATAGTAATAAATTTAATTGGTTCTAACTTTATAATTATAGAAACATTTTACTATATATATGTGGGGACGAGTCTGGACAAGACCAATCCCGTCCTCAAATTCGGAGACCAATTTTCAACTCAGGCCCAACCCAAATCTCGAACGATTAGGGAAAATTTTGCCCTATTTGAGGCAGGTCGACGAGTCCACGCAAGGACAAGTATTATGCCCATCCCTATTTCTAAGGGGTAAATTTGCTACTTTATAAATCCCTCGTGAGCTAATCAATACAATGTTTTATGATATAAGACTTCGATAAATCGAACATTGTTAAAGAAAGGTTTACTTAGTTTCTGAAACCGTGAGATACTTGACATAAATTTAAAAAATTTACGATCAAAGACTTCGATAAAACTAACACTGCCACCCCCAAATCTCATATCCGAGATTAACGTTAAACAGAGTAACATCATTAGTTACTGATATCAATGCCAAATCGCCCTTAAGCCATAGGAGTATTACTGTAATGACAACGAAATATGTTTTTTGTTTTGCATAACAAAACCTGAGCTTCAGAAGCAGATTTGCTAAACAAAATTTTAGATTATATAAGCAGATAACATTCAGCATGAACATCCAAAATGCCTATACGACATTCAAAAGGGGAAAATATAATCGAAATATAGTAAACAAACGTCATCCTGCTATAAAACGCCATATGCACTAAAGTGAAAAAGAGGAAATAAACGGTGTTCAGTATCAAATGCCATATGCACTGAAGAGCAATCTGCTCAGTGGTCACCCGGTAAGGTCTTGATGATATCAGAATCACCTGCAGAGAAAGATTAAGTGGGGTGCGTTAAATTTCTTTGGGTGCATACTACAACAAAAGATATGTAACGAATTGTGTTTGTGTTATATAGATGATACCTGGATCGACAATGCTCAAGCAAGACACTCGGAAGTACTTGCCACAAGCTGTTCCCAAGTCAACATTGTCTGGTGAAATCATCAACAAGCATGGGGTTAATTAAAACTGTTAAGTGGGAAATCTAATATCAACCAAAACATTTTCAAGTCAAAAATTGGGGGCAGACAAATTTCTGGTAAAAAAATGCCGATAACACGACAACCAACAAAAAAGCCACCACAATCGAATCATGGACCCATACCATGACCATGAAATTCAACTGAACTGTAAGTCCAATAACAGATCCTTCCTACCATGGCCGGTAAGCTAAATATAAAAGTCACAAACTGTCATATACACGAAGTATAGGAAATGAAGTCTGAAACCGCAAAGATGGACGCCAACAAGGGATCATCATGTTCTTATACATCTCCCCTCAAAACTTCTCTTCACACACAAACAGCAAAAAAAAGAAGAAATTGCCGCATTCGTGTACACATATATACATATATCATGCCACCAGAAATCTCAATATGACTTAAGAATAAAATAACCTTCACCTACAAATTATTGAGTCAGAGTTCAGAGCAATAATTCATAATTTTTTATTTTTTGTTCAAAATTCACATCCAATTCAAAATTTAACAAAACAAAAATCAACAAAAATACTCACTTCCATTGTAATGGTGGACACCAACTTTGGCAAGCATGGCATAGTACTCAATCTCAGATTTTCTCAGAGGAGGGCAATTATTAGACAAAATAATCAATTTCCCTGCACCCAAAATTTACAAAACGAAAAATCCCACATCAAAAATTCAAATCTCATGACAAAAGAATCAAAACTTTTACTTCCAGAAACTATAAAACACAACAAAAATCAAACCTTTTGAGCTTCTAAGAGATCTAAGAACCGTTTTGTAGCCAAGCGTGTACTTCCCACTCTTCATAACAAGAGCGAGCCTGTTGTTGATGCTCTCATGAGTCTTCTTCTGCAAAAACAACGAAAACCAGAGGAAAAATTGATGGTTAAAGAGCTTGATTTGGGGATTACATAGAAAGAAATCTAAGTATTGCTCTTACCTGTTTTCTTGCCGGACACCATTTTTTTTTTTGGTCTGATTGTTTCCTGGAAAATGAGAGGGAAATGTTGTTGTAGAGAGGGGTTTTAGATTGCTTTATTTGTTTGTCGACAAAAAAATTATCTTTACGGAATTTAGGGTTTTTGAAGAGGCAGAAACCCTAACTTCCTTGGAAGAGGCGGAGCCGTTTTATAGGTTTTTCCGGTGCACGTGCTATTCACGTTTCCTTTGTATTATTTATTATAGAATAAATATTATTATTTATGATAAAAATTACTTTTGCTCCAAGGTCACACCATTTGCCAGTAAATTTTACAAACATCTCTATATAAAAGAAAGTGAATTTAATGAGTTTGACTTTTTATTTTACTCTTTCATTCATTTTTTATCACCTCACTTTGTATGAAAATCTTTATAAAATTTCTTTATAAGTATAGTATTATTGTTAGTTAGCATGCCCAATATATCTAAGGTCGTTTAATAAGAAATATTATATTGTTAGAAATGTTATATTAATGAAAAAGAAATATAACTTTAAGATTACTATAAATATTTAGAGAAATGTGTTTGGTTGGTTGGAATAAATTGGTGGATATGTTATATTAATATGTTTGGTTAGGGAGAAATAAATTGGTTAAGTATATTATTTAAATTACTAAATTATTTTCTAATTACATATTATTATTATTTAGATTATTACATAATATAACCCTCCTAAATTTAAAAACTTAAGCAAAAACAACCCCATAATAAAAGTTTGAAAAATCAATAATGCACCCCATCAACCCAGCCACTGCTGGTTGCTGGCAACCACAGTCGCCGCTAGTAGCTGGCAACCTAATGGTCGATATGGCCATTTTTGGCCTAGAGATCTAGCTAGAAATGGTCATATCGGTCGACGCAGGACCATTTTCAACCTTCCGTGCGCTGTACGCAAGCGGCGGTTGGCGGCGCAAGTGGGTGGGGGTGGGGGTGGTGGCTTGGGTGTACTATAATTTGTTTTGACTTCAAGGGTAATTTTGTTCAAAAAGTTAATTAATTGGGGTAAAATTGTGAAAGCCATATTAATGTAAATTGATTTTAAAACAAGGACATTATTATCCAAAAAATTTATTAATAAGAGATAAAATTGTAACAAAAATAAGATAACTAAGTAATCTTACAATACCTAAGAAAATATAAATTATTAGATTACGTCTAATATTACCAATAATAACTACTATTGGTATTGGAAGATTATCAGAATTGTATATTATTTGACAATCAAACATGATAACCAAGTAATATAAGATGACATAACCTCAGTAATCCTATATAACCCCCAACCAAATGCCCCACAGGGTTAAGAGTATTTTTTTTTTTTTAAAGTCCAATGGGTAAGATAAGTCATTGTGATAAATGACCACTTGATAGGACTTAAACACAAGACTTCTATATAACCTTCCCACAATATTTAAGATTTGAGTTATGTACCCAATACATCAGGTTAAGAGTTTTTTTTTTTTTAAACCAAAGTGTCTAAACCAATTTTCGTACACCTCAACTAATCTCTAAACACTCTACAAGCCAAATAGGTCAGATAAGCCACCCTACAAGTTCAATAGGATCAGATAAGTCATTGTGATAAATGACCACTTAATAGGATTTAAACACAAAACTTTTAAATAATCTAAGGTCTTACCTTCCAACCACAAACCAAGTGGTAAGGATTCAAGGTTCTTCTAGGGTTCAGGATCTCTCGTGAGCACTTTGTGCTTCAAGTAAGTTTTATTAGTTATACCAATTCGTTCAGGATTTGAGTTCTCATAAATACCTATGGGTGCGTTTGTTTTGTTATTTTGGATAAGGATTTTGGGAATAATATTTGGTAGTTGAATAGGGTGAGTATTACGAGGTAAAATTTAAAAATTAACAAAAAAAGTCCCTTAGGTTTGCTAATTTAACTAAACACCCAAATATGTAAAAATGACAAAAACACCCCTACTCACCACAGTCCCAGATTCTGGTCACCACGTGAGAATCTGGTTGGAATGCATTACTTACTGCACGACTGACGAACTGGCAGGTGTCAATCTGGCCTTTTCCGGCCGGCATCTATCGCGATCTGGCCGCGACGCCAAAACGGCCGATTTAGCCTTCGAAGACGGCCCAAGATATGGTCAACGATCTAACCTTTTCCGACCTAATCCACCATAGGATCTATCGAAAGAAAAGCTAGAATGGTGAATAAACGACCAATTCCGATCGTTTTTAGGTTACCAGATGCATTACTTTTGGCCACCACGACAGTAATGATTGCCGAATCAGCAACTATAGATGGGTGATATTGTTTTTGTTAATTTTTAAATTTTTTTTTTTTTTTAAGGGTGTTTAATTAAGCCAATAAATTTAACGAGGTCTAAAAATAATTAAAAAAATAAAATAAGTATTTTTTAAATAATTAAACAAACAAGAATTTTAAAAATAAGGATAAGAAATAGGGTTTGAAATAATAAAACAAGAACGACCCTGTAATTCTCTCACGAGTACCTTTAAGATCATAGTCCGTTATTTTCCGCTTCCGAAAAGGACAAGTTCCAATTCAAGTTTACAAAGGAAAGTCGAAATTTCTAAATCATAAAAACAATAATTAAAAGAAAATCTAAACGATATTCTGATGAATATGATCCGATACCAAGTAACTGTTAATAGAGGCCTCAGTAATCAAAAGAAAACTTTGGCATTTGGATGAAGAACTGCCGCAAATATTCCTGACCTTGAAATGGTGTTATCAATCGAAACAATGAAAATTCAATGAACTAGAAATTAAGCAGAAGATTTGGCAAATTTTCAATAGCAGTTCAAAAAGCTAGTACACTGGTTAATCAAAGTTGTTGCAGAATCTACAATGAAGACCAAACTTAAAGGGGAAAGAAAATATCATCCAAAAGTTAGAAATATGATCTAACAATATCACAAGAAGTTCATAAAACTTGGAATTCTGGTTCAACAGAAAAACAGGACACACGACACAACAGAAGCTCTCAGTTTTGTAGGGGGAGGAGGGTTCTAACACTAAATAAAACATTAAGCCTCAGGCAGGCACAGCCTTCGGAAAACCCAAATCGAAATCCATCAACGAACAAGATCCCCAAGCTTGGCTGGAACAATTCCTTCCTACATGTAGTAGTAACACCTGCAGACCTGCAAAGACGATATTATGTGATACTTTCTTACCATTATCTAACATACGGGAACAGCCAGGGGTAAATTATAGCTTGATCCCTACTGCTTGGTGTTTTTACTCCGCGATTGAACTTTTGCCGCAACTTGTTCTTCTGATAGAGGCAAGTAGTAGATGCGAGGAGTCGCTTTGGTTTTGCGAAATAGGTCATCCAGAGTCACGATTGGTGGGTCAATTTTTTCTGGGAGTGGGGGAGGGGGTGGAAGAGTGAAGCGTCTCTAGCTGGGGCTGGGTTGGATACGGGTGGTGGTGGTGGAAGAGTTGGCGGTGGTGGGAGCTGCTGTCTGGGAGCTGGTTGACGGGGTGAGAGGGCTGGGGCTGCGAGGCAGGTGGAGCTGGAGCGGGAGGGGTGGGTGCAGCTGGCGACTGAGGAGGAGCTTCTGCTCGCATTTTCACTTCCTGGGGATCCACAAACTCAGCCACCAGCAGGCGTCCACCATTATTTGGAGGCCATTGTATGTTATACAAAGCCTTACGTGTCTCCATGGCTTCATCAACTGATGTATACTGCATCATCAAAGAAGTTTTCCAAATAGTTGAAAAGATTTATTAAATCCATCTGACCCCACAGAGAAAAATGTACATAAAAGAGAGGATTCATATCTTGTACTGCGAGAGAATTAAAAATCTTACAGTAACATAAGCAATGGGTCTTGATATGGTCCATCCAGAAACTTGGTGAAAGTTCCAGTTTTGCCCAGAAGCTCATGCACAGCTTTTAGAGTAAAAGGACGCACAAAATGATCAATCCTGAGGGAATTAGTTGGAGGTTTAGGTGAAGGTGGAACTGCCAACCAAAAAAGTTGAGATTGAAGTTGTTTAGATGTTAAATGAACAAGGTAAAAATCTTATAATCAAATTAAGAGAACAATAACTCACCCACACGTTCCTTGGGTGTATCATCACTGACTGCCGAATCGGATCTAGAGAGGTTCCGTTTCGAAGCACTAGATTGAAATGTGTCCCTCGGCGTGGTGGTAGGTGTAAGATTAGAACTCTGCTGTTCTGGAAGCTTGAGGCTTTCAGAGTTCCATCTGCGTTGCCTCTTCAAAGGCTCATTGCTTCCCACTGTTTCTTGATCTGTGAAGCAGTTTGTCACACAAAATTAGAAGAGATTTAAGTTTTTATGTATAAGAAACATTAAGGAACCAAATTAACATTCAAACTTTTTTTCCAGTAGAAAGGACAGAGAAACTCAAATCACCAGAGTGCCATTGTCTAGGCATATGCAATGACCAAAAAATCGATAAAACAAATTACACAATGAATTTTCAGAGGCAACTTTCTAAAGATGAGTACGGCTGCATGCTTAAAAACCACATTTTCCAAAAAAAAATTTATGGCAAGGACCACATCTTGTCAATTAAAGTAGACCTTCGTTTTGAATATGTTAAATGTTTCCTAGAGGTATTTCCCTGAAGAAAGCTAATTTTATCCAATCACCTTTGGTTGCAACCTATGGCTTCTGCCTTATCCAGAAACCTAGAAACACGCTGATGTTTCTGAATGAAAGAGAGGGAGGGAGAGAGAGGGGGGAGGGGGGTGTGTTTTCAGGGCACGCAGTCATATAAAATAAAAATTCTAAAAAAAAAAATTTCATTGTACTTTCTCATTACAAGCTTGATGCAGATCTCTGTCAAATTAAATTGGCAACAAAAATTGCAAACTCACGTAATGGGGAAAAATGAAAACCACACAAAGGTAATATTTGCAACAAACAACTTTATAGAATAATATAAAACCCAGAGGGCAAAGCATACCATTAATTTTTCTTTTCTCAGCAGCCACAACTGGATGACTCTTATTCTCAACTTGAACATCCTTTTTGTCATCAGACAAACCATCTCCGACAACATCAACAGGACTATCCTCTTTCACAACAGACACTTCATCTTTCTCACTTCTGTCCCTCACTTCATCAAAACTATCCTTTGAATCAATTTGTTTACTCTCCAGGACATCCTCCTCCATAGAGTCGTCACCAGAGCTTCGATCTAAATTTAACTTTTCTGAATAACCCACATCTGCACTATCATTTTTCTTGCCCATGTCTGCAATTGTAGCATTGCTGTCATCTCTCTCCTCAATAGATGCCTTCCTCTCAAGTGGCTCTTCAACATCCATTGGATGTGATTCACCACCAACTGGAACAATATTGCTAGATGATGGTTCCACCATCTCCGGCTTAATAACATCTTGTTCTAATTTGACATTATCAGCAATTATATTATCCTTTAGTTCAATCTTTTCATTAATTGACACAGAATCAGTAGAAATAGAATCAGATTTTACTTGAGACCCTAAATTAGCGCTGACCTCAGATACCTGATTATCCGGAGCAGAGGTGTCAAGAATGTCATCCTTGTGCAGAGGCTTTAAACCCTCATTCTCCAGCTGGGGCTTTGGATCCTCAATCTCCAGCTGAACATTTGAATTCAAACTCTCCCCCGGTGTTCCAGAGTTATGCAACTCTTGCCCACTAAAAGCTAATTCAGTAACCAAACTCTTAGTAACTGTAGTGCTGGTCTCCACAGTAGTTTTACGGATAACCAGCTCCTCCTCCACTCTAGGAGGGTTGGTATCACCTGTTATGTCCCTTTCTTGGATTTTCTCTTGACCTAAGGCAGCATCATTTTTGTTACTATTACCCGCTAATTCTATGTTTTCAACCTCTCCTTGACCCAAATGCAGCAGCACTACTGTTCATGTCAAGCTGAACCACGACATTATCCACCTTTTCATTTTCTTTACTACCAACAATCACAACATCTTTAGCGATTCCAGTATCAACAGGCACTTTCTCTGCATCTTTTACACCAACAACTGGTTGGGTAACACTATTAGCACCATTATCGGCTTCTGCTTCCTTTGCAGCCTTTTCCCGTTCAATGCGAATGGCATTATCCAACATTCGTATCAACTCCTCCTTCTTACCACTTGATTTCAACTTCCGCCTCTTTAGCTCTTCTTTCAATTCTGTAACCTTCCACTGGTCAATTGGTTTATTGTCAAGAATTGGATACGGAGACGACATCTTTTCCAACTAAAAATCACCTTCTCAACTCTGATTAATACATTACATTGCACAAGCAATCAGCCACTGAAAGATATTATTTCAAAACAGAAATATACAACACATAACAAAAGGAAAGGAAAGGAAAATACGAAGATGAAGCAGAGAAACTTATAACAAAGGTATGGAGATAAAGTCAGCAACTCACAACAAAAGCTCTTAACTACCCCACAGAGAATGCTAAAATATATCCAAACATATAATAAGCAAATTTAGAAAACCATAAACCAGCTTGTTACTGAAAACATATGCAAACATTTCATGATCTGAAATCACACTCAGCAAACTCAAGTTCGAAAGTAGTGCCTGCAACAACCACTAAAATCATGGCTTTTCGCCAGGTAAGTGGCCTTGAGGACCTAGAAACCTACCCGAAAATGTCTCACCTCTTAAAACTAAACCCCTAAGTCTGGTTGCTACTGGAAACATTTTGTTAATGCACTAACATTCAACAAATTACACTAATTCTTTAAATTAATTTCAAAATAAGCCTCACAATGGCACACTTACTGAAACCAACAAAACCCCAAATTCAACAATGCTGGGAAAAACAAAACAAAACCCTAACTTTACAATGCATAAACACAAACCCACAAAATTACAATCTCCGCTTACTAAGTTCACAAACATAACTTCAAAAGAGTCCTCACTACAGCAAAACCCTAAAATTTAACAATGCTGGCAAACCAAAAAACCCTAATTTCACGATGCAATTAAACACCCACAAAAATTAAGTAAAAACCCATAAAAGAAACAACAGAAAGAGAACGAAAACTCACAGAAATAAGAGATTACTTCGCGGCCTGAAATGACGAAAAAAGAGAGATGTGAAACCCTAATTTTCACAACACAAAACCAACCATTAGAGAACTCAAAACAAAACAGCACATCAACAACAAAACCTTAATCTACTCTAACCCAGATAAAAACACTCCTAAATGAAACAACTATTCACAGCTTCGCTAGCTAAAACGACACTCGAGGCCCCAGATTTCTGCTTCAAGACGGCGTCGTTTCGGAAATTAATTTTTTTTTTCTTCCTGAAAACAAAACAGAGAGAATCGAAAACAGAGAAAACAAGAGAATCAAAACAGAAAATAATAAAAACGAAAATGAAAAATAGGGTCTTAATTTCGGATAACAAATTTAGGGTTTTTATTTTTTGTTTGCCTTTTCTTCTGAGCTAATGTTTTGTTAACTTAAAAATAAGAGATGAGAGGACAAAAATCTGAAAATATATATGATTTTATTTGTTTTTAAATACCCAAAATACCCTTACCGTTTTTCTTTTGATAGAAAAGGGTTAGTGGAAATTTTAGAGACATTCTGAGGGTAAAAGTGTGAATCAATTTTTATGAGTGGTTTATTTGTAATTTACTTAGAAATTTGGGTATGAAATGAAATCATAAATTTTTTTTTTTTAATACCTTTAAGTTATATGTAATTGTTTTGTGACTATAAGGACAAAATTGTAAATTATACGCTTTATTACATAATTATTTTGATATTTTAAGATTTTAAAAGTAATACTGTATATATTTAATTTTTGGGTCCCTAAGTTTGATAAAATAACATTACGATGATAAATTTACTCGTATGAACACTTACCCCCATAGTTGAGAGTTGATAGGTTTGTATATTATATTACCATCATTCATTTTCACAAATAAAAATAAAGATGAAAGCTAAATGCTGGTTTTTTTTTAATCAAAGATGTGTCTATACTAACGTTTGAAATGGTCGAGTTAAAGTCATGAGTCTCACAACAACATCGAGTGAATTTTCAAATCGAATTTCATGTTAGGTCAAATTGAGTTTGATCAAACCTAACTCAAACTCGAGTTTGCTCACCCCTAGTGTTTGTTGCAAATTATGAGAAATGAGTCAAGTTGAGTTTGATCAAACCTAACTCGAACTCGAGTTTGCTCACCCCTAGTGTTTGTTGCAAATTATGAGAAATAAGAGATGTATGTGAAGGTCTTCAAAATTTAGTCAACCTTCTTGACCATTCATCAAAATTCACTAGGTTAAAAATTGCTCACGATCTTACAAACTTTCTCTCACAATCTCAACGTGACAGTTCGCAGTTTAGAGATGGAACCCATAAACAACAAGCGAGACTCATTTATAGGTTGACTAATTACGAGTTGCCACGTCGGGATTGTAAGAGAAAGTTTGTGAGATTGGGTTGTAAATATAGTGTTGCCCAAATTCATGGAACTCTATGTAATTTCCCTAACTTAATGGGACTTCCTCAAAATTTGACTAAATTATAAAGAAGTTTAACATGGGAATAAATTCCCCACCCATAGTTCATACTCTTTAACCTATTCACTTGAAAACAAAATTGAAATTTCATACTCTTAAACTAATCAACAAGAAACTCTTTAATCAAATCTTCATACTTGCAGAAACAAAGGGGATGCCCGGAAAAAAAATCATATTGCTTATGGATATAAATACACGATAAGAAACCAAGCTACAAACCACATAAATACGTCGATAAATGAATTCAAGAAACATATTCCTCCCTATGCATTCCTAAGCATTGGGATTTATAGGCTCCTTTATCTTCATCTTCCTATGTCACTGTGTGTGTATTCTTCTTTACTCACTTTCTTCGCCACTTTCCTGTATATGCAAATGGTTCATGTTCTTTTCGAGTGGAGGAAGTCCATCTTCAGAGTCATCGTCACTTTCCTGAAAGTTCACATGATTCATGTTCTTTTCAAGCGGAGGAAGCCCATCTTCGGAGTCATTAGAAGAGGCTTCGTCTTTATTGGCGTCTGCCTCTGAGACAGCAGAAAGCAAGCATTTTATTTTAGAGACAATGTATAGATATAGTCTGCTCTTAAATTTTCTTCAAAGCATGGAAAAAGAGTACCTTCTACTTCTGGAGGAACTTTTGGAACCTGACTTTGCTGGGAAAGCCAAGAATTTTGGACCAAAATTATAGCAGCACTGTTTTCACATTCGGAGTATGCCTTCAGCAGTTCCCTGCATTGATTGAATAATGACATTAAGCTCATTACGCACAAAAGAAAAAAAAATAGAAAAATAAAAAAAGTACACAAAGACTTCTATTGTTATACTTTTCTTTGTTTTATGAGTTTGAAGATGCACCTCAAGAAAGTCAACTGAAGTATCATAAACCAGATACACAAACTCCTGCAGTTTCAATTTTCCGTAGCATGTGTAAAATTATCTTGCCACAAAGAAGAAGAATGACGATTGCAGGAGTTTATGGTCTGGGTTTATGGCAAGTCAACTGAAGAATTACGACCGCAACCAAGAAATAGGGTAAATATAAATTACCTGTTGAGAGACAGAAATGAATGACCCCATTTGAACTTGCCTAGTAACAAATCCGCTGTTTCCCGTTCCCCACTGTTAAACATAAATAACAAAACGAAAGAACACCCAATTCTTAGCAAATAATCATGACAGTAAGTTCATAACAAACAAGCTGATGGCACTATAGTACCAGAATGCTAGAACAATGACCTCCGAATGATATTTTTTGGTGAATAAAACAAAAATGCTTCCAAAGTGGAATGTGTATATCCGTACATGATAAAATTGAGAAACAAATTCCTAGAAAAGAATCAAGGAAAATAAACTGAGATTGGTTGTCTGAAAAAAAATAAGTTACATGCTTCTGCAGACATGAGAACTTAGTGGTTATGACTCACTACTTGAAAGCATGACAAACCCATAAGAAAATTATCACTAGTATAAGCTGTAACAGCATCATATGAGAACAAAAATGTTAAAATAGCATAAGGCTATCCATAGAAGAACTGTCAGGTATTACAACATTAGCACATAAATAAAACTGTTTCCAATGAAAATAAGGGAAGAAGATATTGTTACCATATTATTAAAGCTGCAGCTAATGCCTCCACACAAGACAGCTGACAAGGTCGACCATAATTTACAGGATTTGCTGCTACCAGCCATGGTACTGTAGTTTCAATATGAAGTCCAAATTATGGAAACAATATATACAATTTTAATAAGAGGAAATCATTACGGCACTTATATTAAATCCATCAATTACTATAATGTAGACTTGTTTAAATATTTTCAACTTGAATAAAGAAAATCACATCCAAATTGACCAATGACATAAAAGTACCAAATTCCACATATGAGAACTGCAAAACCTCAAAATAAATTGATAAAAAAAAAAAAAAAAACAACTATTCAAGGCTCCGATTATTATTTGGAGATCCAATGTTAAGTCAAATTGGTTATTAGTACTACATACAACAGATTAAGATGATGTAAAGTGCGTGTCATGGACTTATTACCTACACCATAGATCTCCATATTAGATAAAATGTATTGCGTTAAAATAAAATGCTCGTTTGTGAACCATAATAATTATGATACTTCAATCAGGGTAATTTTCACAGAGAGGAAGTTCATACACAGGCGAGGAGCGGTACAACGCAGCTTCACAAATGGTACATCCCCCAAGCGTGCCCAAGAGCAATCAACAACAGCTAAGCCTTTCCCCTTTATCAAGCTGTAATCTTCTTTTGAGATGCACTGACTCCCAACAGGGCTGCCAACAGAGATTCACAACAGATAGTAAGATGAGTACACAATAGATGTGCAAAAACAAGCATTGACACAAAAATAACTCCGATATGACCCATAAAGAAGCTGTTTGGTATACAGAATTATAGATGCTCCAACAGTTTGCCCCATTTGCTCCCATATGCCCACCACACAACCAATAATTTGGCAGCTCAATCAACTTGGCCTCTTTCCAAGGTCCAGAAATCAACCCATATGGTTTGTATCATTGTTCAGATAAATCTTTTTTAACTCAAAAGGACAATTTGAGTGAAAGCAAGATTCGAGTCTAGATCCAAGATCACATTGTGGACAATAATGATGGATGATAGCCACAACAAAGACAAGATTAGAACCTATTCAAAAGCAGCAAAGTTCTTTGTTCTTTAATCAATTAAAATCTTTTAGGACATCAAACTGAAGAAATAACATATTAGGTTAATATACAAGAGATAACATAGAGGAACAATTATACCAGACACTAAATAAGGTAAACAGAAAATGAATGCTTCAAGTACCTTAATGCAATGCCTCGGAACCCACTACTCACCCGTAGCTCCTGCATTAAATATTGAATAGTCCAAATTAAAGACATTTGAAAATGTCTATGTTTCATTCTTAAGGGATAAATGCCAAAAATCAACTCAATTAGACTGTACTAAGTTAAACATGATAGAAAAGAAGCTGTCATTGTAATTCACTGAATATCAATCAAACCCATTTCATAGTAAATCCTTCAAATAATATCAACACTAACATAAATAATAAAGTCAACTAAGAAATGGACTTATATAATACCAAGTAAAAGTCACCAACAACTACATCAATGAATATTAATAACCAAACCATAATTGAGAGAAAGAATATTATATAGCAGATACTTTCTTTCAACATGCCAAATCTCGAAAGTTTGCGTCCAGTACATCTCTTTGCATCACATTGTCCAAAATCCTTAAAAAAAAAAAAAAAAAAAAATTAATTCGATCCCCATAATGCAAAAATTAGCTCGCAATTTTAAAATTTTATCATGGATTTACATATCCATCCATACCCACATGGCCAGCTGAATTTTCGGAACTTGTGGCTCATCCTCAGGCTCTATAAGCATAAGAAATTCATTAGCTGCCTAAAATCATAAGGGTGAGACTAAGTGCACCCAAATATCTACTCTCAAGGTCCAGTACTTTCTAAGCACAGTCATGGATTTCTACTTCATATATTTTCCAAACTTAACACCATAAATCAATGGTAAATTTAAAGAAAACACACACACACACACACACACACACAAAAAACCCAAAATTTTGTTGAAGAAGTTGATAAAAAAGAAAATATTTCAAAATTTTTGATAATGTGTGCACTTAGCAAAATTAGTGATAAAAAACCCCACTCCACAGCGGCAATTTATCAAACACATGGTGTGCTTAGAAGACCAAACAAATAAGCGGCACCGTTAATATCAAACCTTGTTCAGGTGGCAGAGACTCGTCTTCTCTGAAATGGGTAAAGTATATAACAAGTGTTAGACAACAAATATATTGAAAATTGGTAAAGTAGTGAAATAAATAAAGAAAGAACCTTTGAAACTGATGGGTTCGGCTGGATTGAGCCCGATGAGAGTGGTGGGTTTTGGAGCGCCGGGGCTTGTTGTTGCCCATTTTTGTGATCAGAGACTGAGAATTAAAACTTAAAACTTGATAACTTCAGTGTCTGTTGAAGGTTGAAGATGAATTATACTGTTCGTTTTAGCTTTATATATGTATGCTTTAGGACTTGAGTGAGACTTTTCAAAACATGGCTAATTTTTTTGCCTCCACCAATGTTCAATTATAAGGAGCCTTAAACAGTTTGAGAATTATCCTAATCTCCCCTATGGATTTTTCAGATTATTCATAACCACCCCTAAGTCAATATACACCAAAAAGTCAATAATAATTTCTGAACAAATGTGTGTTTTATTTTATTACTAAAAATAAGGATAAATTAGGGAAATTCTTCATTGAGCATACCACATTATTCATATACTAAACCAAAAAATGAATTTTTTATTGTATTATTGTATCGATAACCATTTTGAAGTCACCATCATATTGATTATTCAAATTGACGAATGGAAAAAGTAATGTATACATACTTTTACATTTATTGATTTGATGCCAACTTACCATCTTAGGGTTTGGCCGTGACATCAAAATTGCGAGAACCCTTCATTATAATGTTCTAGACTTCGTTTGGTTCACTTTTTTGCATTTTTTAGAAAATTTTTTTTGAAAAAAGTTAAAAAATTGGGCGGGTATTACCAATGTAAGATTTGAAAATTAATAAAAATATCCCCCTATGTTTGTTTATTTACTAAACACCCCTATAATAAAACTTTGAAAGTTAACAAAAACACTAATAAAAATACCCCCTATGTTTGTTTATTTACTAAATACCCCTATAATAAAACTTTGAAAGTTAACAAAAATACCCCCAACCCACTCATTGAATAATCACAGTTGGCCACTACTGCCGGAGGGTGGATCAGATCATAGTATCGCGCATGCAGCGGATCTTATGATACCGTCTGTGCCGATATGGTTTGTCAGGCTAGATCCACGGTGGATCTGGCTCTGAAAGGCCAGATGTAACACCCCACTTGAGGTACGTAGTTAAGATTTGATGATTGGCTTGCATGTTGTCATTTTCGGTTGGTTGGCCCTTAGTTGGATTGATGAGTTGATTTGGTTAAGAGTTTGCCCTAAAAATTATGAAGACTTGGCGAATTTTTGGGGTTGCAGGCTTCGCCGCGGCGAAGAGGTGTTTTAAACCCATGGTGTAGGCTGTGAGAAAGTTTTCGCCACAAGAGATGGCTGAGTTTTGTGTTCAAGTTTTTAGATATTTTTCCCTAAGGGCAATTTGACCATTCTACCCATAATTAGTAGGAAAAGTAGGGAGTAAAATATAAGAAAATTTCATTGAGAATATGTTAGTGTGGGGGTGTGATTGTAGTGAATCAAAGGATATAGGTGGAATTTTCAAGAAAGAGCAAGGGCATTATGGGAATGAATGAGGATATTTTGAGCTAAAAAGGGTTGAAGCTTAGTGAACCCTTCATTCATTCTTCTTCCATTACCTCCTTCACCTTAACTCCATTCCATTCCTCCATTCCTCAAGATTCTTTTCCTTCAATCTTGTAAGGATTCAAGAGGGCTTTTTGAGTAGTTTGAAGTGGGAAGGTAATCTAAAACATCCTAAGGTAAGGATTTTTGCTTTAGGTGTTAATTTTACCTTTATATGAGGTGAAGTCTTATAGCATGGTTGGTTAAAATTGTAGAGAAAAAACAAGTTATCAAAGGTAAAGAGAAGTGTTAGTGTAATCACTCCATCACAAGTAAGTAAAATCCAACTCAAGCTAAAGTTTAAGAAATTATTTGAGTAGAGATTTCTTTATGCTTGTATATATGATGCTTGTTGAGAAATTGAGTAGAGATATATGATGTTTGTAGAGAAATTAAATTGAGATAAGTATTCATGTTGAGTTGTTGGATACTTTTCCTTTATAAGAAGTGTGGATGTGTGATAAGTTGGGATGAAGTTAGATGAGATTGAGTATATTTTGGGAGTGTTCTTCTATGGTAGGGATTATGCCCATGGAAGGGAGTTTACTTCCAATTTTGGATGGTTAGAGAAAGAAATAGAGCTATTGTTAAAATAGTTTTTGTATGCACATGAGTTGTTTGATGAAATGCCTAAGAGAAGTATGAGTATGATTAGTCAACCTTAATTCTTGCCACATTGCATATTGGCATTTCATAAGTGCATTAATGAGTATAAACCATCCATATTCATTAATTATGCATTTGAGAAGTAGCATGAGAGAGAGTAGAGAATTTTGAGTATAAGTTACACTATGAGTAATAGTTTGAGAAAGAGTAAAGAACTTTGTGAATAAACTACTCTAAGAGTTAAGCTATACTATGAGTACTAGCTTGAGAAAGAGATGAGTATTAGCTTGAGCAAGAGTAGAGATCTTTGTGAATAGATTACTCTAAGAGATAAGCTATACTATGAGTAATAGCTTGAGAAAGAAAGTAGAGAATATTGAGAATAAGCAACTCTAATAGTAAAGAAAATGAGAACACTCTAATGGTAAAGAGAAAGAGAGATTGAGCACTAGAGAATAAAAGAGAGAAAAGTGCTAAAGAAGATAATAGAGTAAATTGTGCGATGGAGGGAACCCGTGAGTGATGAGTAAGTCACGAGAGTGGGTGCTTTGTGAGTGCCTCCGGTCAGAAGAGGCCGTGACAGTCACGAAAAGTGGAACGTGAGGTTCCAGTAGTGCCAGCCGTGCAAAAGTGGTCGTGACATTCGAGAGAGTTTATACACTCACATGGCCAAAGGTTTCGAATCCATGCATAGCCAAATCCGATCATTAGGAAAATGGTAGAGTCACGTAGAGCGGGAGAGTTCCTGGCCGTGCCTCCGGTCAGAAGAGGCCGTGACGAGAAAACAGAGAACTTATAAAGAAGAGTATGAGAAACAGAAGCGAAAGAAAACAGAAATGAGAAAAGGTCACGAGTAGTGGGAGTTTTGTGATCTCCGGCCGTGTCTTTGATCAGATGGAGCTGTGACATTTGAATGAGTATCGGTCACGAAGAGTGGAACGTGAGGTTCCAGTCGTGCCACCGGTGCAGAAGTGGCTGTGACATTCAGAAAGAATTAACAGAAAAAGAGCTATGTGAAAGAGAAACAAAGTTAATGAGAGAGTAATGTAAGGAAAAGAATTAAGAGAAAGAGTTACGGGGATGGTTGAGTTGAGGATTTGCTTACTGAGCCTTTTTGTGCTCACCCCGTTGTTTCTATGTGTTTTGCAGGATCTAGGTGTGGACGTAGTCGGATGGACGTGGACAAGCGAAAAGAAATAGTTACACTGTCCACCCTGTTTTTGAGAGTTTTTGTATATATAATACTTTATATTTGTGTAAAGTATATGTATATTTAATAAAAGAAAATTTTGGGCCCATTTATTTATGTTATAATACATGTAATTTATTATATGTATTTTTATGAGTATATGAGTAGAAAGCAGTTCTTACACCAGATCTATGGCTAGATCTGGTCATTGACGGCCAGATCTGGCCGTATTTGCTCATCTACGACGGTCAACGATAGCCGTATCTTTGGCCGTCGTAGATTTCTGGTTACGACGAGATCTTTGGCCTTAGATCTGGCCAAAAAAGGCTAGATCGGTGCACTACCGGCTTATATTAGATTCCGGCCAACTTCCGGCAGTGATGGCCGAAATTTGGTATAATGTGGGTTTAGGGGTGTTTTTGAAATTTCAAAAAAAATATTTAGGGGTATTTAATTAAATTAACAAATTTAGGGGGTTTAAAAAAAGTTGAATAATATTAGATAATATTGTGAATTTTTTGGTATTTTACTGTTTAACTTTTTTGAGAATAGTAATAATAGTATTCCCAAAAACCAACCAAACGGAGCCCAAATCATCGAATTCGTTGAGTTACATTATCAAATTAATAATATGATACAACTTTGTAGTAACTCGTAAAATCAACATAAAGAATTTATTATATATTACAAAATTCTCATTTCAAAATTATAACATATTTTTATATTAGTTTAATAATGTTATTGTGTCGATATTTTGATTGGATTGATTGTCATATTTCTAGCATTCGTCCATCTCTTCCTTGACCAATCCGAAGGTCTTTAGAGCATATAAGAGACATAAGTAATGTTACCTCAATACTTAATAATTATTTAGCTCGTTTAATTTTATTTTCATAGTATATAGATAATTAGAGCTTCATTTTTACATAATTATTATTTTTTAATTAAAATATTAACCCGTTAACCTTGCTGTACCAGTAAGATACACTAACTTTTTATAAAGTATTCTCACTCTCTTTACAACCGACAGAACGCACCGTTTTACATCATCACTGAGCTTACAACAAAACGTTTTCTACTTCTCTCGGCTCAGCCATTTTCTCGAACACCTTGACCGCGCTCAAATTTGATCTCCCTTAGATACACCGTTACAATGTTACGAAGGTAACCCATTAATTTAAATCCAAATTTAGGGTTTTTATCAGCTCGAGTTGTTAGATTTCATCTCAATGGCGCTGTTTTTTCAGGTCAATTTTGGAATTATCGTCGCGTCGGAAGATTCTGAGGACCCAGGCAAGTGTTTTATCAGTTTTTTGGATTTTGATGATGCGTTTTCGTTTGGTTGTTAACTGTTAGATTGCGGGTTCTTGGGTGGGTACTATAGATTTTGTGCGTTTGGGAGCTGGTTTGATTCAATTGAGTGTTTTTTTAATGGTTAGAAGCACTTTTGTGTTGGCTTTGTAATGTTTGAGACGATAAAAGCTCTTGAGTTGAAGGACTTTTTTTGGAGAAACATTTCATAGGCGTTGTGTTATAATATGTTTTTAAGTGCTTTTGTAGGAAATGCATTTACTTAGAAGCACTCAAGAGTGTTTTCTAGAGAATCGTTCGCAAATGGACCGTTATTAGACTTAGTGTTGTGTTCGTAGTATATATATTATAATCTGGTGTCATTTCATTTGTTGAGTATTTATTTTCTGTTACATTTTGTTCTTCATTGACAATACGACGCTCAGTCAATTTGATTAATTTTGCGTTTGGGAGCTGTTTTGATACAATTGAGAGTGTTTTTGAATGGTTAAAAGCATTATTGTGTTAATTTTGTGATGTTTAGGCATATGGATTTTGAGATGATAAAAGGACTTGGGCTGAAGTAGTTTTAGGAAAATAAATTTTCATAGGTGCTCCCTTAAAAGATGTTTTTAAGTGCTTGTACTTAAAAGCAAAAGTGCTTTCTACAGTAGCATTCCCAGATGCACCTTTATTATGGATGTTGGGAGTTCTGTTAAAAGTGCAGTTGCTTGGTAGTGTTCTCAGAGCTGCAAGAGATAGGTGCTTCACTGATCTCATAGGGTACTTTTAATTATTTCAGTTGCACACTCCCAAACATGCCCTCATGAGTATTGGTAATTTTTAGATTTTGTTTATTGAATTTTCATTCTCATTATAACTCTTGGTCATGCAAGTATCCCTGTGTCTCTATTGATGATTAGGAAACTGTGTTTTCTTAAGCTTTCTTGATGTCCATCGTTACTGCTGTAATTATATTACCAACAGTAGGCCTTTATCCTTCAGCTTATGTTTTTGGGTTAAATGGTCACTTCACTCCTTTGTGTTTGTTTCACATGCTCACAAGTTTGTTGATTTCCTAAGGATCGTTTTATTGATGCTAACAGATATATTATGCTCCTTGATTTGTTTATGCATGGATAATTGCAGCGGGTTCCCTTGATTATTTCTTCAAGAAATGAATTTTCAACTGCACCCCAGCTTAATTCATCCAACAAACCTAGTCCCACAGGCAAGCGACCTGAATCTAAGGGTAATTTGTCAACTCTTGTTGTTGGAACTACTGTCATTGCCGGTGCTGCCCTTTTAGCATATCAGAGTGGGTATTTGGATCAATATATTGGTAAAGAGAATGACAAACGCAAGTCTGTTGATTTGCCTAAGTTTAATGATGGTAAGAACACTTTGAAGGATGCTCAACATTCGGTGGAGCCGATAGTGTCTTCCCATAGTGACGAAGGGCCTAAAACTGCTGTGGAGCAAGCTTTGCAGAATGTTCAGACTGACAAAGATCTTCCTCAGCCTGGAACATTGAATGAAATACCAGTTGAAAACCAGTCTCATTTGCAAGATAAAGCAGATTTGGCACCTGAAGATGGTACAAAACCAGTGGAGAAAGACTTGGCAGAAAGTTTTAACAAAAGCATGGAATCTGATATTCAAAGTTCAAGCTCTCCAATATCATCTGAAGAAAGTGTTCAGAGGGAAAGCCCAGAATCAAAAACTATCAAGGAACCCGAGGAAGTTCAAGCTACTTCAACATCTACCCAGGTGAGTGTAGTTCCTGATAAAGATGAGGAGACCAAAAAACACGAGCAGAAAACAATGCCACATCAGCATATTATCACAGAAGACAAATCCGAGGTACACATTTTTCTTACTCTGTCCTTTAGTCTTTTTCAACAATGCTTTTGTATTATTCATATAAATATGATAATAGTGGTGGTGAATTATTTTGTTTTATCAATTCTGGAATTTCCATTTTAATGTCTATTATATGTATGTTGAATGGGCTCAAAAGTAGCTTATATGTGCTTTTATTGCAGGATGCTTTAGGCAAAGGGGCAGAAGCACCAGCTTCTCTCCTTGAGGCGTATCATCTTAAAGATGACACTGATGAAGGTGCTACAACCAAAGCAACAGAGGTTTATTATAGACTTTCTTTATGTTTATATTATGCATATGTTTTGTTATTATGCTGTAAAAGAATGTTTGATTGAACTTTGTTTCTCAAATTGTTAGGATTATATTAATGCTATTGAGGAGCTGAATAATGATTATCTATCCAAGGATGGGAAATTGGTGTTTGATTTTTTACAAGCAATTCATGCTGCTGAGCAAAGGCAAGCTGAACTGGATGCTCGTATGTTTGCCGAAGAAAAGAGAGTACTGAAGGTTTGAATTGTCAATAATTCCTCACATGAATCATTCAATTTCCAGATTGACGTTTTATTAACTTTCCAGCTCCATAAATTAATAAATTAAAAAAAAGAAATTGTATCTTATCGAACAAAATTGACTTTTCCAGTTTGTGGTTACACACATCTAGTTCAAATATTTTGGCTGCTTTTCAGGAGAAGTATGAAAAAGAATTGAGGGACTCAAGGGCTAGGGAACTGATGAGTACAGAAGAGGCTGCAATCCTAGAGAAGGTATAAATCTTTACATCTTCTTACTCTTTATTTTTCTTGGAAGAAAGTGTCTTGTGTTTGATTGGGTTGTGCGCCATCTAATTCAATGTAACAATTGAAAGTATTTTTTTAATATGGGTACTGAACTTTTGGGGTTAAACAATCAACAGAAGTTGCCTAGCCACGTGACAAGTATTTATAAAGATCACATCTTTTCACCTGCATTATGTCCTGCCTGTTTATGCCAACCCTCCAGAAGGAAGAGAGAGAGGGAATCCTTTGTGGCATCTGCTTGAGTACTCTAAATCAGATCCTAAGTATCTTTATTTTCTCCATTTGCAGGAATTGAAGAGAGAAAGAACAAAAGCGGCAGCTGCTATCAAGTCACTTCAAGAGAAGATGGAAGAGAAACTGAGGCTGGAACTTGAACAGAAGGTTGCTATATGGTTTTTGTCTTTAAATAAACATTGTTTTGTACAGAAGCATTTAGGAAACTGTAAACTTAAGCCTGTCTTTAACAATTGCAGGAAAGTGAAGCAGAGTTGAAGTTGAAACAAGCACAAGAATTAGGTAAAGCAGAACTAGCTGCAGCAATTGCACGTGAGAAGGCAGCACAGATCGAGAAAATGGCAGAAGCAAATCTTCATGTAAGATTTTGCGCAAATCATATGATAAGTTATGAAGACATCCCACACACACACACATGAAACTGAATGCTTGATAAAGGATGTCTCATAAAAATCGGAATTTTATTTTGAAGATCTCTCCAAAAATCTGAGAATGTAGAATATATCACTCTTGCTATGTTATGTATTGTGTGTACAACAAAATGACATTCAAAATTGAATCCGTTAACTATTTCGATTTCCAATATGAATTATTTCTCTACTGTAACCAACAACTTAGTCCAAAGATTAAGTTAAACACTTATTGAATCATTTAGTTTTTCTTTAGGTTTTCAGCATGTTAAGAAAGGAAATATAGAATGCTGAATAAATAACAGATTGCTAGACTTCATAGCTGACCATTATGATCATACATACTATGGAGGCGTTCTTTATATGCATGCCCAGTTATTCTTAAAACAAGATTCATTATGCATTGTCTACAAATTTGTTGGTACTGTTTTATCTTGTCTATATCTCTCTTTAGCCAGTAAATATTATGATTTTGTTTGGCAATGAAAATTCACAAAATTTGATTTTTTTTTTTTAATAGATAAATGCACTGTGCATGGCATTTTATGCACGATCGGAAGAGGCTCGTAAGAGTTACTTTGCTCACAAGCTTGCTTTGGTAAAAACTCCTTTTCTGTTTTATGTAGACTCATGTTATGTAGTTGTGGCCTCATAGTGGTTATATCTGGTTTTTAAAATTTGACTCATTTAAATTATTATAGGGTGCACTTGCTCTAGAAGATGCACTTTCCAAAGGATCTCCAATTCAGAAAGAAATACATGCTCTGTACACCTATCTTGATGGCATCGAAAAAGACTCTATCTTGGATTTGGTTTTAGCATCCATTCCAGAAGAAACAAGATACCGTGGCACAGAAACACCATTGCAATTGAATCAGAAGGTAAATTAGTGATATGAAGATTTGCTGTTTTAACAAATTAAAATGTTTTTATCGGGTTAGGTTAGAAATGCAAAAGATCTCTGTGCAATAAGATGCGAAAGCATGAAGAACTAACATAAAAAATGACGAGCCTGTGTGCTTCTTTTTTATCGAGCTAAATGTTCATATGTTACTCATTCAATTCTCATTTGATGGCAAGATCTGCAAGGTCGTTGCCCAATCAAATGATAATATAATACAACTTAATAAGACCAAATTGGTGGTTTTTTTTTTTTTTCGGTGAAGGATAGGATAAAAGTCACCTTGTTCATTCTTTAATTCTTTAGGTATATAAGGATTATGCACACTTCCATAAAGTCTTCATTTTCTTTCCCTTCCCTAATGGTGCTCTGATTTAGTTAGGCCTTGCTTTTGGGTGCAAGTGCAAACAGGTAAAAGATGCTGATTTTCTGTAGTTTCTATTAGTTTGAGGAATGTGAACTTTGTGATGAATCACCTAAGCAAAACTTGTGTCTCTTTACGAGCAAAGCTGCAAACTGGTGATTAAGGGGGTTATTTTAAGGGGAATGATACCATTTTTCAGGTTACATCTGACATCCGTTTTTTATTTCAGTTTGATACCTTGAAAGGGACACTACAGCATTTTAGCCTGATCCCATCAGGTGGTGGTGGTATCCTAACACATTCTTTAGCACATGTTGCATCCTGGTTAAAGGTACGCAAATACAAGGTCTACTCACCACACTAGCTCGTTTAACTCCTTAAATCATATTCTTTCTAACTGCCATACAGGTAAAGGAAGCTGGCAACTCTGGAGACGGGATTGAATCTGTGATTAGTAGAGTTGAGAGTTATTTACGGGATGGAAAACTTGCCGAAGCAGCAGATGCTCTTGAACAAGGGGTTCGAGGTAGCCAAGCAGAGGAGATAGTAGTTGATTGGGTAAGGCGAGCGAGGAATAGAGCAATCACGGAACAAGGTCTAATTTTCCTTAAATCCTACGCTACTTGCCTTAGCCTTGCTTAAAGTTTTGAGAAATTAAACTGGACACCTGCTTTTTGTTTGGGGTATAGCTCAGTGTGATACTAAATTCATTGATTTTGTGGTTAAGCCTACAGAAAATTTTTATGGGTTTTCCATAATCACTTACGAGACAACAAAGAATAACCATATCTTTCCGGAACTTATTTCACGAGAGATCTGTAAGAATTTTCACTGCCCTTTTCCTGAAACTCTGTAGAATATCCAATCATCTGAATAAAAAATTTGTTTCTTTCATCATTAATCTCTGACTTTTCTTTAAGCTTGAGTGGTGGATTCTTTTGTCTAAGTTAAGTTCTAGAGTGTGCTTTTATGGATTACTCTTTCAAAGTAGCTAGCCTTACTGATTTCTATATTAGATTTATAGAACAAGAGGAAGTAGTTCATGAATATATATATATATATAACTGGGGTGTCCGGACCATTTGCTCATACTTCAATTAATCTCTGAAGTCCATTAAACATCTTACAAGTCCAATGTTTCTAGATAAGCCACAAATGTAATAGGTGGTCCCAAAATGGTTAAACCATCAGGCCAACCCTTGGGTTTAAAGGGGTGGGTATTCATAACAAGCAACAACCCATGTGTTTAATTATTAAAAGCCTTGATTATTTATACAATACTATTAAAATGCACCACTCAAACTTCATAAAAAAATTATCATATTATTGGGACAAACACATTCAGAATTGGGTTGGTCACCTCATGAATGCCACCTTAGCCCATGTGCCAAAATGTTGCCAGAATATAAAGAAAATGTTTTCCAAAAACAAAAACATGATCTTGTCTTGCTTCCAAAATGTGTTTCTCTTTTAGTATAAGATTTGTGGGGTGCTTGTTCTTGTTGTTTTGGATATATTTGTTTTGACATTAATGGCCAAATCCAACCATCAAAATTTGGCCCCTCTTGAGGGCCATGCCTTCCTCTCTTTCACCACCTAATTGAAGGCAGCCAACCATAACTTGGCTGTCTTTTTTAAGCTTCTTATTCAAGAAATAATTATTTTTCTAATAAATGGGTGGGTTCACTATTTATTTATGTGGATTATTTTAACTTGCCCTAATACATGTCCAGGACACTTAATATTTCAAAGGTAAATTTTTTGTCTTCTAATGATCTAAACGTATCTATAGCACACGTTAGCTGAGTTATATTCAATTTTATTGATACAACTTACGTAATTAGTGTATTTTAAAAATGATATAAGGTTATATATGATCGAGAATCATTTGATACGGGTTCAAAATTCTGTAAAACATACAAGACGGTTTAAACCTAACCCAAGAAGAGTATTGTCGAATGTAAGATTTATAACGTAGAAATAAGACTTGTAACATTGAATATAAATCTAAATCTAATAACACAAAAAATAGAGAACTAAATACTAAATTAGTAATATTTAGTATAAAAGACGTAAAACTTGTAACACAGAATATATTTATTTATTTATCTATAAAACCATCATATTTAACTAATTTATAACATAGAATTAAAATTAATTAAATTATAAATAATTTCCAATTTGATTAATTATTAATTTGAGTGGAAAAACAATTGAAATGTCAATTTCATCAAATTGACCATAGATTGCACACCAGCAAGCATGAACCACTAATTGCAAACCCCAAATTAATTAATTAATTAACTAACAATTAAATGAAATGATTAACAATCTTAATCAATTTTTTATTTTCTAGTTTATAATGAGTTTAATTAGTGTCTTAA
The DNA here is from genome assembly GCA_026225825.1 of Pistacia integerrima. Taxonomy (NCBI): domain Eukaryota; kingdom Viridiplantae; phylum Streptophyta; class Magnoliopsida; order Sapindales; family Anacardiaceae; genus Pistacia; species Pistacia integerrima. Next base: position 1,398,540 of record CM047740.1, on the reverse strand, counting down.
TCAAAGGCAGGTGAGAAATCAACTTTCCTGGAAAAATATTATTTAAAAAAATTGATAGTAAAACTAATTAATTTTATCAGGAAATGGACCCATTAAGAGGAGAAGCTTCAAATCAACTAATTGATTTTTTTTTTTTTTTTTAAGGGTTTATAACAAAAATTCCCCTACAAACGAAATGATAACAGAAATCCTCATGTCGTTAAGTTTTCGACATTAAAATAAATGACATACGAGCAATTTCATATATATCAATCAACTCATCATGTTATAAATTCTTTTTTCTTTTCTTTCCTCTTTTTTGGTGAAAGCCTTGAGATGTCGTACACTTAAAGGTATGAGACTAAATCCCGATCGGGGCTCGAGTAAATGCTTCTAACCACAAGCTGTTTCTAGTGAAGTTTGCCCACTGGGAGTCCAATTACCAGCTAGACCACATTTGCTCCCTATATGACAGGAAAATTGCTATTTGTGAAATATTAGGGGGCTTTTTGTTATTTAATTAAACCACGGGGGTTAACAAAACCGCACTTTTTTTATTAAATGTTCTTTTAATTGCTGGTATCAAGTCTTAATCATATTATACTGGCTGACCCCATTTATCAAACAGTTCTAGTTGTAAACAATAAGGAAATATTAATATATTATTACTATTATTTCAAATTAATTCTAAATAACCAATATATATATATATATTCTAATTATAAAATTATATTTTTGTTGATTATTTGAGATGAATTTACTATTTTAATCCAAGAAAAAATAAAAATATTGACTAAATTGGTAAATTAAGATGAGAAATTAATGACTATAATTGTCATTTAATTAAGCAATTTGGGTCGAAATTAATTAAAATCTCGTGTTAGTTAGCACTTAAACATTAACAGGGATTATTTGACAATTAATTAATTATAAATAATTGATAAAATTATCCTTATTAGGTGTATCATACTGTCCTCATAACTCCACTAATTCAATTCTACCATTAAATTAAATAATTTATTTAAATAAATAAATAAATCAAATACACATTTTTTGCCAACTAAGAAAGAGAGATGGTTTTTTTTATTTTGTTTTCTTCTTGGCTTGGCTTGGCTTAACCCCAAGCTACTTTCCTAATTAAAACCTTTAAAAAAAAATTATATTTTTCATAATAAATTAATGTCGACCAGATAATAAAGGATAAATTATATTAAACGTCACTATTTGGAACCTTAAATTCAAGGTAACACTTTTTAGGAAGTGTCTTACAAAATAGTACAATCCTAATTCACACAATATTTTCAGATGAAATTGTCATCATATGTAAATAAAACTTTATAATATTCAATTACTTTCTTCAACCCTGACCTACCCCTTCCTCCTTTCCCAAAATTAAAACTTTTACCCCTAAACCGATATCCGCTTCCTATTTATGCCAAAATTGAGTGAAATTTGAGTGGATATACTGATTTTGGATTTAGGGTTTTTGGTGGGATTTTTAGGGTTAAGAATAGGAGATATGTTAAGTGTTGTTGAGAAGGGTGCGAAAATAGTTGGATAATTAGGTTGTATAGTGGTGAAATGGTGGTTGAAATCTACGTTTTTTGGGCAAAATCAAGGGGTTTTAACTAGACTCGACCAAAAAACGTAGGTTCTGCTGGAGAAGATGAAGTCGATTTTTGGGCGAATATCTTAGATTTGGCGAAATTCGATTGAATTTGGCCAAGACAAGTTTTGTCCAAATGATCGAATCGATCGAATGGCATGGTTTCAGCCACCCTAGTATCAAAAAGTAGAATTGGCTGAATGCGTCCGACATGTGGGTTTCGGTCAAAACTCGTCTTCAACCTCTAGCCAAATGTCCTTTTGAATCCTTTGAGATTGATCGAAACTCATACTCAGATTACACCTAAGCCACCCATTTTCAACATATCCATTTAAATATAAGCTTAATCAATTATAACAACAACAAATCTTTTTAAAAATAATTTATTTAACATGTTTCCTAAACATATATGCAAAATACTCAAAATTTTAGATTTCAAATAACAAAATTTTCAATCCAAAAATAATATATCAGGAAATCCATTAAAAAAGTGTTTCTCAAGAACACAAATTCGGGTATTTGATGCGTATTTACTATAACATGCATAAATAACAAGTGTACTAGTTGCACAAAGTAATAAAGCGATGAGTGAGTATCGTTCTCACAAGGATTGATTTGTTAAGCATTAACTTTCCGAAGTGTTTCTCAAGTTGGAGCAACCGCAATTGTTTGGATTAATGGGAGAATTAAAATTAAACTAAAAACAAAACCTCTAAAAATTAAAAACTGAATATTGAAAGAAAGAAATTAAACGCAAGGATAATATCAATTTAACAAACGGTTAGGGTTTTGACTTTATTCGGACTCTATGGATGGATTCAATGGATTATGCTAATTTCACACTCACATTCACGGATTGTAAATTGAATTCTCTAAATTGTCAAACATACCTTCTCAGGCTATGAATTCCTACTTTTCTCTATTACACTTCCGCACCCAACAAATTAAAGAATAATAGAATCAAGTTCATTAAGCTAATAGAACCCTAGGTTGATATCATTGGTTCTTAAATCTATCTCTAACATTTAATACTACAACGGTGATTACCCAAGAAGCTCAACATGATTCATTTCTCAATTTCATCAAATAAATTTCATAAAAACAGAATAACCACACAATCTATGCAATAGAGGATGGAAATAACAGTAATCAATTCATTAATCCATAAAAATCCGAAGTTCATCAAAACCCTAACCCAAAAAGGGTTAGTTCATAACTAATTTAACATAAACAGCAAAGAAAACAGTAAGCATATTGAAATAAAGAGAAAGAAAAGATATCTCCCCTAGTTGAAGAATCTCCAAGGTTAAAATCTCCAATCTTCTCTATTTCTCAACATAAATCCAAGTAATGTTCAAAGAAAACTCTAAAACAAAGCAAAAACGCCTCCCCATTCAAAAATGGCAAAGTGTTTCTTTTATACGTCACCCTAAAAACCTAAAATCTTCCTTAAATGAAACTGTGCATTTTGAAGAAATCTGAAATTCGCAAACTTCACCGCGGCGCCGAAGTAAGTTGGAATCCCGTTGTTAACTTCCTTCATCGCGACGAACCTTTATGACAAATTCTAAATTTACAGAATTGCCCTCAGCTTGTTTCTTTGCTTGAATCTTCAATCTCCAATGCTTTCCCATGAGAACAAGTTTTATAGTGCTTCCATCTGCTTCAAAACTCTTCCAAATTCCGAGATCCGCTCATTTTTGGGTCTAAAAACTCCAATTCGCTCATTATTTACTCAAAATATCTATTTTGACCTGAAACACAAAATGTAGAGAATTAAGAATCAATTCAGGCAAAAATGAATTAAAAAGTATTTAAAATCCGGCCAAAAAGCCTAATAAAAACAATATAATTATCGGATTATCAGTCTTCATTCGAGATTTTAGAGTAAAAGCATGAGTTTTGAATTAATGGTTAAACATTTGTCATTAGGGGCAATTTCATCCACCAATTTTGTGTTAAATAGAGATGTGATATTTCTTGAGACATTTTACAAAAAGTACTAATTCTCAACTCCCTCCCATCAACAAGGCAATAATAACCTAAAAAGATAATTTTGTTGTAACGGTTTAAACTCAAATAATTAGATCTTGTTTGTTTAACGCCTTATATAAGTATCGATTTCACAAAAATATATTTTCTAGATTCTAAGTAAATATCTTTCGCTAAAAAATGTATTTTCTTAGTTGAAAAAATCTGATAGGTAAAAATGTAAGAAAATCTGACATATAAAATAAGACAAACCCGAGTCCAACTAAATTTAATTTATTGTTAGATTGTATAAAAACACCGTCCACCTAAACACAGTATCGAGGGATTCGAGATTTATAATATAGCTAAAATTTTAATTCATTAATAATAATATCGATGATATTATCAATCAATATTCTAATAATACATGATATTAGGATATTAAAAAAGTTTCCAAATTGAAGCCAAAACTAAGCTCAAGCCAAGCCAAGAAACGTAGGAGTGTCAAAGTCGAAGCTCTGAACTGTCGGTGGTCCTGTCAGTGTATGTGAAGCTGTGACCTCAAGCTTCTCTCTCTCTTTCTTCCGTAGTATCTATGGAAAAAGCATTTTAACGATACAAAAAATCATTAAAAATATATAAAAAACTCTCTCTTTTTCTCTCTCTAGTACTCACTTATTGATTCATTCATTCATTCATTCACTTGCCTTTTTATTATCTTCTTCTTTACGAAATTCATAGATGCACTAACTCTACACTCCATCTCTCTCTCTCTCTCTCTCTCTCTCCATTGAAGGTGAGCTCAATCTGGCTTTACTATATCAAAGGTTAGCTCAATTGCATTGGTGGGTTGTGCTTGTTTTTGGAAATCTGAGGCCAAATTCTGATTCTTTTTAGCGTCACTACGTCAAAATTTTGCTCTTTGCGTTGATGGGTATTGCAATTTAGCTCATTTGGATTGATGGGTTGTTTTTGTTTCTGGGAAATCTGATATCAAATTTTGATCTTTATTTGTTTTAATGGATGCTGAATCTGTGTCACTACGTCAAAGTTTAGCTCATTTGCGTTGATGGGTTGTCTTTGTTTTGGGAAATCTGGGGTCAATATTTGATCTTTATTTCTTATAATGGTGCTGAGATTTGGTCATTGAGATTAGAGATTTTTGTTCATTCAGGTTTGATCTAGTGTTTTGTGTCTTAATTGTGTGGAGTTCAGTCAAATCTGACGTTTTTAGTTGCTTTGCTGTTCATTTGGTTCTGTTTGGGTAGTGGAAAAAATGGAGGAAAGTAGACGAATTTGATAAGAAAGTTGTGTCACGTTTCTGTTGAGTTGATAAGTGTTAGATTTTGTTGCTAATGGATGTGCTTAAGGCAGCGGATGATTGATCTACATTGTAGTGAGTTTTAGTTAATTGAGATTACTGCTTTGGTTATGATCAATTTGCAATTATTTCTATGAATCGAATTTGGTTTTTCATGTTTTGAAGTGGGTTTATATTCATTTGATCTACTTTTGCTTGATGTTGGGATCTTCAGTTCGGCTTATGTACTGTTGTTTCACAGGAGGTTTTGATGTTTTGACCGCCCGCGTTTGTGCTTGAACTTGGATCTGGAGAGGGGTGTTGTTTTGGATTGAATTTCTATCTGGGTATCTTGAAGTAAAGTAAAGCTGGCGACCACACTAGCTTGGAGGTTCACTGGCAGCAATGGCAATGGCCATGCTGCCAATGATGCGGTACTCTTCTGCTTAATGCTTATTGCAATTAGAATCTTGATAGTTTGTCAGTTTGTCTCAGTTGTAAGTGCTTAGTGGTGATATATTGGAATTCACATGCCACATGTGAACTTCATGTGGAACTAACTAACTGCGGCATGTTATAGATCTCATTTTGGCATCGGTGGTAGTTGGAATTCTTGTTCTTTGCTGGTTAATTCAGTTGTTTGTGTATACTACAATTTTGGCTAACGTTCTAATTTGGGTATATAATTCACTTACATTTTTTCTGACTGACAATTTTAAATAGAAGTTGTTGATGGTTGTCGGTTTAACAAAGTAAAAACATCAAACTAGGAGTAAAAAAACTAATCTGATACCCTTTTGTTTTCTGAGCTTTCGTCAGATGCATCTTCTATAAACAAATGGATAAACTTTCACAGAAGTCTTTTTGACGACTTGGGTTTTTTTTTTTTTTTGCATTAACTCTTACCTGTTTTCTTTCTTGTCTCAAAGTTCAAGTTTTGTCAGCCTTATTGTGGGGAATGTATCATGTTTGACCAAATTAGAATGGAATTGAAATTTCAAATATTTTGTTTTACGTCACTGTGTTGTGCTAGTTAACCTGCTCCGTCAAATCATGCTATGTTACCTTTACTTCATGCCTAATTCAGATGAAGAAAATATTGGAATGGGCTGGCTTGAAACTTAATATTTTACATAATTTGAATTTTGTGTTCAGCTATGATCAATTATGTGACTCCCTTTTTCTTTTTGGTGTTCTGTTGCACTCATAATTGCAGGATAAAAATGTAGATGCCAGACTTCAAGATTCAGAGCCCCCAACTCCACATTCAGTTATAAAGATGAGTCTGAGGTCAGTCTCTCTCTCTCTCTCTTTCTCTTTTTTCATTTTTTTTAATTTTTTTTTTATCATGCAGAATTATCCTGGTGGGATAAGTATTATGTTCATGACCTGTAACAACTAAGCAGTGTTTGTAATTTCTGTAGTGGGTACATATAGTTCTCCTTGCTAAAAAGAAAAAGAGAAGAAAATGTACTTTGGGAAAACATTTTTGCTTGCGGTAGGATTGACAATAACCCTTAGGTGCCTTTGTTTTGAGAAAATTATCTTCACACTGTGGGTAGATTTTATGTGTGTATCTATCCCAGAGATGGTGTTTCTAGAAGCTCTATACATGATAGGAGCTAATTGGAGTGAGCAGCAATTCTTCTATAATGTTATCACCCTGATTATGGCTATGCTGAGTTATAAATGATATATCATATCTTGTATATGTCAATGTCAACCAATATGTTTGCTGGCCTCTTTCCATTGCTTTTTTTGTCACTTAAAATTATTTCATCCCCTTATTACTCGTGGTCATCTACTTTCTTGTCTTTAGTGGATCAACACTGGTTTATCATGGCTTGATCCAATACTCTTATTTGTATTTCCTTCTCCGAAAATGAGGTCAATAATGAGGGTAGCTTGCAGTGGTTTGCAGATGTAATTTTAACTGAAGTCTCTTGCATTCTTAATCCTTTGCAGAGATCGCAGTAGCAGCATGGAGGATCCGGATGGAACATTAGCGAGTGTTGCACAATGCATTGAGCAGTTGCGGCAGAGTTCTTCGGCTGTACAAGAGAAGGAATATAACTTGAAGCAGTTGCTAGAACTCATTGATACACGTGAGAATGCTTTTAGTGCTGTCGGATCTCACTCTCAAGCAGTTCCAGTACTTGTATCCCTTCTTCGATCAGGATCACTCGGAGTGAAGATACAGGCTGCTAATGTCTTAGGCTCTCTCTGTAAGGAGAATGAATTGAGGGTAAAAGTCTTACTTGGGGGATGCATTCCTCCATTGCTTGGTCTCCTCAAATCCAGCTCAGCAGAAGGTCAAATTGCTGCAGCAAAGACAATTTATGCTGTTTCTCAGGGTGGGGCAAAGGATCATGTTGGATCCAAAATTTTTTCAACTGAAGGAGTAGTGCCGGTGTTATGGGAGCAGCTTAAAAAGGGGCTCAAGACTGGAAATGTGGTTGATAGCTTACTAACAGGAGCATTAAAGAATCTCTCTAGCAGCACTGAGGGATTTTGGGCTGCAACAATACAAGCTGGCGGAGTGGATATACTTGTTAAGTTACTCACATCAGGACAGCCAGGCACTCAAGCTCACGTTTGCTTTCTTCTTGCATGTATGATGATGGAGGATGAATCTGTTTGCTCCAGGGTCTTAGCTGCAGAGGCTACAAAACAGCTCCTCAAGCTGTTAGGACCTGGTAATGAACCCCCTGTTAGAGCAGAAGCTGCAGGCGCTCTTAAGTCTCTCTCTGCCAAGTGTAAAGAGGCGAGGCGTGAAATAGCTGGTTCAAATGGTATTCCTGCTCTAATAAATGCTACAATAGCTCCTTCTAAAGAATTCATGCAAGGTGAACATGCCCAAGCCTTGCAGGAGAATGCAATGTGTGCTCTGGCAAACATTTCTGGTGGCTTGTCGAATGTCATCTCAAGTCTTGGCCAAAGCCTTGAATCATGCTCTTCACCTGCTCAGGTTGCGGACACATTAGGGGCTTTGGCTTCAGCTCTTATGATATATGACAGCATGGCTGAATCGACTAAAGCATCAGATCCTTCAATTGTTGAGCAGACTTTGGTCAACCAGTTCAAGCCGAAATTACCATTTCTTGTACAGGAGCGCACCATAGAAGCTCTAGCCAGTTTGTATGGGAATGCCTTACTCTCAGTTAAACTTACAAATTCTGAAGCAAAACGGTTACTTGTTGGTTTGATCACAATGGCAACCAATGAAGCTCAGGATGAGCTTGTAAAAGCTCTTCTCAAACTTTGCAATAATGAAGGTAGTCTATGGCGTGCTCTCCAAGGCCGTGAAGGGATTCAGCTGTTGATATCCCTTCTCGGACTTTCATCAGAACAGCAGCAAGAATGTTCAGTTGCACTGCTTTGCCTCTTATCTAACGAGAATGATGAAAGTAAATGGGCCATTACTGCTGCTGGTGGCATACCTCCACTTGTTCAAATTCTGGAGTCAGGTTCTGCAAAAGCCAAGGAAGACTCTGCAACCATTCTTAGGAATCTATGCAATCACAGTGAAGATATACGTGCTTGTGTTGAAAGTGCTGATGCTGTTCCTGCATTGTTATGGCTACTGAAAAATGGGAGTTCCAATGGGAAAGAAATCGCTGCAAAGACTTTAAACCACCTAATCCATAAATCTGATACAGCAACTATCAGCCAGCTCACTGCATTATTAACAAGTGATCAACCGGAATCCAAATTTTATGTTTTAGATGCTCTTAGAAGTATGTTGTCTGTGGTTCCCTTCAATGATATATTGCATGAAGGCAGTGCTTCAAATGATGCAGTTGACACAATGATTAAAATACTGAGCTCTACTAAAGAAGAGACTCAGGCTAAGTCAGCTTCAGCTCTTGCTGGGATTTTTGAAACTCGGAAGGACTTGCGTGAAAGTAGCATTGCTGTGAGAACTCTTTATTCTGTCATGAAGCTACTAAGCGTTGAGTCTGAAAGTGTCTTAGCAGAGGCTGCTCATTGCCTTTCTGCAATTTTTCTTTCAGTCAAGGAGAACCGGGAAGTAGCTGGTATTGCTCGAGATACATTGTCTCCCCTTGTTGTGCTTTCTAATTCTTCAGTTCTGGAAGTTGCAGAGCAGGCAACATGTGCTCTGGCAAATCTTATTTTAGATAATGAAGTTTCAGAGAAAGCTGTAGCTGAGGAAATCATTTTGCCTGCTACCAGGGTTTTGCGTGAAGGCACTGTTTCTGGAAAAACACATGCAGCTGCTGCAATTTCCCGTCTGCTACATTCGCGCCAAATTGATTCCACCATAACTGATTGTGTAAATCGTGCTGGAACTGTTCTTGCGTTGGTCTCTTTTCTTGAATCTGCTAATGGTGGATCTGTTACCACATCAGAGGCTCTTGATGCACTTGCTATTCTGTCAAGGTCAGCAGGTGCTAGTGGGCATGTGAAACCTGCCTGGGCAGTTTTAGCTGAGTTTCCGAAAAGCATTACTCCAATAGTTTCTTCCATTGCTGATGCAACACCCTTGTTGCAGGATAAAGCCATTGAAATATTGTCACGACTTTGCCGAGATCAACCTGTAGTTTTAGGAGAAAAAGTTATCGATGCCTCTGGGTGTATCTCGTCAATTACTAAAAGAGTGATCAGTTCCACAAACTCAAAGGTCAAAATTGGGGGAGCTGCACTTCTTATATGTGCGGCAAAAGTTAATCACCAGAGAATGGTGGAGGATCTTAATCAATCAAATTCATGTCTTCATCTTATTCAATCACTCGTTGCAATGCTCAGCATTGTTGAGGCTTCAAGAGGTGAGGGTATTGATGAAGAAGACGCCATCAGCATCTGCAGGAATACTTCAGAGGAAGCCAGGAATGAGGAATCTGGGACAGGCACAGCAGTTATTTATGGTGCAAACTTAGCAATTTGGCTGCTATCTGTTATTGCTTGCCATGACGAAAAAAGCAAAACGACGATAATGGAGGCCGGAGCAGTGGAAGTTCTTACTGACAGAGTCTCACATTTGTTTTCACAGTATAGTCAGGTACCCCACTTTCTTCTTGCATACTAATTATTTAAAGCACGCTCAGTTGGAAAGAAAAAGATTTGCATGAATGCACTGTTGGCATTATCATGTTAATGCTATGGTGAAATTTATGTACCTGCTTATTGTGACTAAAATCAGGGTGTGCTCTTATTTTGGTAATGTATGCAGATTGATTATAAAGAAGATAGCAGCATTTGGATTTGTGCTTTACTGCTCGCCATTTTGCTTCAAGATAGAGATATCATACGAGCAAACGCAACCATGAAAGCTATTCCAGCACTTGCAAATTTGTTGAAGTCAGAGGAATTTGCAAACAGATATTTTGCTGCACAAGCAATTTGCAGCCTAGTCTGTAATGGTAGCAGGGGAACTCTTCTATCTGTTGCAAATTCTGGGGCCGCAGGTGGGCTTATTGCCTTACTTGGCTGTGCCGATGCTGATATACAAGACCTTCTGGAATTGTCAGAGGAATTTGCTTTGGTGCAATATCCAGATCAAGTTGCTCTTGAGAGGCTGTTTAGAGTTGAAGATATTAGGGTTGGTGCTACTTCTCGAAAAGCAATACCTGCCCTTGTTGATCTACTCAAACCAATTCCAGATCGTCCTGGAGCACCTTTTCTGGCACTTGGCCTTCTTACTCAACTTGCTAAAGATTGTCCATCAAATAAGATTGTAATGGTAGAATCTGGGGCTCTGGAAGCACTTACAAAGTATCTTTCACTTGGCCCTCAAGATGCAACCGAGGAAGCTGCTACGGATCTGTTAGGGCTCCTATTCAGCAGTGCTGAAATTAGGAGACATGAATCTGCATTTGGTGCAGTCAGTCAACTTGTGGCTGTTTTACGTTTGGGTGGAAGAGCTGCAAGATATAGTGCTGCCAAAGCATTGGAAAGTCTATTTTCTGCTGACCATATCAGGAATGCAGAAACTGCACGGCAAGCTGTTCAACCCTTGGTCGAGATTCTTAATACTGGTTTGGAGAAAGAGCAGCATGCTGCTATTGCTGCATTGGTCAGGTTACTGAGTGAAAACCCATCAAGGGCCCTTGCAGTTGCAGATGTTGAAATGAATGCAGTTGATGTCCTTTGCCGGATCCTTTCATCTAATTGTTCAATGGAGCTGAAGGGGGATGCTGCTGAGCTATGTGGTGTTCTTTTTGGAAATACAAGAATTAGGTCAACATTGGCTGCAGCACGATGTGTTGAGCCTCTTGTCTCTCTTCTTGTAACTGAGTTCAGTCCTGCTCAGCATTCAGTTGTCCGTGCACTAGATAAACTTGTGGACGATGAGCAACTCGCAGAATTAGTTGCTGCACATGGAGCTGTTATTCCTCTTGTTGGCCTTCTCTATGGTAAAAACTACATGCTTCATGAGGCCATTTCTAGAGCTCTTGTGAAGCTAGGGAAGGATAGACCTGGTTGTAAAATGGAAATGGTGAAAGCTGGTGTAATTGAAAGTGTACTTGATATCCTTCACGAAGCTCCAGATTTCCTCTGCGCTGCATTTTCCGAATTGCTCCGAATATTAACCAATAATGCAGGCATTGCTAAGGGACCATCTGCTGCAAAAGTGGTTGAGCCTCTTTTCTTGTTGCTTACTAGACCAGAATTTGGGCCTGATGGACAGCATAGTGCATTGCAGGTTCTTGTTAATATTCTGGAACATCCGCAGTGTCGGGCTGATTATTCACTGACCTCTCACCAAGCTATTGAGCCTCTTATCCCCTTGCTTGATTCTCCAGCTCCAGCAGTGCAGCAGTTGGCTGCTGAGCTTCTGTCACATCTACTGTTGGAAGAACATCTTCAGAAGGATCCAGTAACACAGCAAGTAATTGGTCCTCTCATTCGGGTTCTTGGTTCTGGCATACACATTTTGCAGCAGAGAGCGGTAAAGGCTCTTGTAAGTATTGCACTAACATGGCCGAATGAAATTGCAAAAGAGGGTGGTGTCAATGAGCTGTCCAAAATAATATTGCAAGCTGATCCATCACTTCCTCACGCCTTGTGGGAATCTGCTGCTTCTGTTTTATCCAGTATTTTGCAATTTAGTTCTGAATATTACTTGGAAGTGCCTATTGCGGTGTTGGTAAGGCTGCTCCGTTCTGGCTCAGAGGGCACAGTTGTCGGTTCATTGAATGCTCTTCTAGTGTTGGAAAGTGATGATGGAACCAGTGCCGAAGCAATGGCTGAAAGTGGTGCCATAGAAGCTTTGCTAGAACTTCTCCGATCTCATCAATGTGAGGAAACATCTGCAAGGCTGCTGGAAGTATTACTTAACAATGTGAAGATCAGAGAATCAAAAGCTACAAAATCTGCAATTTTACCACTATCCCAATACCTCTTGGATCCACAAACTCAAGCTCAGCAAGCAAGGTTATTGGCGACCTTGGCTCTTGGTGATCTATTTCAAAACGAGAGCCTTGCTCGAAGTGCTGATGCAGTTTCAGCTTGCCGTGCACTAGTCAACGTTCTTGAAGAGCAACCTACAGAAGAAATGAAAGTGGTGGCTATCTGTGCTTTGCAAAACCTTGTCATGTACAGCCGATCCAATAAGAGAGCAGTGGCAGAGGCTGGAGGTGTTCAGGTTGTATTGGATTTGATCGGTTCAAGTGATCCAGATACATCTGTTCAGGCTGCAATGTTCGTAAAGCTTCTCTTTTCGAATCATACCATTCAGGAATATGCTTCCAGTGAAACAGTCAGAGCTATAACCGGTACGATCTCTTAACTCTCAAGAGTCTACAGATACCCGACACTTGGTTTCTCAAATTCTATTTTACCAGCCTACTTTTGGTTCATTGTCATTTCAGCATGTGTCATAGTCTTCACTGTCATAAAGTTTTAGAAGTTCCTCTTTTGAAAATTTTTCTATACTTATTTTTATCGTACAATACAGCTGCTATTGAAAAGGAATTATGGGCAACCGGAACTGTGAATGAGGAGTATCTAAAAGCTCTAAATTCTTTATTCAGCAACTTTCCACGTCTGAGAGCCACTGAACCGGCGACATTGAGTATACCCCATTTGGTTACCGCACTCAAGACTGGTTCAGAGGCAACTCAAGAAGCTGCCTTGGATGCACTTTTTCTTCTCAGACAAGCTTGGTCAGCATGCCCCGCTGAAGTTTCAAAAGCTCAATCAGTTGCTGCTGCTGATGCAATCCCCTTGCTTCAATACTTAATCCAGTCTGGTCCACCTAGATTCCAGGAGAAGGCCGAATTTCTGCTTCAGTGTTTGCCAGGAACATTAGTTGTTATAATCAAGCGTGGCAACAATATGAAGCAGTCAGTTGGAAACCCCAGCGTATTCTGCAAGCTTACCCTTGGCAATACTCCACCTAGGCAAACCAAGGTAAGTTATTATATGCTTCCATTTACATGCTCAAAATATCCAAAAATACACTTTCACTTTCAGACTACCACCCCAGTTGCATACTGAACCAATTGAACAAGACTTTATGGCGGTCAAGTGGTTGTCACGTTAAAAATCATTTGAACACACGTTACATCTTATTGCTTCTTTCATTTTCGGGTCCTAATCTTTATGATCTTGCTGTTTCATGAACTTGCCAGATTGTGTCAACTGGTCCTAATCCTGAGTGGGATGAGAGCTTTGCATGGTCCTTTGAGAGTCCTCCGAAAGGCCAGAAACTTCACATCTCTTGCAAGAACAAGAGTAAAATGGGAAAGGTAATTGAACCGGAAAAACTAAAACTGAAAATTCAGTTCTCCACATTCTTATTCATATTTGACTAAACTCAACCTTACTTTTGATTTTGACAACAGAGTTCTTTTGGTAAAGTAACCATCCAAATCGACCGAGTCGTGATGCTTGGAGCCGTTGCCGGCGAATACACACTATTGCCGGAAAGCAAGAGCGGCCCATCCCGGAATCTGGAAATAGAATTCCAATGGTCCAATAAGTAATAACCCAATACAGAAGTAATTATCGTCGCTGCAAATTTAATCTTGTAGGTGAAAAATATGGTCTAGTAGAGAATTCTTTTAAACTTTTTCGTTGCTTGTTTGATCCAACATTTCACTTATTTATTAGTGTATATAGCATTGCAGAGATTTAAATTTTTGTTAGTAGTCTTGAAAATAGCCATTTCTATTGTATTCTTTTTGTAACTTGATGTTCTTACATTTGATGAACAAGAATATTTGAGGTTTCTTAGTAATATTTGCACTGAATTTGTGTGCTGGTCAATGTGAAAGCAAAAATAAGGGCTCCGTTGGGCTTATTATTTCTATCTATATTTTCAATTCTCTTCACAAAATACTTGTTTGGTTTATTATTTGAGAAATATTAGTATATTTTTTTAATTATTTTTAGACCCTTTAAGTTTATTAATTTCATTAAATACCCAAAAAAAAAGTTTAAAAATTAACAAAAATACTTCATCTATCCATACTTGCCAGATTCTAGCAACCATCATCGATGGTAGTGAATCAGACTGCTTACAAGCAATCCAGGAATCGATCGGTAATTCATCGATTTGTCATTTTTCGGTCAGATCCACAGTCAACAACGGCGAAAGAAATGGTCGTCATTGACGGTCATATCTTTGGCTGTCGCTGATGGCTAGATCTGGACTTTTGCGGCTGTCGATGGCTAGATTTGGTCTTAGATCTAACTTTTTCCAGTTAGATTCGTGGTGGATCTGGCCGGAAAATGTCATATCGATGCCCTATCCACCATATTCGACTAGTCTGCATCGTAATACCATTTTTCGGCCAGATTCTAGCGGTAGTGGCCGAAATCTGGCACTGTAGGTGGGTGGGGGTGTTTTTGTCATTTTATAAAAAATTTATATATTGGAGTGTTTAGTTAAATTAGCAAACCTATGGGTTTTTTTTTGTAAATTTTTAAATTTTATCTCATAATACTCCTCTATTCAACTACTCAATATTATTCCCAAAATCCTATCGCTTTTGGTTTTTTTTTTTTTTTTTTTGTGGTAGTAAATTGCAAGTTTGAAAAGATTGTTGACTAATTTGAGAAGTTGCAATATTTTGTTTCTTGTGTTACGTATTTAATATTTATTGTACATTTGGAAGTATTTTCAAGTAGTGAAAAAATGTGTTTTTTTTTTTTTTTATTACTTATTTTGTAGTTTTTGTTTAAATGTTTGAAACATTTTTTTTTATTGATAATCCAAAAATCCTTGATCTTGCATTGTGAAAAGCTCGGAATTGGAGTCTCATCGAACCTTCCGATCTCTTAAAAACGAGAAATAATTACCCAAATCTTGTGAAAATAAACTAAGGATTTTGGGTATAAAAGATACTTTAAAAAAAAAAAAAAATCTAAAATGGTTTTCTTAAAATATTTATTTTCAAGTAAAATATTTTAATAAACCATTTAGTATTTTACAACTATTAAAATATTTGTATATAAAATTAAAATATTGTATCGATATTCGATAATATTTAAATTCAATTTTAATTATGGTAATAACCCTTTTTAAAGATGAAAATTCTCATTTATTTTTTTTACTGTGAGGTTTGGTTAAATTTTAAATAGTCTTGGTTTGCAAAAATAGCAAGGACTTATAGCGAATAAATTCTGATAAATTTAACCACTTGACTTATGGTCGGATGGTAAGACTTCAGATTATCCAGAAATCTTGTATTCGAGTCTCACGAGTAACTACTTATTATATTTGTGATTTACCTGTCTATTAGGCTTGTAAGGTGTTAAATATATCTCAAAGATTAATTAAGGTACACATATTTTGGCCCGAACACCTAGTCACCAAAAAAAATAAAAAAAATAAGGTAAATTTAAATGAATTTCTATCTATTTTCCAAATTTGGTAAAGATATTTTCAAGTAAAAACACTTTAAGAAAAACTCTTTCAGCCATGGTTGTTAGTATCCTACGATACCCGATATGTATCATACGATACGATTCGATACAGGATGCCAATGATACGTATCAGAGAGTGTATCCTAAACCTTTCAATACGTTGATATGTATCCTATGATACGATACGTATTTGTTCGTATCCTTAAAAATATCGATACGACTTTATTAATTTGGGTCGAAGGCTCGAAAAAATTTTCAGGTCGAAACCGGGTCACCCAACCCGATTCACTAAAACCTATTTAAATTTACCCATTTTGCATGGAGAATATAAAGAGAAATATGTGTTGCCCATTTTATATGATAATAATAATATAAGTGGAGATATAGATATTGACATAGATCTTAAAAATAATATGAATAGTTATGAGAAAATAATAAATTCTTAATTTTGTGATTAATTTTAATTATGTAATACCATAATTTAAAGTCAATAATACCATAAAATTTTTTAATTAATCTTGGGATGATATTAATTTTTAGAAAATTTTGATTATTTTATTAATTTTTTTAAAAAAAATATATTCTATGATACGCGATATATGATTCAAAAAATTAGATTTTTGATACACAATATAATATATGATATACGAATTCAAAAAATTAAATTTTTGATACACGATACAATACACGATTTGATGGCAATGCTTTCAACCCTATTATGTTATGTCCTTTTCTATATAACATAATATCTTTTGGTCCATTATTGCAATCACCTTTTCTAGATTATCTCGTTTGTCTTGACTTGGGCGGGCCCAGTGGGCCGTCTCGGGCCACTAAATGGGCGGCTCTTGTTTGACATTCGGCCACATCACATGGGTATCTTTCGCTTTTTATTTGGACCAAAACCCACAATTCCCAATTTACCCTCCATCTTTTTATCCGATTTTTTCTTTATCTGAACTTTTATTACCTACGAAAATTGATTAATTATTAATAATATATTATAAAGAAAATAAATACATGTTACAAAATTTATAAAAATCTAAATTTCGATTCTTATTTTATTATTCCGATTTACTATTGATAAAATTATTGATAATGTAATATATGTTTGTCTGTCTATCTGTCGTATATTGTTCATAAATCTAATATTTATCTTTTCCAAATCTCAATTTTATTTTATTCACATTATTTGTTAACAAACGTATCACCCAAATTACTTATATTGATTATCTATTTAAGAGATGTAGTATATTTTTTTTTCAAATAGAAAGGTTTTTATCATCTATTGAAATTTCTTACTTCATGAACTTAGTAAAATTTCTTTTCTTGTAAAGGCTAAGTGATCATATTTTGGTGATTAATATATCGTTTATATAAGAGGGGAAAACACTCGTTATCTTTGGTAATATGTTTTTATTATTTTCATAAATTCGTCAATTAAATATTTCAAAAAACATATATAAAATATTTTTTAGAGTATTTCCATTCTTTTAGAAAAAAACCACCCAAAAAACAGTCTCAAATATTCAAAATATATTTAATTTTTTTTAATGGAATATTCATTAATGAGTTTAATTTGTAATAAGGACTTTCAAATAAAAATATTTTCTATCAATATAAATGAAATGTTGGTCATTACTAAGTACTACAGACCCTTTACAGTAATTTCAAAAGTTCTACATGGGCCCACTTTCAGACAAGACATCCCTCGCCAATCGAAGCACTTTGTTTTTTCTGATACGTAAAGTAAGCCGGGACCACTACGTGGCAAAGTTTCAACGAACCTCATAATTACATTTTCAGATAATTTCACTTAAATCTCTAATGTTTGTAACATACCAAATGAGTCCTTATAGTTTTAAAAGCTATGAAGCTCCTAATATTTTTAACTATTAGTTGAAATATGACATTGCCCCTCGAAAGGTAGCCCAAAGGGGAGGATCTCAAGGGTATAGATGTAAATTTACCCTTATTAGACTATTTAGCTATCGACGTTTTGGGTTTGTTTTAAGTAGACACGAAGCATCTCTTATTATAAGTTTAAAATTAGTTCTAAATCGAATTTCGTATAAAATTTTGCACGCTTAGATATGTGAATTATGTATCACTATTCAAAGTTGATAGATTTTTTTTTTTTTTTTTTTTATAACCTACGTGTCTGAACCAGTTTACACGTACCTTCAACTAATTTCGGAATCTATTAGACACCCTACAAAGGCACAGAATTAGGTAAACAACAATATTATTGTGATAATTAACCCCAAGATTTGAACCCAAAAACTCAAAGAAACGAACAAACCCTCTTGACCATCATGCCAATTCTTTAAAAATTGATGAAAATATTGATTGTACACACAACTATTTTTTACATGAATTTTAAAATGCTGAATTAATATATTTCAAGTGATTGATATTCAATATAACATACATGATTAATTGTGTAAATAAAATGTATTTTACATATAATCTCAAACATTCGAAGGATAACTCAAATTTCATATCTTAGTTTATGTTTTCCCATAATACCACCTCTACTTTTTTACGCACTTTATGAATTGAAAGTAAAGTTTAGGGACCTTAAAAATATTATCCCTTAAACTCAAATCAGATAAATACTAAACAATTAAAAGTTTTCATTCGCACCTCCACCCTCTTCACCTTCACTCACTTCTCTCTTCTTCCACCATCACTTGCACCTCCAAAACGACACCGCCTCGCTGCCTTTCAGCCATGAAGAGCGGATCTCTGCTGATATACTACGTGATAGTGGCTTCTTTGGTCGGTAGCGGAGTCGCGAAAACGACGACGTATTCGACTCGACTGATTCACAGATTCTCGGAGGAAGTTAAGGCTAGAAATGGAAATGTGACGACGTGGCCGGTGAAGAGGAGCTTTGAGTACTACCAGTTGCTCCTCAGTAGTGATTTCCAGAAGCAGAAGATGAAGCTCGTTCCGAAGTTTCAGCATCTTTTTCCTTCTCAAGGCAGCAAAACGATGTCGCTTGGAAATGACTTCGGCTGGTATGCTCTTTTCTTTTTCCTTCTAAGTTTTGAAAATTCTGTATTTGTTGCCGCTAAGGTTACCAAAGTTCATTTTTTCTTAACCAGTAACGTTTATCGTGCTTAGCAATGCACTTTTTCTTTTTTGTGTTTTTTTTTTTAATTCTGTGCTGAAGAATAACTGTATTACCGGTAATCGTGCTGAATCTTTTTAATCAATTTATAAAGAGAATCAGTAACGTTATCGAACTCCTGGTATCGTTATTAGAGCTGGTAAGATAAATTTTAATTATTTTTTAATAGTTTGTCCCTGAAAATAACTATGTTACCGGTAATGTTACTGGCATTCAACCGGATTACCGTGATGTATATTTTTGTAGGGTTAGACTGTGGGACTGAGGTAATGTTACTTTGTTATGACTCTTGAATTTTCACCTTAGAATTGAGGGTGGCAATCCGAAGATCACGGTGGGGTAACATTATTGTCAGTAATGCTATGATCCTGGTCCAGTATTGTTATTGAGAGTCTCTTGGAGTTGCAATCCTGTAATGTTATTCCTATTTCCTAATATGGGTTACTGATACGGTACTGGGTTACTGGGCCAGCAAGAGAGCCATTATCACTGATATGAAAGGGCTTTTTTAGGGGCTTAACTACCATACCTGCCTTTGGATCATGGTCCAAGGGTTCATAGTCAACCCTTGTACCATGATACAATGGCTGGTATAGCCTTACCCTAGCAAGTTAGCTATATCCTTTGTTAATTTACAGGGGTTGTAGCAGTTCCTGTAACATTACCAGATACTCATAACATTTAGCAATTAACATTTCACAGGTATTCATTGCATGACGTAAATGTGATGATTAATTAATGTTTATGGCTCGTTTTGGTTTTGGTAATGTTATTGATATGTTGCCCTTACCGGATGCATTTGTAGTAGGACTGTGTATACTGTTGATTGATGATGGGGGTGAACTGTTGTAGGTTACATTATGCTTGGATTGATATAGGGACACCGAATGTTTCGTTTCTAGTTGCATTGGATGCGGGGAGTGATCTACTTTGGGTTCCCTGTGATTGCGTACAATGCGCTCCTCTGTCTGCAAGTTACTATAATAGTCTGGTAGGCCAACCTCAGCCACCTTTCTTTGCTTGTGTTTTCAAACAATGTTTTTGCTTCTTTAATAATTGTTTTGTTTGAAAGATATTTGCTTTTCTGCCTATCAGTTGTTAATGGTTCTCCTTTTGGGAACATTTGGCCCCCCCTTTTGAAATCAAATGGGAAATTGGACTTTTATAATGTAAAAGTCATATATTCCTTTTCTTTATGGGATAAAAAATGGGTTTAAGTAAAGTTTTTATAAGAAGGAAAAGAGTTTATGTGTGTCCGTTTGTAGTTTGCGACTGAGTTTATGAAATGGAACTCAATTATTGAAATGATAATGAATGAGCCATGTGGAAGACAATATGAAATTGATTAATTACTGTGGTTTAAGCTTTCTGTGAGAACAAATTCCTTTGGATTATAAAAAACATGATGAGGGGAGTTGATTGGTCAGAAAACAAGGATGCCTGTAAAACCAAGCTTAATTTTTATGGGATGATGTTAAGAACTTATGGATAAAAAGAAGTCCTTTTTTTTTCCTGTATTGTCTATTCATGGTACTCTCTACATTGAGCCAGTTCAACTAAATTGGAGCATAGAAGTATAAAGATCTAGTCGTCAACTACAACTGATGATGTGAAATGTAATAATTATTGGGGACATCTACTAACTTGCTCTTAAGAGTGGTAGATTAGGAACATTATATTAGTTTTCCATTGAAAATGTGAAATGGCCTTCATTTGGTGATCATTCTTAACATAAGTCAAGCTTAAATGCAACAATTATAAGCTTCTTGAGTGAACACAGAAACGACTATTCCTTGGGTGACCTAGGCTTCTAAGTTGTGCCACTTGAGCTTCAATTTTTTTGTTGTGCCTTGTTGCGATTTAAGTTTCAATAGCATTGAATTTCAGTCCTTAAGAAGTGACACAAAAGGCGTTGTAACTTATATGCTTGTGGTTTTTTTCTCAGTTTTGAATAAGTGCTTGATGCTGATATATTAACAATTTCATAATTTGTTTCATGATAAAAATTAGCTAGTCAAAATTACCTTTTTTAACAGAGTCCCACTCACCACACTGGAGGGTGGGGATGGAGGAACAAATGAGCCTTTCAGATGCATCTAATGACCTTATTGTATGAATGGAGAATGTCAGATGCTTTTAATTAACATTTTTAGCACTTATTTTAGATGATTGATTGGTAGGTGCTCCTTCCTGTTTGGGGGCATCTATTATGCAGGATAGAGATCTAAGTGAGTACAGTCTTTCTGGTTCAAGCACAAGCAAGAACCTATCCTGCAGCCACCAGTTATGTGACCTGGGACCAAACTGCAAAAATCCTGAGCAGCCATGCCCTTACACTATCAACTACTACACAGAAAATACCTCAAGTTCTGGATTGCTTGTTGAGGACTTGTTACATCTTGCATCTGGGGGTGACAATTTAGTAAACAAATCTGTGCAGGCTTCTGTCATAATAGGGTGTGCATTACTGATCATTCCCTGGAATACTAAATATATTTATTTGTTGCATGAACAAGTATCTATAGTTTTTTCTGACTAAAATTTCGTTGTTGCCTGTTCTCTAAGTACAGTTGTGGTATGAAGCAGAGTGGCGGTTACTTGGATGGGGTTGCCCCTGATGGTCTGATGGGGTTGGGGCTTGGGGAAGTTTCAGTTCCGAGTCTGCTTGCAAAAGCGGGATTGATTCGAAACTCCTTTTCAATGTGCTTTGATGAGGATGATTCTGGAAGAATCTTTTTTGGGGATCAAGGACCAGCAACCCAACAATCTACTGCATTCCTGTCCACAAATGGAAAATAGTATGTATCATCTATGCAGTTTGATAAAATTACTGTTTCTGTCTCAGTTAATGTTCCCTTCTTCAAGAGTTTTGTACCTTATAGATGTTAAAATCTGATTCAGCATTACTTACACCGTTGGAGTCGAGGACTGCTGTATTGAAAGTTCTTGTCTTAAGCAGACAAGCTTCACAGCTCTTCTTGATAGTGGGTCATCATTTACATTTCTTCCTAATGAAGTTTTTGAAAGAGTTGCCAAGGAGGTACCCCCCTTGAGATTTAACTTTCATATATAATAATGGTTTAATTGTTTATCTGTCTAATGTAAATGTCATTTTTGATAGTTTGACAGACAAATAAATGCTACAATCTCTAGCTTTGAAGGTTATCCTTGGAAATATTGCTACAAGTCCAGGTAGTTGGCATGAACTTACAAATTTTAACTGCTTCTCTCGGTTTTGTGCTAATACGCACATTCATTTTCCTTCTGTGAAACAGTTCGCAGGAGCCACCCAAGGTTCCTTTGGTTAAGCTCAGATTTCCACAGAACAACAGCTTTGTGGTCCATAATCCTGTTTTCATGATCTATGGCATTCAGGTGGGTAGTCTTCTAACATTTATAGAATTTTTGAAGTACTGGTTTTCAAATTAGTTTAATTTGCCATTTTCATTGTGCCCAGAGTTAACCTTATTACTGGTTTATATGAAAACTAAACATGGTGGAATCTTTTACTGCAGGGAGCTATTGGATTTTGTTTAGCCATTCAGCCAACGGATGGAGATATTGGGACAATTGGACGTAAGTATCAATCCTGCTGTTCATTTCTACTCTTGTACTCTCCATGTAACTCATCCTGGAAACAAATTTCTGCAGAGAACTTCATGACGGGTTACCGAGTAGTGTTTGATCGGGAAAATTTGAAGTTTGGTTGGTCGCTTTCTGATTGTGAGTGGCTTGTAAAATTTTTTGCTTGTCTTTGGTGATCAACAATGTTAGTTCTCAATCTTATTAATGTTCATGTTCAGGTCAAGATCTCAGCGATAGTAAGAACTTGCCCCTGACACCAAATGGTGCACCCTCTAATCCTTTGCCTACAAATGAACAGCAAACGACACCCAGTGGGGCTGCAGCTGCTCCGGCTCTGGCAGGAAGAGCATCACCCTCAAAACCGTCAACCGCCCCACCTGAACTCATTTCATCCCGGTATTGTTTGTTAAACTTGCTGGCATCCCTGCTTTTGTTGCGTCTACTTGTTTCAACTTCCTAATGCAAGTTTCAAACACCTTTAATATATGAAATTTCACTAATGCAAGTTTCAGACACCTTTAATATATGAAATTTCACTACCCATTTAGTCTTTCATGTACATCCACGTGTTCTTGTTCCTTTTTCTTTTTTGTTTTCACGTCATATATATAAACATGAAACAGTGCCGTCCAATGCAGTTGGTTTTTCGCTCTTTCTAGGCCATTGGATTGCTTCGAGCATGTAGGATATGAACCAGAATTCCTTTATATATATATATATATATAGATAGATAGAGAGAGAGAGAGAGAGAGAGAGAGAGAGAGAGAGAGAGTTTACTTTGCCTTACACTTTCATGTATGACAATTTTTGTTGTTGCTAATCTATTTCATCCATGCACCTATTATTCGTTGATTGCTATCCCTTATTTTGCAAAGTTCAGTTCACCATAAAAAATTGTAAAGTAACCATTTCACCTAAAAGCTTAAACCGAAATCCTCTAACACTAGAAATAGGACTGGAATACACATATTAGATAAGACAAACAAAGTCAGACACTATTATTAAGCACTCTACATTTCTAAACGTCCCTGTATATATTTCCACAATACATATAGACGAAAACTCTCTGGTGCAGACGCGTTAAAAGGTTTTTACGGACCAAAGATTAGGAACCAGTAACAACCAGTACGCTGACATTTAGTCTGTGTGTAAAAAACTTAAAAACACCTGCACTTAAACTTACCATTGAATTCTGAAAACCTATGTGCTATATTAAGGAATGGCCCTCTTGATGGACTCTTTTTTGTTGTTTTAATAAATATTAGTACATATGGATCTAATATAGAAAACAAATACGGTACTGATAAATAAGCTTGTACCTTCGATACTTTCTTGTTCAAGTACTTTAATTTATTTGATTTTATGTACTGTCCATTTTTGTCACTGCACGTGTTCTTGTTGATTTTTGACCTACTTTTTCTTTCACTTTTTCTCGTCAAATTTTTAATCATAGTGGGGATTTAGGAAGGTTTTGGATTTGCATGAGATGGAGACACAGCACTTTCAAAAGCTTAAATTTATACAATTATAAAAAAAAAACATGGGGACTTAATCTACTTTTCAGCTTGTATCTTTTGTGGATGGTCGGTTTATTTATTTAATTTTAAACATGGATCTCACTTTTTAAGTTCTCGTATAAAAACTTGTAAAAGGTAGTCAGCAATAAGGCCGAACCAAGAGAGTTGTAAATGGTTCAACCTACCATCACAGGGCATAAAGGTAATTTAATTGCTTATGAATTACCTAGGAGGCCACGGCAGTGGATGTAAAACTCATGTCATACAATTATTAAACCAAAATCAAAATTTTAACAGTCTAGATTTAACTGAGTGGATATTTTTCATTTATTTTTTGGGTTAAGTTAGCACGATTTGTTTTTGGAAAACCTCTAGAGAGACTAGTGCAATAATCCATCGTTACAGTGCCTTACGTAAATCTAGGAGTTAGGGAGATTCAAACTTAAGACCGTAACTTCTTAACCATATATCACAACGTTTGTCTTACAATTTGAGCTATCAAGATAGTTTTTACCCGAAACACAAAACAATAAGTTAATTCAGAGAGCATTAGTCCATTAATCTAGACTCTTAATTCATTAATGATGTGAGATGTGACGAAAACTGATAGAAATCGACTCTTATAATATAGCCGCCTCCTAAAGAAAACAAAACCTTAATAAATATATAAGATGGCTGGGTTGTAGTACAAAACTTTCCATCGCTTTCTTTTCCATTAAGTTTCTAAACACACTCTTTTTCTGCTTTTGAATTAACAATTATGTACCCACAGAAGCTGAAACCTGTTCTTATATTAAATTAAAGGGCGAACGACTTATTGATACCCAAGGTTTGTTGAAACGACAAGTTGGTACCTAAAAGGTTTTAAAACGACAAACAGGTACCTTCCGTCATGTTTGGTTAGTGATTTTCATTTGATAATAGTGAAAAGACTAAAATGCCCTTAAAAGTTTAATATTTTAGTTTTTTATAAATTTAAAAATTTCTAAAAAACCCCTAAGTTTGCTAATTTGACCTAAATACCCCAATATATAAAAAGTTTATAAAATAACAAATACACCCCCGCCACCCACCCACAGCGCATTCCGGCCACCGCCGTAACCTAATCGAATCGATATAGTTACATGCACGTATCCCATCGGACCGTGTCGTAACGCGTAGATCTTTCATTTTTCTAAGAAGATCGTGGCGATCCGGCCTTAAAAGGCCGCATCTACTACTGCCGAGACCGGGAACTTGTCGGAAAAATTGTGTTACACACGCACTCCACTGACAGTCGTAACACCTCGACCGGCATTTTCCGGCCAGTACCGCCATCGAGGCCGGCTAAAAAGGCCAAATGTTGTTACGACACGCATCCGACGGCCTGTGTCGTAACACATGCCTGGCATTCACCGGCGGTGGTGGTGGAATCGGCATTGTGGGTGGCGGGGGTGTTTTTGTTATTTTATAAAAATTTTTATATATCGGGTCATTTGGTCAAATTAGCAAACTTAGGGGGTTTTTAGAAATTTTTAAATTTATAAAAAACTAAAAATTAAACTTTCAAGGACATTTTAGTCTTTTCACTATTATCAAACGAAAATCACTAACAGAACATGACGGAAGGTACTC
Source organism: Pistacia integerrima (assembly GCA_026225825.1). Classification (NCBI taxonomy): domain Eukaryota; kingdom Viridiplantae; phylum Streptophyta; class Magnoliopsida; order Sapindales; family Anacardiaceae; genus Pistacia; species Pistacia integerrima. Next base: position 1,372,999 of record CM047740.1, on the reverse strand, counting down.
ATTTATCGTTTCAAAACCTTTTGGGTACTAACTTGTCGTTTCGGCAAACATTGGATATGTATAAGTCGTTCTCCCTAAATTAAATACAAAAACACTTTCTGGCCTCCTCCTTTTGGCTTTGTCCAAAAGAGTTAAAGGACTTGGTAATGGTGACAAGAAGCTTCTCAAAGTAATGTACTTTAATTTTAGGTTCAAGATGTTGCCTTCCCCAGATGATATTTTTAGGTATGTGCAAAAATATCCGAAACCCGAAGATTCCATAAAATAATTCAGTACGGGTTATATATATATGAAAATTTTTAAATGTGGACGTTCTGATATTTTTTATGTGCATGCAAACAAAACTTTATTATTATTATTTTGTAAGCTAGAATTATAAGATATTTTAGTTAGTTTATTTTAAAGCCAACTTTATAAAAATGTGTCGTGTTATGGGCAATAATTGAATGGAAAATCTAAGGGCTTCAATCATAAATTTGGTGGTAATATTAAATGTACTTGGTGCTGGCTGGTAGGAGGCTAATCAAAGACAACTACATGACAATAATATTTTATTAATTAATTGAATGAAAACAATTAATGCTCCTCTTTTACCTAATTTATAATTTACTATATTAAAATTTTTATGTTTATACTTGAAAGGAAAGAGAGGGCTAAGGATCATGGCAAGAACTAGGAACCTTCCATCTCTTAAATTAAGAAAAAAAAAATTATTTTAACATTAAAATAATCTACCAACTTTGTTCCAGCTGTACTTCCAGTGGATTTTCATGAAACCAAGTGGCCAAAATTAGCTCAACATAACCACTTATATCAATGAGGACCTTATTGAGATTATTGAAAGATTTTTCTATATATAAACGTTTCTTCTAATCCAAACTAAGAGATATGTTAAAACTTTAAGTTGGTAAAATAAAACTAATCCCGACTTTAGCTTTTTGATATATGGATTTAATAACTAATTCCGATTTTAAATTTTACATTTTTTAAAGCTAGCATAAAGTTTTATTGGTTTGGTCTTTGAATTTAAAATAATAGGCTCCTGAGTTGACTAAAAGAAGAATCAATGGACAGCCCCAGAATAAGAGGGAGCCAGCCCCAGCCAGCTCCTGATTGATGATCAGGCTCTCCTTTTTCAATCTCCACCGTCTGATACTTTTCCATTTTTGCTATGATTTTTTGTTTTCATTCAAACGTGTGAAGCTGTTCATACTGATCTTGCCAGCTACTTTCTATACTGTCGACATTCTAATTATTATTAATTTAATTTTTATAACAATTAATTATTTTGATTTCCTACTTAATAATTAATTTAATTTAGTGGGGTCTTCCTTTTTTTTTTTTTTTTCTTTTCTGCCTTTGAGGAGCATGTCCCTTTCCATAAACAGATTTCAAATATTTATTTTATTTTATTTTACATTTGATTTGCCACAGGGCTCAGATTTTTTCTTAATTCAAGGGGGTTTTTGCATTTAAATCCTTTTTACTTTCATATTTTTTTTAATTTGGTGCTCTTATCATGCATATATATATATGTCCCCAAACCTTCTTAATAAACCTGAACTGAGGTGTCTGGACCAGTTTATACGCACCTCAACTAATCTTTGAAGTCTATTAAACGATAAGTTACAAATGTGGTAGTTAATAGGTGGCCACTTAAGACTTCTGGGTAACTCACCCTGAAATGACTAAAAGTCTCACGTCGACCACAAGGCTAGTGGTTAAACTCTGTAATTTTTAGGAAGTCAATTTTTTCCTCTTTACTACTTAATCCTTAAGCATACATTAAGAACCCAAATCATGTAATTTAATTACTTAATATCTAATTAAATCATTCTCCAAAAGGGGCATAAAAAAAAAAAAAATCCTGTCTGCTAAAGCTTTTGTTTACTGTTTCTTCATGGGGCCACCATCCTTTTTCCTCTCGGTTTGAAACTATCCAAGAGCCTATTTAAGAAACCTCTCAGAGTTTAGCAAAGAAGGATTATGAGAGCTAGCCTTCAAAGCCTAAACCTTTTCCTTTCTTTCTTTCTTACTTTTGTTTCAAGGCAAGCTACCAAAGTAAAGAATCCATTTCAAGTTCCTTGCAGCTTCTGAATTCTAGCTCATTATTCCTTTTTTTTTTTCTTTATATATTATTTCTGCTATAAATTCTGCATCTTTCCGGTCTTTTTCTGTGGAAAGTTTTCTGGGTTGTTGTTGGTTTTTGTCAAGTTTCTAAAACTTGTGTCGGCTTAAAGGTTTGAGAGAGGAGAAATAATCCTGAAGCTTTGAAAATTGAAGTAAGAAAAAATGGGAGTTGGAGGGACCTTGGAGTATTTGTCTGATTTGATGGGAAGTGGTGGCCATAACCACAAGAAGAAGAAGAAACAATTGCAAACTGTTGATCTCAAAGTCAGAATGGACTGTGATGGCTGTGAACTCAAGGTCAAGAATGCCCTGTCTTCATTAAGTGGTAAGCATTTTTTGCTTATTCTGTCTTTCTTGACTTCAGAATCAATTACCTGACGTTTTCTGTCACTTCGGCTCCCTGGAGACCTTCAGAAAGACAAACAGATTCCAGTTTCACAACAACACGCGCACTGTTTAGTTTATGATTTTTTTTTCCAGGAAAATGTGTTGAAATTGTGATGTTTTTGCAGGAGTGAAGTCTGTGGAGATAAACAGGAAGCAACAGAAGGTGAGTGTGACAGGATATGTGGAGGCAAACAAGGTGTTGAAGAAGGCAAAATCAACAGGGAAAAAGGCTGAGATATGGCCATATATACCATACAATTTGGTGGCTCAGCCATACGTTGCTTCAGCTTATGACAAGAAGGCTCCTCCTGGTTATGTCAGGAAGGTTGAAAATCCTGGAACAAATGCCACTGCCACAACTTATGGCTATGCAGATCCTTACATCACCATGTTCAGTGATGACAATCCTAATGCTTGCTCTATCATGTAGATTGTAAAACTCCATTTCAGGGTTCTAGGATTTTGATTTTGATTTTCATCTTTATCTTCTTAAGTTTTGTTTGTAATTTTGTTGTTATAATATTAAAGATGATGAGAAAATTAACTAATTAGTTTATTAATCACTGTTTTGCTCTATTCTGTTCTGTTTTGTTTATTGGGTAATTTCTTTCGACCCCCTATAGTTTTATGAGCTATTTCCTGCTTGATATGTGTCAGAAATAGTCAGGAAACCCCCTTTCTTTAGTTTCCAATGTCAATGAAAACCCTAATTTTACTTGGGAAAAAAATTGTCTTTTTACATGTTTGCTCTTCACTGTAATGGATTCTGCCAACAAAGATTGAAGAGAGGAGGCTCCTTAACTATTTCTGAAACATATTGGGCGTTCAGTGTAACACCAAATAATATGAGGTTTATTTTCTTAAAAAAATGGCTTTGATATGTACCTTTTTGTAGCCCTCTGCAATTAGCTGCGCTGTTAAAAAAATTTATAAAGAAAATTATCAATTAAGTCCGCATAAATTTAGTTATATCTTTGGCCTCCTCAGTTTTTGAACTTAACCTTTGGACTCCATATATCTTAACTTCCTAATTTTCTTTGCCCCATTCATTCATTCATCGAACATTACATTTTGGCTCCTAAGATAATTTAGTGGCTCCACCCCTGATCGGTTCAATAGTAATACCCAAACCCATTACTAAAATCAATAGATTTTGACAACCGGCGATATCCAAATGACAATATCTTAATAACATAATCACCACTTGGTGGTTTGATGATAAAACAGTAAAAGAAGATCTAAGTTTACATGGTCTTCTGAGTTCGAGTCCCTACGACCCCTAATAAGGGGTGGCCACTGGAGCTTATACCTAGCCAGTAGTTTCAAGATCCGAGAAATTAATTGAGGTGTATGCAAGTTGACCCGAACACCCTTTGGTCATAAAAAAAAAAATATCTTAATAACATACGCCGCCAATTGATCAAATTTACGATTTTATTCAAACCTTATGCAGTGGTTATGGTGGGGCTAGAGTAGCTCAATTAGTTGTTGAGAAGTCCTTGTGCATGATGCTATAATTTTATCCTTCTTTCAAGTCTCTCTCTCTCTCTCTCTCGTGAGCTTTGTTTGGCCACAGCTAGCTCTATAATTGAACCCAAAATAGAATGAGAAAGTGCAAGCTGGCTAACATTTAGGCTGATCTATGGCATGAAAGATTCTGCTATTTCTAGCTACATGTTATAGCTTCTTTACAAAAAGTGTTCACACTGTAGGGTAAAACCCCAGCTGTGACTTCACAGCTTCTGCCTTGTATAACCTGTTTTTCATCAGAAATCCTTTTTTAACCAAAAGGAAATTTCCATTTTGCCCTTGCGGCTTCACACACCGTCATCTTTTAGACGGTGGGTGTGTTGAGATCAATGCATACGCTTGAGATTTACTTATCTATTTTACTACATATCGAGATCGACAAGACCTTTGATATATTTACAAGAGGTTTCGATAAGTCGTTGGGAGTGTTTGATATTTTTCGATCTATCATGTGGTCGATTAAATTAACCCATACCGAAGTCAACTTATCATAATCAAATCAAGACAAATAGTTGGATTAGAAAAATGTTTTAACTATTCAAATAAAAAGTGGATTCCCCAAAAGAAAAATAAAATGACACCAACGTTCAAATGATGAATTCAAACACATTTGGTTCCTAAAAGAGAAAAGAAAAGAAAAGAAAATTCCCAAGAAAAGCAAATCTTTCTTTATTTCTCTTTTCTTCAACAGAAGCAAACAAGGCTGAGAGAATCTAGCTTTCAACTTTTTTTCAACTTTTGCTGCTGAAAATGGAAACCTTTTTGGGATCCCAAGGATGCGTAAAGCCATTGTCATTTTGTATTTACAGTGGATTCATGTATTGTGCACTTCCTGGAGTTTCAATATGCATGTCCACTGTAAATCCACTTGCAATAATTAGAAAAAAAAAAATATGAATGAGTGAATTTAATTATGCTTTCATGACTAGGGGTGTCTAGGCCAATTTATACGTATTTCGACTAATCCCTTGAGACCTTGAAGTTAACGATTGAGTAAAGCATACCTTTTAATGGTCATCCTTATTAGCAATGGAGATTATTCGAATTCATAACCTTTTTGAGTAATACACTCAAGAGTCCTTATCCATCTACTCGACCATCTAAGAGTGATTTGAGTGCTCTTATAGTAACAATGAGTAGAAATAGGAAAGATTTGATTGTTAAAAAAAAAAAAAAGAGATCAAATATTTCAATAGTGCTCTATTACTGTGAATGTTAGGTAAATTTCTGATTTATATATTCTTACAAAAAAAAAAAATCTATATAAATGAAAAAGAACAATAAAATGAGATTAGGTAAAATTTGGTAGAATGAAAAGCTTGATAGCTACTCTCCTCTAGTGGAAGATGAGGTTGCAGGATCAAAGTAAAAAATGAATAAAATTCAAAACAAATCCACTCAGATGGCGTTTATAGTTAAATATTTCCATTACTTTTCTAAACTTGCACATGTATTGAATGCCTGAATTTGAAAAGTTTAACATCAACATTAATGCGAATCAAGGGAACTGTCGATTGTGCATGACTTTAACCCACAGTCTCATATTCGATTTCTCATTGGACAGCAAAGGTAGTATCTTTACTCATGATTTACCTAAGAGACCACGAAAAAATAAAAAAGACAGCCCTGATTTTGCTTTGTGAAGCCAAATTAAAAAACTTAAGTTTTCACCGAACCCTATAATATTTGGAAAATGAGAAACAATGACCTTTTATGTGCTCATAAGGGGATACGAACCCTAGACTTTATGAGAACAAACCACAGGCTTAACTGTTTAACTAACCCCATATGGCTAATGTTGTAAGAAAAATGTTATCCTTACAAAGACAATACAAAGAAAGCTACAAAGTGACATCAGCAGAAAGGAAAAAAACAAAGAAAAAACAGAAAAAGAGGGAGAAAGAGAGAGAGAAATCATGAAGATGAAGGGTGGAAATTATCTTTGTATGCCCTTTTTGTTTTTGTCTTTGTAAGACTAGTATTGCTCATGTTGTAAATATGGTGTTCGATGCTCTGAAAAAAAGATCGATAATGTTACCGAATTGATATGATAGTTAAATCTTTCAACACATTGAGTTTCTGACAAGATGTATGTGTTTAAGGGAAAAATATGGCCTATTATATGCAGAGTGGAAGGTGGAAACTGGAAGACATTAAAAACACTCACCTAAGCTTGCATGATCTTGAGGTTTATAATCAATCATCTGAGCAAGTCAGTTTCATTAATAAGATGAAGTAGAATGTAATGTTACTGATAAGCAGTATTTATGGCATCAGATATATGTCTTTTCAGGTTTGGGAGGTCCAGGTATCCAATCCAAATATCCAGCCTTCTTCATTATCTAATGTGGGACTCCTAGACCTCATATCTAGAACGAGATCCATGAGGGAAGGCCTGCACCAAAACATTCTCTTTCGGATAATACTGAGTCCCGCCGCATTGAGTTTCTTAGAGTCTGGCTTTGATACCAATTTGTTACAGGTCGAGTTATTCAACCGAAATGACTAACCTATTATTGGATGTAATCCCCCTTCAATCATCAAATGTGCAACTCTTAGGTCTCAACACAGGTTAAGTTTGCATATGTATATTTCCACTAAACATTTTCCAAAGGGTTCTGAATGAAACACTTGCAAACTTGCCATACAATTAAACTTACTAACAACATCCAAAATGGCTATATATATATATATACTACGCAGGTACAAAATTAATATTCTTCTGTAAATGAGTTGCTGCTCCAAACGAGCCCATGAGAGTTAAGCAGCTACCGGTACTTCTCATTCTAGCGGTAGAGATGGTCATTGTTGTCCACAAGCCTCTGCCTCATGATTTGATCCATGCTCAGATAGAGTTGCATTTCCTTGCTCTTAAGAAAAAATTCCTGCAACAAGATTTGGTGTATCAAAAGAGGGAAAGCATATCGATGTGTGTAATATCAAGTGATGTATTCAACATAAAGCAAGTCTACTATATTGCCTGGTGATTTTTGATCAGGTAGTCTATGCATAGGGGATATCATAGGCAAAATAACTACAAAAAATGATGGGAATTGTAACAAAAAAGGTCGGTAGATATAGTCGTCGAGAAACATATGCATCACACCAACAACATAACAACTTAAGAAGTGTATTAGAAATTTTGACTTCAGTTTACCGCCCATAATTGGAGCGTGAAGTCTCCAGCGAAAAGTAAAATATGGATTGTCAAACTGGTTCCTCTGTCTAGCAAACGATGGACAATGTTTACTTTCTAGGCACCGAGAATAGACTTGCTATTTAAAATCAACATTGAACTCAAATATATGATTCCTAAAGTTTCATTAAGACTCCTTAAACTTTCATTGAAAAAACCAAGACAAGTTACTCCATAATCAATCGTTATTTGACTCAAATCAAGACAATTGCTTCAGCAAGACTATGCATGTACTCTTGGCGACGGATGACAATGGCAATTTTGTGTCACTAGTTAAATTTTCACAAGTAAAAAGGTATTGCGGGTTCTTCAAATTTCATCAAAGACTACAAAACGAAAGGTGCAGATAAAGTTCTAAATACTGAAATACTTCGTTATCTAACTCGACTTTATCTAAAACTTAAGTGATATCATACTTGGGATGTTCAGCAGAGACTTGCTTACCTCAGTGAGCTTCTAATATATTTTAAAAACCAATATTTACTGTCTTCACTTTCGATTCCCTGAGTAGATGCCGACAAAATTAATGTCATAAATGAGAGTTGCATTGGCCGGTATATTGCAGTCACCTACATAAACCATATCATGAATGTCAGTTTCCAAATAATTGTTGCAACAATGACGGATAGTGTATTTCCTTGAACAATAAATGTAGTACTAATCTTATTAGTAGCCACACTATCTCTATATAGCCATAAGGAGTTTTCTGCAGACTACACGTTATCCTCTAATCAATGTTTTTACTATCATCAAGTGTTCAAATTGGTTCATCTTTCACAAGTACATAGAATTGGACCAGTATCCCAAATGGGCAGCAAAAAAATTCTATTTTTTATTGATTGATAAAACATAAGTAAGGAAAGATCAAATTTTCAACTATAAGTTTGAATCTTGACGAGTCTAGAAATGAAAATCAGTAATACATAACGTCACCTGAAAAGCATCCTGCAGGTTCTGGCCCATATGCTAACTCTGGTGGAATTTGAAGCTTACGTTTTCCACCTGAATGAAATTAGCAGTGTGAAAAATATGCAGGAAAGCCTGAAGCGATACACAAATACAAACTCAGAGACAATTTATTATCTTCAATATCTTACCCACAAGCATTGGAGGTACTCCTTCCCCACCGAAAATTCCCTGATCCAAGCCCTTAATGACCTGGACACATATACATGTTAAGATTAAAATTGGGACAAAATGAGAACAGCCTAAATCCGCAAACACAACACTGCCAGGCTCTACATAATCACATTTATAGTAATGATTTTGCTTTACTGTTTTATACACACTAAACTGATCCGATTTCAAATTGAAAAGCTTCGACACTTGTATAAACAGGGTGAAAAGGTGATAAGACACTGGAACGATTGACATGTAGATTGGAGTTAATTAATTGTTGACTAACTGAGATAAAAATTTTACCTTGCCAACTCCAATGCGCATAGTAAGAGGTCTAGATCTTTTGTAGCTGCTGTCGAAGACTATTCCATCAGCAAACCTTGCCGTGTAGTGAACCTATACATTGAAATAAATACAACTCATGAAATCTCCATTAACTAGTAGGAATTTTTATTAATTTTATCAGACAAGCTTCTGACAATTGACAGAAAACTGAATTCACCACAAATTGAAAGAAAAATGTAATTGCCAGGGCCAAGGTCCAAGCTTGATGGAATCAAACAATGACAATCAAATAGCAAAACCACATAAATACCGTTTTTACACAGACTAAAGCAACCCAATAGCCCAAAAAGACTTAACGAAAGAATAAAAAACAAAATCACAAACTCACATTGATAAGCTCAGGATATTACTCATTATAACTTCAAACCTCACAAAGGAACCATTTTTACACTAACTAAACTAAACATTATTAACCAAAACTAAACCAACCCAAAAAAACACAAAGAAAAAAAAAAGCTGCAAACTAACATTGATAAGCTTACTCAAAATAAGTTCAAACCTCATAAAAATACCATTTTATACAAAACAAAACCAACCCAACCCAATAGCCCCAAAACACCCAAAACAGACTCACATTAATAAGCTCAGGATATTACTCAGTACAAGTTCAAACCTCATAAAGATACCACTTTTATACAAACTAAACAAAATTAACCAAAGCTAAACCAACCAAATATACCAAAAAAAACACAGAAAAAAAAAAAAAAACAGAACCTCATAAATATACCATTTTTATACAAACTAAATTAAACAAAACCAACCCAATAGCCAAAAAAACACAGCAGAAAGAAAAGTTCACAAAGTCACATTAATGAGCTCAGAATATGGAGCCTCCTGGCCAGAGCCAACAGAGATGTCACAGTAACCAAGGCCAGAGCGAACAAAGTTGAATTCACAAGGAGGGTCAGCCACAGTGGCGTAGTACTCAATCCTTGTGGCATCAGCATCCAGAGGCGTCAAGGCCATGAAGGAGGAGGCCAAAAGGCCAATGCCCACATCAAGAACACACTTCTTGGGGCTGAAAGAGAGATTCTTTGGCTTTGAAATTTGTTGGGATGAATGTGAAGAGGAAGAGCAGAAGGTTGGTGAAGTTTTTGGAGGTGAAGTGAGGGAAGAGAGAGTGGTGGTGGCGGCCATTTGGTTTGAGCTTTGAGGCTGAAGACGGAGTGGCTTTGGGTAACGGTTTGAAGTGAAGGAGAGCTCATGGCTTTCTGGGAAAAATGGATAGTGAAGTGGGACTGATTTAGAGGAAGATTTTGAACCGTAGGATGTGGATAAGAGATTTATTAATCTTGACTATAAAAAATATTATTGAACCCGTAATATTCTCAATCTAATGTTATTCTTTTTAACATAGATTTAAGATTCAAAGTTTTTTATTAATATAATTTTTTCATCTCAATAAGATTGATAATATATATAATTTTTTTTATGTATGTAGTTAATGATAATGACCCATAATATTTTATTGAAGTGTAAACGACTTTTTCCTACCCAAATAATGGTTTAATAACATTTTACCACTCATAGGCTTTTAAAATAATATTTTACTACTCAAATTTATATTTCGGCAGTGAACAGAACAGAAGGCAAACTTAGTCCAGACTGTTGAGGTTTTTGAAGAGGGGAGACCAATGGATCTTTTGGTGGTGAAATGCTGAATTTGGGTGGATGGAATTGATTGTAATTTGACTTGGGAATGACGATTGCGTAAACCCTAATCGCTCAATTGCCTGCGATTGACGGGAATCGATGAGAGTAAGGTTTAGGGGTTTTGGTGAATGATGATCAGGAAAGAGAATGGTGGTGGTGAGGGGTCTCTTATGATACTAGAATCGAAAACGGAATACAAATTAGGATAGTAAAATGGTATTTAAAAAATCTGTAGATGAGAAAGTGTCATTAAGCCATTATTTTGGTGGGAAAAAGTCGCTTTACTCTTTTATTGAATAACAAAAATTCTCCAATATTTTTTTCTATCATTAAGTTTTGAATTTTAATAAAAATGGCAAAAGAATAATTCATTAATTTATGATAATAGAGATATATCATATAACTTACTATTGATCAACGAACAATAACTTGTGGTGATCTGATTATAAAAGAGCAAAAGAGAATCTAAATTTACATAGTTTTCTGAGTTTGAGTCTCCGTAGTCCCTAATAGGGGTGACCACTAAGAACTCTTATTCAACCAGTAGTTTTAGGGCCTTAATGATTAGTTGAGGTACGAGTAAGTTGATCCGACACCCTTGGTAAAAAAAAAAAAAAAGTGTTCTTTCAAAACCCTCACGAGAATTTTTTATTATAATTACTTATTATGTAGTACAATTATTTATTTATTTATAAATACAGTATTTATAAAGGGAATAATAATTACACAAACCTCTTCCATTGAATGTTTGATATATGATAATTAGTCTTGGTTAAGTGTTAGATAATTAATGTAATTAATTTTAAAGAGTATTAAATATTAATTTCATCTACTAATTAATTATACACCGTTTTCAAATGAATCAAAACCAACTTTTCCACTCTTCTAGGTGAGGTTTTAACCATTTACTCTATGACTCTTTCTTTACTTTTTTTTTTTTTTTTCTTTGAAATACTTGTTTTGAATTTGAACATGAAAATTGAAAATATATAACCAAAAAAAAAAAAAAAAATCAATCACTAATTAGAGTAAATAAAGTCCTTTTCTTATATGAACGTTCATATTCTCTTAAATTTCCGATCATATTCTACTAACACCAATTAACGGTTTATTAACGAAAAAAATACTAAAAAAACAAAGTTTTAGACTAATATTTCCTCCTTTTTAACATTTATAAACAAAAAAATATACATATATATCAAGTTTTTTTTAATAATAATTGGTAATATCTATTGCATATATATATATAAGAAAAAAATCAAGTATAAACTCTTAAATAATTTATTGCACGTAATTAAATCCTTGTAACTCTCCTTCATTCTCTCATCGTGTATATATATATATATATATATATATATATATATATATATATATATATATATATATATATATATATATATATAATCTTCTACTCCTTTAATTAATTAATTAATTCTGGATTGAATATTATTTTGAGAAGAATGGGTCGTGTAAAATTACAAATAACAAGAATAGAAAACACCACAAATCGGCAAGTGACCTTCTCTAAACGAAGAAATGGACTCATCAAGAAAGCCTACGAACTCTCTGTCCTCTGCGATATTGATATCGCTCTTATTATGTTCTCTCCCTCTGGTCGCCTCAGTCTCTTCTCCAGCAAACGAAGGTCTTTCTTTCTTTCTTTTATTTTTATTTTTATTTTAATTAATTTGCATGCATGCATTTTCATCCTCTTTATTTTTTGTTTTAGGATCGAAGACGTGCTTACTCGTTATATAAATTTGTCGAATCAAGCAACAGGATCGTAAGTTTTTTTTTTTATTCAATTTTCATGTATATATATTTCTTCGATATCAATTGAGAACGACGACACTGACATAGATAATTCTTCTATTTTTGTGCAGTATTATTCAAAATAGAGAGGTATAAATTTCTCGAGATTTATATTTTACGACTTGATCGAACATATCGAAACTAGATATATAACATACTGATTTTGATTCTTTTATGAAAATATTGCAGTATTTGCTTAGCACCATAAAAAAAATCCAGGCAGAAGATCATCAGACTGATCTTCAACTTTCTAAGTATTTTAATTTCTATTTATAATTAATTCTCTCTTAATTATCATTTTTATATATAATAGGCATCTCTAATTGAGTTCAATATTTTTCATACAGGCCTGAGCTTGTTAACAAAAATATAGAGGTAATTAGAAGCACATAATCTATTATTATTATTTTCGAATAAAAATTCTTATACATAGATGTATTAATTTTTTATACGAAATTTCGGTGAAAAAATTTGATGTAGATTTTAAAAAATTTAGATCGTTCGCGAAAAAGAATGACTAATAATTAGTGTTAAATTTATTTAGGGACTCCGACAAGAAATCATAAATTTGCATCAACAACTTCAGATATCTGTGAAGCAATTAAGGTTAGAAAGCAAGAATTATTAATTAACAAAATTAGATATTAATCAAACAAATTATTATTATTATTATCAATATTAATTAATTAATTAGCTTATTTATTTTGCATAATTCATAGGAAATATGAACCTGATCTGCAAAAATTGTCAACAATGGTGGAAGTTGAATCCTGTGAGAAAAATTTACTAGAGACCTTGGCATGTATCTCACAAAGAAAGGTTAATTATTTCAACCTCTTTTTCGCATTAATTTTTTATTCAACGATCGCGAATTGATCGTTTTTTTATTTTTTGTTCTCAGAAACAGCTTTCGGATTATCATGTATCATCGTACAATCCGTTCAATATGCCGATGTATAATGACGCCCAAGGTGGGGTGTCAAATTCTTTAGAAGAAGAGGTTATTAATTGGTTGCCTAATGAAATCAATGGGCAAAACCCTAGCCAAATTCGTGCAGGATCTGAACCATCCACAAGTATTAATCCTATGAGGTAATTAATTAATTAAATATTTAGTTTAATCATATAGAAATTTATTAATTAATCCTTAATTGCAGCTTGGAAGGATTCAACATCAGCAATTTAAGTAATAATAATAGTGATGAAAGTCTTTCTCCCTGGCATCAATACACTGCAACTGAGCTCCTCACTGCCTTCCTGACCCCTAACTCATTTCTACAACTTAAGGTAAATAATTTTTTTTAGAATCCGAACACTCATTTACCCGCTTTGGTAAATAATAAAATATACTGAAATTTTATCTGTTAGTATTGTTTGACACCAATTACGGTTTGTCATTGCAGGATAATGATGTTGAAGGTTTGGACATGACGACAATGGTGTCACAACAGCAGGTTGAGGCTGCATCAAACTACCCTCAAGTGATATCGAGCGATCGATGAAGGTTCGAATTAATTAATTGACCATAAGATCAAATAACGAAATTATATCTAGAAATTGTTAAGAACTTCTCTTAATTTATTTATTTTGGATTTTAAGGTTTATGATTCTTCAGCACATTAATTAACCGAGTAAATTGTCGAGGTCATCCAAGTTTACTTCTATATCCCAATTTAGGTCATCCAAATCGCAGGGGTCATTAAGTAGATTTCTTGTTGTACTCAATGCTCGATCTCCTTTCTCAGCCTGAAAAAAAAAAAAAAGTGTTTGATTAAGTTTCTTTGTTAAATCTTACTTGCCGGTTTCAAAAACTAACGATGTTGCACTTTTCTTTTCTGAATTTAACGTTGGACTTTGAAAATTGAGGATGACATTGTTAGTTTTCGAAACCAAGAGGATCAGATGCAAGAATAATCTCACCATCTCGGTCTCAGAAACTAACGTTATTGTCACGTTAAAGTTAATAGAGTACGAAGTGATGTTGTTAGTTAGTCTTTGAAACCAAGGGGTGAAATTGTCTTTCGTAAATTGATAAGGGGTAACGTTGTAATTTACCCTTTTCGAAGTAAACCATGCATGCATAATGTATCTCACCTCATTAGGAAGATTGTTCGGTTGATCAAGGCCTCCATCGCAGTTGCCATTACTGATGTTGTTGCTGATAGTTATTTTCAACGGCACTGATGGCGGTAGTACTGGTACCAATAAAGCAAGGTACTTCAAGATTATTGTTGATGGTACCAGTAGTATTCACAGCATCGGTAACATTATCGGTGAAATAGGGCTCATAATTGTTGTTGTTGTTATTGGCAGTAGCAATAGTGAGGACATTAGTGTAATTTCCAAAGAGACAATACCAAATAAATGAAATTAGAAATAATATAATGTGGAGCGTCACAAAAAAAACCTTATATTATATAAATATATATATATATATTATATATACCTCTCAAAGTTCATCTGATTTGTGTTGAATGTACCATTAGCAATCCAATTTAGCTCGTGAAATTCTGTTGGAATCTCAAGTGTAATTCGATCTCCTATTATCGACTGCTGCAATCAAAATAAAATAATAATCAAAGAAAAGTAATATTAAATATTTATGTATAAATAATTAATTAGTAATTAATAAATAACCCACTTTTCTTTCATTGACTAATTCCAGAGAGGCTTTCGGGTTTTTCTCAATTCTTATAAGTTGAGATGGTTGAGGATACTGGTTGAGATCAGGTTCATAATCTCTGTCAAAATATGTCAAGATTATTCAAAATTAATTAATTAAGTTGTAATTAAAATAAAATAAGTTAATTAAATCAATTCTTACTTGAGTTTTTTGTTCAGAGTCTCGATCTCTGCTGTGCTCTTGTTAATTTGTAGCTCAAGTTCCTAATGAAAATTATTAAATAATTAATATAATAAAATTTGACCTAGTAATTAATAAAAAAATTTAAGAGTATATGTACTTACATTAATTCTTGATCAATACGAATCCAGGCACGATTGATAAAGGTTGTGACAATAATAATAATAATAAAAAAGAAAATTATTTAATGTCAGTAATATGAATTAAAGTTAAATAATATATAATGCATTTATTTATGAATTAAGAGTGATTTAAGAGAACAAACTGGTTCTTGAGATATCCAATTTTATTTTCATCGCCCCGAATGTGTTCAAGCTGCTTCAATTTCTCCGCCTTGTGACATACACAAGGTGCCCTTCTCTATTTATAATAAGAAAATTATATTATTAAAAACATTAATACAAATAATAAATCTTATTAATTAATCGAAACAGGTTTCATAATACGTACCGGTGAGTTCTTCGAAGGGTTACTTTTAATCATATATCGATATCACAAAAAAAGAAAAAAAAAATTAAAATCATTTAGCACAATCATGTTGAAAATTAAAAATAATTTAACAATGATAAAAAAAAGTATTAGTGTATACAGAAATCTTCTTTCTTATGGTAGATCGAGATAACGTTGAAGCACTTCTTCCATCCTAAAAACAAAAAATGTTAAAAAAGTACTTACATAAAAACATTTTAACTGAGATTGAACGATGCATATAGTTAATCAAATTGTGACCTTGCACAGCTACAAAATTCATAGAATCGACCGTGGGCAGAGAAGATGACGAGCACCATATCAATGTCACATAAGATGGAAATCTCATGAGCTTTCTTGATCAAACTATCTCTTTTGTTAGAAAATGTAATTTGAAATTTTGTTGAATCCTCAATTTTTTTTATCTCAATTTTTCTTTTTCCCATTGTGAGATGAAAAAAAAGTAGACTAAGAAGAAGATGAAGATGAAGAATAAAAGAAGATTATTTAGAGACTAATTAATTATTTATTTATTCATAAATCTTAAGGAAAATTGGGGTCATGCTGATGAAGAAGATTTTAATGTTGGATATTGTCAACTTAAATGAAGCTACTACTGTATACACTGGTGACTAGCTTTACTAGTTACAACTGGCTAGCATAGCCAATTAAAAGATGACACATCACTCTCGACAGTCCAAATGGCAACTTGTGTATGATATATTCATATAATTTATTAAGAATCTAAAAGGAATCTACAAATAAAATTGGAAATAAAGAAATATGCTAAATTTAGTTTTTTTTTTAATTGGTCAACTGGTAGATTGCAAAATATTAACTCTATCCGCATTACAGGGGAAAGTAACCCTTAATCAATATTTTAGCTGACGTGGCATTATTTTTTTTGAGAAATTAATTATTTAGATTCTTGAATTAACTAAGAGACAAAGTCAATCTCATATTGTAAGATGATTCCTCGTGATTCGAGCCTGTGCATGAGGTGGTTGTACATTTGTGTTGACTTTGGGTTTTCCAAATCAAAATGTGAAGGTACAACCATAGAAGCATATTTGATTGATTATTTTATGATTTATTGATTTTGTATTTCATAATTTGTTGTAGAAAGAATGTTTTTAGTTTATATTAGGGGTGTTAAAAAATTGCAAAAACCAAATCGAACCCGTAACTTAACCTAAAAACCTATTAATCGAAAAAATATTTCGGTTACAATTCAAAGCGGATTTTAAGTTTGGTTTTTGATTCCGGTAAAAATAAAAATCGATTAATCGAAACCCCTTTTTTGAACCGGTTTATATATATATAAAATAAAAAATAATAATGATAATTTTAATCCCTAAATTTGCATAATTTCTTTTGTTATTTTCCATTGAGACTTATTTAGTTATTTTGTTGTTTTATTATGGATATCTCATTACGGACTTTATTTTTGTTTAATTTTAAACTTTTATTTGTATCAATTTTTAATGTATTGTTAATTGTGATAAATAGATACGTATGAATATTTAATTTTAATTTTAATATATATTGTTGATGTTTACAATTTAATTTAAGAAAAATTAAAAAAAAAAAATTTATCCAATAAAAAGGGGAAAACCGGTTAACCAAAAAACCAATTTTTCTCTTAAATCGATTCGGTTTCAGCATAAGAATTTTTTTGAATAAAAAAATCGATTCAATTCAAGAACCGGGTTTGATTAACCGCTTTTGAACACTCTTAACTTATATCAAAAGCACTCTTAACTTATATGAACGTTTTCATAACCATTAGAGCCACAGCAGCCGTGCGATCAATCTGATGATCATAATTCAAACCTCACAAATGATTAATCTCGCGTTTCACATTCCCGCCAGAACTAACAGAATCAAGTTCCACCACTCCCCTAACAAACCCACGCAACCATCATTTGAAAAATCCCTCTTCCTCATGCGCTCAACACCCGTCGTGTTCTCCACTCTCTTCACCTCCATATAAGTTCTCACTCACTCCTACTCTCTCACTTCACTGACATTTTCATTTTTTTCTCTCAAATGGCGAGTCTCTTCGTCCTCTTCGTTCTCTCTTTCTTCTCAATCTCCCAAACCAACGCCGTCACCGACCTCGAATCTCTCTTCTCCTCCACCACCACTGCCACTCCGCCGTCTCACCAATCACCACAGTCTGCACCAGACGTCACAGACCAGACCTCGTTCTTCTCACACACAGCTCTCCTTGAGTCGATCCTCTCTCACCTCGGCTTCAATGAGCTAGCCACGGCGGCTCCCTGTCTCTCCATCACCGCGGATGCGGCTTCAGCATCCACCACCTGGTCTGGTCCCTCCACACTCTTTGCTGCCTCCGACTCCTCTCTCCGCACGTGCATCTCATGCTCCATCCCCTCGCTTCTCCGCGAACACCTCATTCCTGGCCTCTTCACCACCGACTACCTCCGGAAACTCACCTTCGGAACCAAAATAGAAACCCTAGCCCCCGGCCGCTGCGTCACGATCACTTCAACCAAACACCAGAACGACACCGTTTCCAAACTCTTCGTGTCCGGCGTTGAGATCACTCATCCGGACCTCTTCAATAACGGCCTCGTTATTGTTCACGGCATCCAAGGCTACATCTCGCCTCTCTCGCCGTTATCTTGTGACGTGGAGCGGATGACGTCACTCTCGTTCCAGAATAATGATCACCATCAGAACCAGATCAACCAAGACAACCACTTGTTTCAAAACCAGCCGCCGATCATGCGGTTGATGTTACGCGACGCGATGCTCCGCCTCCGCAACAACGGCTTCAGCATTCTCTCGCTGGCCTTCAAGGTGAAGTATCCAGAGCTCGTCATGCTCAACAACATGACCGTGTTCGCTCTTGATGACGTGGCGATCTTCTCTGGATCGTACACGTATATCAGTAATATTCGGTTTCACATCGTGCCGAATCATTACTTGACGGTTGGTGAGCTCGAGAGGTTGCCGGTGGGTACCGCGTTGCCGACGCTGGTGAGAGGAGAGTCGTTGGTAGTTACCGCGGCCGGAGGCGGTGTCGGAGTTATGGCGGCGCCGTTGAGGATTAACTACGTGAGAGTGAAGGTTCCTGATGTGATGCGAAACTTGAAGATCATAATCCACGGTGTTTACTTGCCGTTTCCACATCTCCATCACAAAGCTGACTTGTACGATCATGTGGCGAGGGGAGCGGGTGGCCTCGGAGTATCAGACGGTGGAGATCATTTCGGTGAGGGTGCATGCTCGGCAATGAAGGGGCAGGACGGAAGTTGTGGTTTGGCCCCGCCGGTTTCCAAGATCGATAATAAGAAACCAACGGTGGAGATAGAAGATCATCATATGCTGTGATGATGACGTACCGTTTTATTGCTTAGTCAGCGTATTAGTCAACTGTTGACTCTTGAGTCACGAAAGGGTGATGACTCGTTTTGTACTGTTTCTTGTACGGTCTTTTGTAATGACTGATGATGACTCTAATATGTCTTTGTGAATAAAATTTGTAGTTTGGTGCGTTTCGTTTTGTTAATGCTTTTTTTTTATATTTGATTTATTTACAAGTTTACAGCTGCAAATCATGTTTCACATTAAAATTTTACATTCAAAATTGTTAAAAATAATATTAATTATCAATAATTTATTAATGTTCGACATTTGTCATTGTCAACGTCATATCAAATAATTTTGAAAATAATATTAATTATCGATAACTTATTAATATTGGTTGAGAATTTTGTTTATTTTAATTTCTTTAAATACAATGGTTTTATTAATTCCTTTTAAGGAAAAGGGATTAATTTATTTGCAACGAATTTTACAATGACTACTAATATGAAGTCATATTTTTAAGCTTTAAAAAAAAAAAAAAAAAAATTGTGTTGTAGTAATTAGTGCCCTACACAGCCCATAATAGAAGAAGGCAACTTTCCAAGCCTTTCAATTCCTTCCGCAAACACGACGCCCATACCCATATAAAAATGGGACTCTATATGGCAATGAAAAGCCCAAGCTCCAGGATTATCCGCCTGGAATCTCAAAGCGGTCCACCCATAAGGATGAACCGGCACCGTATTCTTCATGATTGGATTCACCAAATTGTACTTTCTTGGATCCTTGTACATATCAAACTTCCCTTCTCCGTAACCCAGTACCCAAAAATCATGCCCATGTAAATGCCACGGATGCGTCTCACTGGTGCTTCCATTTTCATTATACTTCGCATTCTGTAGAACAATATCCACCGTTGAATTGAAACTCAACCTGTAAATGGCACTGCTAGCAGTGCCATTTCTGTTCTCAGGAATATTGTAAATGTCATAGCTTGTTAAATTGAATCCGTTCGGAGGTGGGGTTTGATCAAACGCCTGAGTTAAGTCGTTTTTTAGTGAAATGAGATAAGGTATGTTGGGGAGGTTGAAGGAGACATTATTCACCGACCAACGGCGGTAGCCATTGACGAGATTTTGAGTGTTGAGAAATAGAATGAGCCTGTCTGAGATTGGGGGAGGTGGAGTGGTGAAGTTCTGATGAGCTTTGATGGCTAGGCTTTGGTTCAGCCGGGGCTGAACGTCGTCCCAGTAGGGGCCTGGTGGGGGAGCCGTTGGAGGGAGTCTTTTGGGGTTGTTTGGATAGTAATTCAGAATGGCTAAGCCTGGAGGAGTTTTGGGAGGTCGATTGACTACATTGGTTGTGGCCCAGTAATTTCTTGAAGGGTCTTGGTCAGCTTTTATCAGGACTGAATATGTTTCTCCTGAGTATATGAATAGGTTTTGTACCACAAATGGCTCTACATAGTGCCCATCTGCTTCCACAACAGTCATATTGTGACCCTGCATAAGAAAATTATATCAGGAAAAATCACGGATGTTAATTGAAGGGACATTAAAAAGTACCTCTATTTGGAAACTGAGGGCAGATAGAGCAGTCAAGCTGGATATCCTTAGCCGGAATGTTTTTCCAGGGACTACTGTCAATACATAAGGAGAACATTCAGGTTTTGATGCATCACAAAAACTGGAGACGTTTAAGCTTGGAGCGGTCAATTGAGAGCAGTTAAACTTTCCTTTCCCTTGTATCAGAAGAGACTGAAAGGCAAAATAGAAAAGAACCTTTTACAGTAATGTGTAAGTTTTATCTCTTTATGGTGAAATTAAGCATTTTCTGTAAAGTACCTGAGGCTCTTCAACCCATTGGAATGGAATGGAGGATAAGCCAGTGGCTTGTTCATGAGTGCTTTTATGGTACCAGTCGTTCAGGATGATGCTTCGATCGTAGTCATAGGAAAATGGTTCAGGTTTTTCCGGGGCTACACGAATGGATCCATATAGACCGGCTTCTCTTTGCATCCCGTAATGAGCATGGTACAAATATGTTCCAGGCTGCAGAAAATAAAACTAGGTCAATGATCTTCATAGCAACCCAATATATTTAAGTCTCTTATGTGCAATGAACTAGACAGATTAAAAAAAATGAAAACCACGAGATGGGTTTTATTAAAGGAATCTGGACGGAATAAGGAAAATTTTATCACGTAAAAAAGAAGGATAACACCTAAACAGAGAACGTAACGAATCTTACCCTTTACATAAGATTAAGTATAATAACAAAATCGAAAAAATAAAAATGAATAATATAAAAATACAAGAATCACCAAAACAAAAAAGAGTATGGATTATACGAAAAAGGATAGGCAATAACGTCAAAGATTCAACGTTAATATTTAAGTGTACTCGACACATAAATTAACAAAACCTAAATAGAGTGGTGCAAGACCAGTAAACTCACTCACCCTATCAACAACAAATCTGTATATGAAAGTTTCTCCAGGCAGAATTGGGCATTGAGTCACCCCTTCTGTCCCATCAAACCAAGGGGTTCCCTTCTGTTGAAAACCATAAATTAAATTAACTTACAATTCATCTTACAGAAAAATCAAAATGGAAATCAAATTAACTTAATCATCATCATCATGTTAATTACCTGCCGAATTCCATGCCAATAAATGGCGACATTCTCAGTTAACAAACTGTTTTTGAGCTCGACGACGATCGTGTCATTTTCCTTGGCCAATATTGTTGGCCCTGGAGTTCTGCCATTGACAGTAATCACCAGTTTCCTGAAGCAATCTGGAGACTTGTACTCATACTTCACTTCCCATTTGTATCTCCGAATTTTGGCCTCAACAAGCTGAACATTTACTAACGAGATGAAGATCAAATTCAACAAAGTAAATAGCTTTAACATCATTTTAATCAATTTCTTTGTCTTGAATTAAGCACATCTCCTCGATCTCTTGCAATATTTCATTCTTTTTATATTGAATTGTTATACTTGTAAATTTCCTGTCGATTATCCAATAAGTTGAAGTTGGACTTGGCCAGCTGCAGGTTGACAAAGGAAAGTACTAATTTATTAATTTTCTAAGATGATTTTATCATTCTGAAAAGCAAAGGAAATGTCCTACATATGTTGATTGAAATAGACAAAAATAAATAAATAAATGATGGGATAAGAAGTAAGAAGTGCTTCTGAAGCTTCTTGGAGAAAAGTGTGCGAAGTGAGAAGTATTTTGCCTTAAAAAAAGAAAAAAAAAAAAAAATATCAATATGGCGCAGTTGAATAGGAGAGTATTATGAGGTAAAATTTATAAAAAACTCTATAGGTTTGCTAATTTAACTAAACACTCCAATGTATAAAATTTTTGTAGAATGACAAAACACCCCCATCACCGCAGTACCAGATTTCAGCCACCACCTCCGAAATCTGGCCGGAAAATTGTGTTACGACATAGATCGATCGGATCTAGCAGGTAGAGCGTCGATATGGCCTTCTTCGGCCAGATCCACCATGAATCTGGCCGAAAAAGGCCAGATCTACGGCCAGATCTGGCCGTAGACAGCCACAAAGTCCATTTTTGGCCGTCAGCGACGACCAAAAATATGACCATCGTAGATCGGTGAATTATCGGCCAGTTCCGGTCGTGGTGTAGGCCGTTGTGATAAATTCCAGCTACCACCGACGGTGGTTGCCAGAATCTGGCAAGTATGGGTTTAGGGGGTGTTTTGTTAATTTTTAAACTTTTTTTCTAAGGGTATTTAATGAAATTAATAAATTTAAGGGGTCTAAAATAATTAAAAAATATACTAATATTTTTCAAATAATGTGTCAAACAATATTTGAAGAATAGGATTGGGAATATGGGTAGAAATAATGTGCCAAACGCACCCGACATGAATCATGGGTTAAAATACTTATTATTATCATCCGTATGTTGTAATCTGTTTCTACAGGTATAATCTAGTGGTTATATATCTTGTAGTGAAAATAAGAGGTTTAGAAATTAAATCTTTTCATTCTAATTTTAAAACGGATGAATTTAATCATAGTCTTTAACGACCATCTATATATTTTTTTAAGAATGATATTACACATACAAAAGAGTTCATACAAAGTCTTGCATATAAAATGATGTAACAGACTAACAGTACTCTTGTATTATCATGTCATTTACCATCATATTAAATGTGCATTTATTAACTTGGTTTTTATGTCATTTCATCAAATAATATTTTGACCTGTGTTTCGAAAACTGGATCGGACCCATCGTTCGAACTGGTTCGATCAGTGACGGCATCCCCTTTGGTCCGATCTTACGCTGAAATCGGTAATAGCAATCAGACTGGATTGGCTCGCGGTTGGACCATCGAGACAGTGTTGAATCACGATCCAACCACGAGTTAATCCAACTTGATTTCGGCACCGTTTGACCTCCTTGACACCACCATAAGAGTCGCCGACATCTCCACAACAAAACCCTACCATTTTCAGTCGTCACCAACCTGTTGTTCGTCGCTTGCCATCCACCTCTTATTCGCGCGACTAGCGACCTTCCTCCCTAATTCCGGTAGCTTCCAAAGCCTTTCAACCTCCTTGACACCTAGGGGTGTTCGGTTTCAGGTACCCTGTATTTTTTGAAGAAACCAGAACTAGAACCGACTGTTCCTTGAAATTTGGAACTAGAACCGGAACTGATAGTTCCTGTTCCTAGGTACCCAAAACCAAAACTTGTAACAACGATTCCGGTTCTAGTTCTGGGTACCTTGTAAAATTATATGACCCCCCAAAAGTTTTTAAAATGACAAAAAAACCCTTAAAAACTTACAAATACCCCCACCTGGCACTTGTAACAAAAATAAAATTACAAATTATAAATTCAAAATTACAAACTCCATTACTTTGTAAAGGTAGATTCTCAAAAGTCAAACCAACTTACTTTAAATGTTATGAAATATAAATATAAATGTATTTACATTACTTTTTTTACAAAAGTTTTTATTAACCCCCCTAATCTTTAATTTGATTTCATATTAGTCTCGGTTCCTGGTTCTTGGTTCTGGTTTCGGTTCCTAACTATAGGAACCGCATAGTAACAGTTCCAAAAATTTGGAACTGGAACCTACCCGTTGATGGTCGGTTCTGGGTAGGAACCGAAACCAAACCCCAGGTACCCACCGGTTCTGGTTCCAATAGGTTCTTTTGAACACCCCTACTAGTGACACCACCATAAGAGTCATTAGCATCTCCACATTAAAAGCCCCATCATCCCTAACTTTGATTGGTCGTCGATCGTCATCACCACTAGCCTCGACGCCCATATTGTAGGGGTGTTTTTGTTGGATTTCAAACCTGTAGGGACACATGATAATTTTGGAAGGGTGATTTTACTAGATTTCAAACCTACGGGGACTAATGGAATTTTACAGGGGTGTGTTTGCTAGATTTTAAATTTGCTAGAATTGCTAACGTCATTAGTCCAACTAACCAATCCAACCAGTCGCATCGGCCAGCTTGAGAACCGGGCCTTTGATTGGATTAAGGCCTGGTCTGATTTTCAAAACATTGATTTTGACACAATATTTTGTATAAAGTCTTTGTAAGTGTAGTATTATTATATTATTATTATTTTTAGATGTGGTGAGAGATCCGCATTTTCTTAGATTTGAACTTCCATATATATATAATTCAAACCACTTATTAGAAATATTTTTGTTTTTCATTTTGTATTTTTTGCCAATATGAAATGATAAGAGAGTTTGGGATGATGTCTCACTCACACTTGTATGGAAAGCGTTTTGTCAGTAATTTTAGAAAAATAATTTTAAAAAAATACCCTAAAACCATTAAATTAAATTGAACAAATTCTCGTATATATCCTATGAAAAATCTAGAATACCATGGGGGTACTACGTCACTTATTCCACTCACCAATGCATTTCACCACCTATGAATATTTTTTCTTTCCTTATCTTTATCATTAAAGTGATTGGTAGTTATCAATTTAAAAATATATGTGGCAACAATGTATTGGTTGATGGTACCCGTGACACTTCGCGAAACCTTTCAACCTCATACACTCTCTACATTTATTGCTCTTGTCATGACGTTGCAGAATAAGGTCATGAGACATGGTATTCCTATGGTGTGCATTTGTTTCTTAATCCTATTCTTATTCCAAATCAAAATGCATATTTGTTTCCCTATTCTTAAAATCATATTCAAAATTATTCAATTATTTTTAATTTGCAAATCTTATCTTGAATAATCACACAACTCTATCTAATAATAATATTTCAAAAATACTACTCTAAACTCATATCCCATTACTTTTCTTTTTGACTTATATATATATATATAGGGGCAGATGCTACTCAAATGGCCCACCCTCAAATTTTTTAAAAAAAAATATTAATATGTATAATTTTTTATTTTGACACACCGTAACAGAAATTTTTGAATCCATCCTTATATATATTGCAACGATAACTTGGTGTATCGACTATACAACCATGTATATAATTTTAGTTAATGGTTGTATAGTCGATACACCAAGTTATCGTTGCAAACCCTGAGATATTATTACAGCAAGGGATGACCAAAATTCTAAAGCTCTAATTCAAAATTATCTTGATTCATCCCACCGCGAGGAATTGCCAAAACATTTGACTCTTCATGTATTCCAATATAAAGGACTAGTCAATCAAATAATAGATAGTAAATGGGTCGGTTTGAAAATAAATGAATTGCTTGTCGTAGAATATTATTCTTGTCAAACTTAAACCTAACTAAAATAACAAACGAAGGTTTCATACAATTTTCCCCTTTCACCTAAGTTATATATATATAATTTTAATTAATGGTTGTATAGTTGATAAACCAAGTTATCGTTGCAAACCCCAAGATATTATTACAGCAAGGGATGACCAAAATTCTAGAGCTTTGATTCAAAATTATCTTGGTTCATTCCACCACGAGGAACTGCCAAAACATTTGACTCTTCATGCATTCCAATATAAAGGATTAATCAATCAAATAATAGATAGTAAATGAGTTGATTTGAAAATAAATGAATTGCTTGTCGTAGAATATTATTCTTGTCAGACTTAAACCTAACTAAAATAATAAACCAAGGTTTCATACAAATTTTCCCCTTTCACCTAAGTCATATATATATATATATATATATGGGTTGGTTTGAAAATAAATGAATTGTTTGTCGTAGAATATTATTCTCGCCAGACTTAAACCTAACTAAAAAAACAAACCAAGGTTTCGTACAATTTTCCGCTTTCACCTAAGTCATATATATGATCTTTTACGAGCTCTAATTCAAAATTATCTTGATTCATTCCACCACGAGGAATTGCCAAAACATTTGACTCTTCATTCATTCCAATATAAAGGATTAGTCAATCAAATAATAGATAGTAAATGGGTTGGTTTGAAAATAAATGAATTGCTTGTCGTAAAATATTATTCTCGTCATACTTAAACCTAATTAAAATAACAAACCAAGGGTTCGTACAATTTTCCCCTTTCACCGAAGTCATATATATATATGACCTTTTACCATTTTATATTTGGAAGTACAAACTTTGACATGGTCAATTGAAAACGAAAGCTAATTAACGCGTTAATTATTTCATTTTCAAGGTGATTATGAAATATAATCAAATATTTAATGACTTCAACGGGTGATCAATAGAAAAAAATTGAGTGCCCCTTTTGTGGCTTTTGTTAATTATTTTCTTCAGATTCATTGTCTTCTTGTGACAATTGATATTTAGATTTTGTAAAAGATTATGACAATGATTAATATTTTAATTAAAAAAGAGGAGCATACGATCCAAGGAATAGTTGAAGCTTATACTATTGAAATTTCCTGGCATTGAGTGATAAATAAATTAATATGGATATTATTATTTATTATAATTGATTTGTATACAACAATGCACAGAAATTTCGAAGCAATTTGTTAGTGAATATAAGTATTAATATTCAAGTTGTCAATTCTTTCTCTAGGAAATGGATAACTATAGCATTCGCTTTTTAAAAATTTAATTCAGCAAACGTTTTTTCATTTTTTTTAATGTTTAAAATATGTTACTTGCTCAAATACTTAATAGCTATAATTTTTTTTTTTTTTTGGAGCGAGGTGTCCAAGTTAGTTTACATGCTCCTCAACTTAATCCTCGATGGCATGGACTCCTTGAACACCCTACTAGACTAAATCTCTGGTGTTTAAATCCCCGATGTTCAAGGGATCCATCACCCTACAAACCCAATGGGCTATGTAACTCACAAATGTGGTAACCAGACTAAATCCTCAATGTTTAAGAGGTTCATCACCCTACAAGCCCAATGAGCTAGGTAAATCACAAATATGGTAACTGGACTAAATTCCCGATGTTCAAGAGGTCCATCACCTATAAGCATAATGGGTCAGATAAGTCACAAATGTGGTATGTGTCCACTTGATGGTACTCAAACACAAGACTTCTGGGTAACTTAAGGTCTTGCCATTCGACCACAAGCCAAGTGGTCAATACTTAATAGTTATTAATCTAAGTTTTACCGAAATCCAAAATTAGGTAAAAATTAAACAAGAATATAAAGAGTTAACATTTTTCAATTTTTAAACTAGAAAAAATAAGTATTTGTGGTGATTGATTCTTATAAATTAAATCAAATCCTTCAGGAGGTGGATGATCGAATGCATTAGATATGTTGTCCTTGAGAGCTATAAGGTAAGGTGTGTGAGGCAAGTTGAGTGAGACATTGTTGATAGACCAACGGTAATAGCCATCGACAAGATTTTGTGTGTTGAGAAGAACTATCGTTTTGTCTCGGTCGGGGGTGGGGGGTTGAAGAAGTTGGCGGGCTTTGATGGCTATTCCTTGGTTAAGGCGGGGAGCAATGTCGCTCCAAAGAGGGCTAGGGGGTGCAACTGTGGAAGGAGCTGCTCTGCATCGGTTCGGCTGGTAATTGAGAATGGCTATGCCTGGTGGAGTTGTGGCATTTCTGGCCACAACATTGGTTGTCAGCCAATAGTTTCTTGAAGGGTCTTGGTCAGTTTTTATCAGGACCGAGTAGGTCTCTCCCGAGCATATGTTTAAGTTTTGTACCACAAGTGGCTCCACATTCATCTGCTTCAACAACAGTCATATTGTGGCCCTGCATATGAAAATTGGATCAGAAAAACAATGTCGAGTCTGAAGATTCTAAGATGGACTTGAATGAAAAATATAAAACAGAAAAGTATTTGAGAGAAACGAAATACAGAGCTAAAGAATTAAGAAACAAAAAACTATTTATTAATTGACTAACTGTTCAGATAAAAGAATGCCGCACTTATATAGCGCCTACAAGACGAACCAAAAACGTCACCGTATGACACTCAAGTATTAAACTTTTACAAAATAGTCCTTGAGCTTTGATCTTTTACATAAACACCCTTCTCACTCACTTCTATACTCAATATTCTCCCTTAAACCAAAATACTTGATATTGATACAGTACTTGAACAACACTATCTGACACCATCATTCTCCCTTATATCAACATTCCCCTGTAAACTAGACATTCTTTAGCTTTATTCTGCATTTTCACCAGTTTGGTAATTTAACCAGTAAAATACACTTTCAAACTGAACTTTTAACCATCAGAATTGAGAGTCAAAAAACAACTCGGCAACAATCAATTACTTCTACTTTTACTCTGCATATTTGCAACTTCTTGCAATTTCTTCAAATCTGCATATTTGCTTCTTATTCTGCATATTTGCATGATTTTTTTTCTTCACACAGTCAGGCCAACTACTCAACACACTTCAAATCCCAACTCATCATACTTCAGACTACCAACATCTCAACTCTTTCCAAAGAAAATCCAACTAACTACTCAACACATTTCAAATCACGAGCTTCTTATTCGCATATTTGCATGATTTTTTTTCTTCAAAGACAATGCCTTAACTACTCAACACACTTCAAATCCCAACTCATCATACTTCAGACTACCAACATCTCAACTCATTTTCCAGCAAAATCCAACTAACTACTCAACACATTTCAAATCCCAACTTATCATACTTCAGACTACCAACATCTCAACTCATTTTCCAGCAAAATTAAACCACCAACTCAACACATTGCAAACCAACTTATCATACTTCAAATTACCAACATCTCAACTCATTTTCCAGCAGAATTAAATCACCAACTCAACACATTGCAAACCAACTTATCACACTTCAGATTACCAACATCTCAACTCATTTTCCAGCAGAATTAAATCACCAAATCAATACATTCCGAACCAACAACTCATTACATTTCGTACTACCAACATTTTCTACACATTCTCCAAAGAGAAAAATTTTCCAAAGAACAAAAACACCAACAATTCAACACATTTCGACAACAACTCATCAACTCATCACATTTTAGTCTACCAACATTTCAACATATGAATTTTCCACCAATCAACACATTCGAACCAACAACTCATTACATTTCGGACTACCAACATTTTCTACACATTCTCCGGTGAAAAATTTTCCAGGTAACAAAAAACACCAACAATTCAACACATTTCAGACCAACAACTCATCAACTCATCACATTTTAGTCTACCAACATTTCAACATATGAATTTTCCACCAATCAGAACCAGGACACATCCATCCATTACTCATGTTGACTATTACTAGCACACTTAACAGTTTCATCAGCAGGAAGTTCAGATGTTACAGTAAGCTTGTCTCGCAGCATGATAAACCTAGTGTTAGGAAGAGCTTTTGTTAACAGATCAGCAATTTGATATTCAGAGGCAATGTATTGAACATTTAACAGCTTCCTAGTCACCAAATCTCTAACAAAATGAACATCTATTTCTATGTGCTTTGTGCGAGCATGAAAGACAGGGTTGGAAGAGAGTGCTCCAGCACTCATGTTGTCACACCAAATGATTGGAGTGTGACTAATATGAATTCCCAACTCTGAGAATAAATGTTGAATCCGACAAGCTCCCGTAGCTGCCTGACTAAGTGACCTATATTCAGCCTCTGTGGATGACAATGCAACTGCTTTTTGTTTTCGAGAGGACCACTGAACCAGATTACCACCTAGGAAAACACTATAGCCACTGGTTGATCTCCTGTCAGTTTCATCCCCAGCCCAATCGGCATCAGCAAAAGCTTCTAACTTGAAAGGTTGTGTTTTAGTAAAAAGAATGCCATGATGTAAAATGCCTTTTACATATCTTAGGATCCTTTTGCAAGCTGTCCAATGGGCTTCAGTAGGCTGCTGTAGGAATTGGCTAAGTTTGTTTATAGCAAAAGCTAAATCTGGTCTGGACAGAGTTAGGTATTGCAGGCCACCAATGATGCTCCTATATAGAGTAGGCTGATCAAATAGACTACTATCTTCTTTTCCAAGTCTAAGACCAGTAGCCATAGGAGAAGAGCAGGGTTTGGATTCTGCCATTCCAGCTTTTGTGAGAAGGTCTTGTGCATATTTGGTCTGAGTTAGGAGCAACCCATCTGTATTCCTTTTAACTTCAAATCCCAGAAAATATTGCACTTCCCCTAGAGCTTTTAGAGCAAACTTTTTATCCAAGTCAGCAACTAGAGTTGAGATAAGCTGAGTATCATTTCCTGTCACAAGAATATCATCTACATATACTAGTAGGTACATGAGAACATAATCCTTCTTATAAAAAAAATAAACTAACATCTGAAACTGAATTTTCAAAACCCCAATCAACCAATGCAGCTTTTAATTTATCAAACCAAGCTCTAGGAGCTTGTTTAAGCCCATACAAGGCTTTATTTAGCTTGCAAACCTGCTGTGGGTTGTGTTTATTCCCTGCACCACTAGAGTATCCTTCAGGAGGTAACATGAATACCTTCTTTGTTAGGTCTCCATTTAGAAAAGCATTGTTAACGTCCAACTGGTGAATGGGCCAATTATGATGCACTGCCAATGATAGCATCACCCTGATTGTGGCTGCCTTTACCACTGGTGAAAATGTGTCAAAATAATCCACTCCTGGGGTTTGTTGAAAGCCCTTAGCAACCAACCTTGCTTTGTATTTTTGCAAGGTTCCATCTAAATTTAGTTTGGTTTTGAAAACCCACTTGCATCCTACCACATTCATGCCTTCTTCATAAGGAACAAATTCCCAAGTATTGTTCCTTAACAAAGCCTGATATTCATTGTCCATGGCATGCTTCCATTCAGGACTTAGTAAAGCCTTTGTGACAGTCTTGGGC
Source organism: Pistacia integerrima (assembly GCA_026225825.1). Classification (NCBI taxonomy): domain Eukaryota; kingdom Viridiplantae; phylum Streptophyta; class Magnoliopsida; order Sapindales; family Anacardiaceae; genus Pistacia; species Pistacia integerrima. Next base: position 1,341,877 of record CM047740.1, on the reverse strand, counting down.
TCTGAAAGTATAGTAGAACTTGTAACAACAGCGTGATAGGCAATGTACTTCGGATTTGGTTTGTAATGACCAGTTTTGGATCGGGTTACCATGGGATGAGTATTCTGTGCTACAGTAGAGCTATTAGGTAGAACCACCTCCAATTCAGTATCAGGAATACTATTGTGAGACTGAAATTGAGTATTGGATATAGGAGACAGGTTACCAGAAGATTGAAGTTGACTGGCAGATTCAGAGGAGTTGAACTCAGCTAAAGAGATAGGATCTGCAGGTGAATTCTCACATAAACCAACAGGTCTTGGAGGATTCAGTTCAGTCATGAGAATAGGTGGTGAAGGTTGGGATATGTCAGGTTGTGACAACTGAGTTGGAGCATCAGATTGTGTTTGCTGTGTTGAAGCAGACTTAATAGATTCAACATGTAATTTTTCACCAGCAGATGTTGTTGGTGTAAACCAAGGCACAGCAGAACCACTAACGGCAGAAGTGGTCAGTGAACCAAGTGCAGGAGCTGCAGAGAAAGCAGTACCAGTTTTAAAAGGGAAATCCACCTCATTGAACTTAACTTGTTTCACAATATACACTCTCCCAAAGAGAAGCAAGCAGATATCCCTTATGAGACAGACGTAAGTCTGAATTAAGAAAAGCACACTTTTCAGTGTGATAGGTGAGCTTATGTCTGTGATAAGGTCTTAAATAAGGATAGCAACTGCATTCGAAAACTTTCAACTCTGAGTAAACAGGTTCCTGGTGAAACATGGTGAAATAAGGTGATAAGTAATTAAGGACTGAGGTAGGTAATCTATTGAGAATGTAGGTTGCTGTGCTAAAAGCTGCCCACCAATATTTTAAAGGCATTCCTGCATATGCTAGAAGGGACAAACCAAACTCTGTAATGCACCTATGCTTTCTCTCAACTCGCCCATTTTGTTGGTGTAAATAGGGACATGAATGCCTAAACATAATCCCATGTTGCTGTAGATAACTAGTAAAAGTCCTATACTCTCCTCCCCAATCAGTTTGCAAACACTTCAATTGATATCCTAGTTGCTTCTCTACAAAACAATGGAATTGTACAAATGTAGAATATGCTTCAGATTTAAGTTTCAGTGGATATATCTAGGTAAACCTACTGAAATCATCCACAAAAATGATGTAATATCTGAATCCCTCTTTAGAATTAACTGGAGTTGGTCCCCACAAATCAATACACTATCTCTAAAGGAACTTGTCCGAGAATTTGAAACAGAAATGTACATTGCTGCAATTTACCATATTGACATGCTTCACAAAAAAAATCTTTATTTCCAGCCAAGGATTGTTTTACATTCATCTTATTCAAAACAATATGAAGTGTCTTCACATTTGCATGACCTAGTCTTGCATGCCATAACATGAACATATCTGCATTACTAGTCTTATTTACGGTTCTAGGAACATGATGAACACTAGGAGAATCAGCAGTTGCGGTTTTATTGACTGAAGAAGTGGATGACAACAATGCAGTAGGTAAGCAAGAGAAAGTATCCAAGGATGAACCACCAGCTTGTGTGAACTCAAGTTGATACACTCCATTCTTGATTCTGCCTTGAAGTAGGACAGCTCTACTGTGTTTGTCCTTTACCAAACAACAATCAGAGTGAAACTCCACAATCACACCATTATCCTTAGTAATTTGAGAAATACTAAGTAGATTTTTTGCAATTTTGGGCACACACAACACATCCTTAAGATGAATCAATCTATTTGCATCATATGAATGTATTAACATCATACCTGAGTGAGTAATTGGAACAGATTCCCCATTACCAACCTGCACTTTAGAGTCTCCTCCATGAATAGATTTGAGCATCAGATTTGAACCATCAGCTGTCATATGGCTTGAGGCACCAGAATCCATATACCAAGCCTTGTCTTGAAGAGTTTGAGGTGTAGCAGTGGTTTGATAGGATGTTGGTGATGTAAGAGGGGCAGTATCCATAGTTGTTGACAGATGAATATTATAAGGATTTGCAGGAGAATTGTGCTGAAAACCAGATCTAGAATTGTGTTGAAAGCCAGGACCAGAGGAAGCCTTGGGCATCGCAGGAACTGAGTAGTCATGAAATCCTCCAAGGCAATTGGTTGAAACCAAGTTATTAGTATTGTGTGGTGTGAAATGGTTAGCAAATAAGGCCTGAACAGGATCTCCAGATCCTTCATCTGGAGTATTTGAGGAAGGAGCTTGTGAAGTGTAGACATTAGCATTGACCTGTGTTTGAGGATTGTAGGGAGCAAAGCCCTGATACTCTTGATCAAATCTATGATAGCTCTGTATGGCTGAGTGTCCTGGTTTGCCACACACTTGGCAAATCAACCTTGGTTTAAAGTAACCTCGACCTCTGCCTCTGCCTCTAACCATGTTGTTGCTAAACTGAAAACCTCCAGAGTTAAAGGGCTGATTATTAGGTAGATAACCAGGTCTGTTAAAAGTTGTTCCTTGGTTGTTATTGTTCTCAAGATCAACATTGCCAACATTACCAACTGCAGCATGTATAAAACCAGGAGTAGGAATACCAGAGTTCATGCTATTCTGATAGCCATAGTTGAGAGCAGAACCTGGAGGATTTCGTACTGGTACTTTGTGAATAGGTGCACTATTTAGTGGATAAGCAGCAGATGAGTTGCCATTTCCTTGTTTTGATGCAAAAAGAGCTGAGTTAAAATGCTTATGAAGGGTTGCCATAGCATAATGTTGTCGTTCTAACCTCATTTCATGCTTGTGAAGCATGAACTGAGCCTCTTGAATACTAGCAATGCTACTATTATAAGTCAGGCTCGCCACTACTGCATCATACTCTGGTCCTAGACCATCCAGAATATACAACAAAAGCTCCTCATCACTAAGATTAACACCACTATCAACTAATTCATCCCCTAGTTCTTTCATCTTAAGCACATACTCATTGATACTCAAGTCACATTTCTTTGTTGTTTGTAACATGTTTCTAAGATGCAGAGTCCTAGCCTTAGAATAGGATTGAAAATGTAGCTCCAAAGTATTCCATATTTCATAAGAGCTAGTACACTTAGCAACGTGTCTAAACATGGATTCAGAAATTGACGATAAAAGCCAGCTTACTAAGAACTTATCTGTCTTTTTCCAATTGAAGAATTTAGGGTTTGGTTCTTTTAATAATTCCTCAGATTCAGTAGATTTTCTAACTTGAAACATAGGTGGACAAATTTTCTCACTTGTAATGAAACCGTCAAGCTCATGAGATGCTAGAGCTGGAAAAATTTGAGATTTCCAGTGACTGTAATTTCTTTCCACAAGCTTTACTGAAATTGTGGGAAGGGTTGCATGCATTGCTGAATTGTTTGCGTTGGCACATCCAGCTTGCTCCATTTCTGACTTTGAAGAAATATTGGAAGATCCAAGATTCAATTGAGCCATTGACGTTTGTCTTAAAGCTCTGATACCATGAAGATTCTAAGACGGACTTGAATGAAAAATATAAAACAGAAAAGTATTTGAGAGAAACGAAATACAGAGCTAAAGAATTAAGAAACAGAAAACTATTTATTAATTGACTAACTGTTCAGATAAAAGAATGCTGCACTTATATAGCAGTTACAAGACGAACCAAAAACGTCACCATATGACAGTCAAGTATTAAACTTTTACAAAACAGTCCTTGAGCTTTGATCTTTTACATAAACACCCTTCTCACTCACTTCTATACTCAATAGAGTCAAAGGATTACATTCAGTTATCACTTGATTTGAAAGCTGAATCAAATACTATGTCTCCGCCTGTAATATTAATTACCTCAATCTGGAAACTGAGGGCTGCAGAGCAGCCAAGCTAGAGATCCTTAACCTGTAAGTTTTGCCAGGGGTAACTTTCAACGTATAAGGAGAACATTCAGGATTTAAATAATTACAAACACTTGTAATATTTATGGCTGGGTAGGTAAAAAGAGAGCAGTTGTATCTTCCTCTTCCGTTTAACAGAAGTGACTGAAACATAAAACAAGAAAAACAGATAAGAACCCTTTACAAAAATGTGCAAGTTTGATATGTTTCTGGTGAAATTATGGAGCTTCTGTGAAGTACCTGAGGCTCCTCAATCCAAGTGAATGGTATGGATTTCAAGCCAGTGATTTGTTCCTAAGTGCTTTTGTGGTACCAATCGTTCAGGATGATGCTTTGATCATAATCATAAGCGAATGGTTCAGCTTGTCCTTTAGGAAGTCTCACTTGAATGGATCCATATAGACCAGCTTCCATTTGCATCCCATAATGAGCATGGTACATATATGTTCCAGGCTGCATTCAACAAAACTAAATGGTTATTTTATTTGAAAACATTTTAACAGTATCGTTTTCAGAGAAAATAGAAGAACAGAGTCTAAACATTTGAGTTATATCTTCAAAAGTTTCTGAGCCTGGTAGGGCTCAGCCTCTCACCTTGTCAACAATAAATTGGTAAGTGAGTGTTTCTCTGGGAAGAATTGGAAATTGAGTGACTCCTTCTGTACCATCGAACCAAGGAGTTCCAATCTGAAACCAATCAAGAAATCAATCATTTAAGCGACCAAAAATCATTACTGAAATGACCTAAACTTACCAAACTTTTAATTCTTCACATTACCTGTCGAATTCCATGCCAATGGATTGCAACATTCTCAGTTACCAAGCCGTTCTTAGGCTCAATAATCATGGTGTCATTCTGCTCAGCCACAATGGTTGGCCCTGGACTTCTTCCATTAATGGTGATCACCAATTTCTTGATGCAATCTGGAGCCCTGTACTCGTAGCGCACTTCCCACTTGAATCTCTTAGTTCCGGCCTCAGCAGCAGGAATATTTACACCCGAAACGATCAAAACACACAAAACAAAAAAGGTTGAACATCATCTTTCTGAATTTCGAAGCCACAACAATGTCCATGGCTGGCTCCGAAATCTTGGAAAGATAGAAGCTCTGAGTTGGGATTAATTCTGTTTCTGTCATCAGCTCCTCCAGGTTTATATATAATATATTTTAGGAGCTCTCTCGTGATTTTCGTTTAGAGCGAGTAATGTAAAAGGGTGGAAAAGGTTGGCGAGCTGACCAAAAATAGTATGATTATTGATTTGTAAGATAGTTTATTATTGGCCTTACAATAAATATACAGCTAAAGAAATGAGTAATACTATAGTTACTGAATTTGTGCACCGAATGACGTAGCGAAATCCTGACCGTTGATTCATTATAAGTTAATATTAATCAATGGTCAGGATTTTGTCACGTCATTCGGTGCACAAAATCGATGTGTAACTTTCGGTAACTCTATCATTTTCCGAAAGAAATATGAGGGTAACTTGGCATATTCCAGCATTAAAGGGCTGGATTATATTGACCTTTTATTTAAGTTTTTTAAATCTTTCTCGGGTGTCCTAGTTGAAGGATATTAATATAATGAATCGACACAAAATAAGTTGAGTTGGTTTTTGTATTGATCTAAGAAAGGTTGGATTGAAACTAGTTCTAAGAATATGGTTAAACTTAAATCGACACAGAACTAATAGGGGTGATCACTGGAGCTCTTACTCGTCTGGTAGTTATAGGATCTCTTTAGATTATTTAAAGTACGCGCAAGTTAGTTTGAACACCTTATGATAAAATAATAATAATAATAATATTGGTTCAGTTTGAGGAGTTCTATGTTATTCCTTGAAAGGAGGGCAAACAATGGCGTCATATTGTAATTAATTATGCAGATATCTTATTTGCCTTTATCTGATACAAATTGCATCCATTTTTAATGGAGCAATACTAGTTTTACAAAGACACATACAAAGGGGGCATACAAAGACAATCCCCACCCTTGATTTTCCATGATTTTTCTCTCTCTTTTTCCGTTTTTTCTTTGTTTTTTTCTTCTGGATGATGTCACTTTGTAGCCCTCTTTGTATAGGTCTTTGTAAGAATAACATTTTTCTTTTTAATTACACCTTTGTTTGATTTACTTCACCGAGTTATTGATATTCAAAAGGTTAATTTATTATCCTACAACTTCTCAAGGTTTCAGTTTATTCTTCTAATAATCAAACAATGCGGTCTATTCTATTTCTGTTTCTTGGTTTTATTGATCTAAATTTTTTTTTGTTGCTTAGCAAAAGTAAAAGATGTACTTGAAATATATGGCTTTCACGGCCTCTGATGACACCGCAAGGTCTAACAAGTAGTGATGACAATCGGTCGGGCCAGGACCGGATACCCCTTGGCCCAGACCCAAGCTCAACCTCATGACAAAGGCCCAAGCCCGGCCCGGGCCTCTCACAGGTATAATAGGTAAAGCCCAAGCCCGACCCGATTGGTTTTTTGTAATCTCAGGTTTAGCTCAAGCCCGCCAATTTTTATAATGTGAATTTTTAAATATTAATAAATTTCAATTTTTTTTATATTTTTAATTCTAGAAACAATTTTTAAATATTAATTTATTTTTGAATAATCACCAAATATATAAATAACTTTCCACAAAGTGTATCCATCCATCTATGTAGGGTTTGGGAAAAATAAGTGTGTGTATATATATATATATATATATATATATATATATATATATATATATATATATATATATATATATATATATATATATATATATATATATATATATATATATATATATATATATATATATATAAGGGTGTTCAAAAGAACCGGTTGGAATCAAGGCCAGCGTACCACGGGTTTAGGGTTTGGTTCCAGTTCCTACCTAGAACTAGTCGTCAATAGGTAGGTTACGGTTCCAAATTTTTGGAATCATATCTGACATGCGGTTCGATTTGGTTCCTATAGTTAGGAACCTGAACCTGAACTAGGAACCGAGACTAATATAAAATAAAATTAAAGATTAGAGGGGTTAATAAAAACTTTTGTAGAAAAAGTAATGTGAATACATTTATATTTATATTTCATAACATTTAAAGTAAGTTGGTTTGACTTTTGAGAATCTACCTTTACAAAGTAATGGAGTTCTTAATTTTGAATTTTGAATTTGTAATTTTATTTTTGTTAACAAGTGCCAGGTGGGGGGGTATTTGTAATTTTTTAAGAGATTTTTTGCCATTTTAAAAACTTTTGGGGGGTCATAAATTTTACAGGGTACCCAGAACCGAAACCGGAACCGTTGTTACAGGTTCTGGTTCTAGGTACCTAGGAACTAGAACCGTCGGTATAATTAATATTAAAGGGTGCGTTTGGCTCCCTGTTTTTATCCATATTCCCAATCCTATTCTCCAAATAATGTTTGGCACACTATTCCAGAAATATTACCCTATTTTTTAAATTATTTTTAGACCCCATAAGGTTATTAATTTCACTAAATGCCCCCTGAATTTTTTTTTTTTAAAATTAACAAAAACCCCCCATCAACCCTCCCAACTCAGATTCCCGGCAACCACCGCCTGGTGATAGCCTTAACTGCATACAACGGCCTAAATTTCGACCATAAATGGCCGGCATTACCACCGATCCGGCCTTTTCCGGCAAGATCCACCTACGGATCCGGCCGGAAAAGGCCGGTCCGCCGCCGCGATGGCCAAAGAAATGGTCGTTGCGATACAACGACGCCCAAATCTTGGCCGTCGTTGATCGAAAACGATGGCCACATCTTTGGCCGTCGGCCGACGGCCAAAGATGGCCGCTGCTTTGGCCTTTTCTTACTTGGCCGACGGCCATAACAGCCTTAGCTCGGCCTTTTCCGGCCGGTATCCGTGGTGGATCCGGGCCGGAAAAGGCCATAATGATCGTTACGGCACGATCCGTCGGCTCGCGTGCCGTAACGAATTCTCGCGGCTGGCGGCGGCGGAATCGACACTGCAGGTGGTGGGGGTGTTTTTATCATTTTATATAGTAGGGTCTTTAATTAAATTAGTAAACCTATGGGCTTTTTCATAAATTTTTCAAATTTACCTCGTAATACTCCCCTATCCAACAATCCAATATTATCCTCAAAATCCTATCCAAAATACTACACCAAACGCACCCAAAATTGTCGGGTTGGGACGGAAGACATACCCAAGCCCGACCCGTACCCAAGGTCAGGCCTTAAAACCAGGCCCAAGCCCAAGCCCAAGCCCGTGAACATCAGGTAAATCTTGACCTTTTTGGGACGGGTCGGGTCGGGTACCTGAAAATATAAAGCCTATTGCCATCTCTACTAACAAGGCTCTAAATGTGCCGAGAGGCTAGATGTGGCCTTTAGTATCATCATGAGGCTTCACGAGCTAAACCCTACCCTCAATCCTTGCCCCAAATCCACTTCTTTACTACCACCTCGACAATGTTTCCTAGAAAAAGAAAAGTAATGATTTTGGATTTAGTTTGTAGAGTTTGAATCGTTGTATGTTGAATTTTTGTTTTTGGGTTTTGTAATAGTTGTTTGTAATGTTTATTAATGGTAGTGGTGGATAAGTAAAGATTTGATAAATTTTTGGGTAATTATTAAAAATTTCATAAGTTTTGGGGTAACGCAAAGTTGTTAAACTTATATAGAAGGGTAAAAATATCATTGTCCCTCAGAACGAGGATTTGGTTAATCTTGATCCCCAAGTAGTAGACCTGGCAAAACGGGTGGGTGGGCCGGGTACGGTTTGGGTTATACGGGTGCGGGTCCTTATACGGGTTGATATATACGGGTCCAATATTTTGGACCCGTGCCCTACCCTATACAAGTACGGGCGGACCCGCGGGTGGGCCCGTTTTTTCCCTACATGAAAACCATTACCTGTACTTCCCAAAAACAAAATAACAAAAAATAAAAATAAAAAACACCACCAAACGCACATACAATCCTCAAATTCACAGAAACAAAGCATGATTACATCAAAATTTCTCCAACAAATTAATCTCCTTTCTCCTCTTTCAATCGTTAAACGCCACAAAAACGGATCAAAACAATAACACAAACATTTCCCACAAAGGCATAAACTTTCAAAACAATTAAGCATTAAAACACAACCTTTATTCACCAAATAAAAAATGTCCATCATAACACAAACATTTAAACCTACATAAAACCTCACGAACACAAAATCCCAGATCAGGAAACAGAACAAAAACAACGAAACGAGATGTGGATATGTGTCGTTTCACAGAAAAGTGTAAAGACAAAGTGAGAGAGAGGGAAAAACCCTAGGTGGGGTATTGTTGTTGGGATCTCTGGTGCCGTTTTGAAAGGCTGCTGATGATCTTCGCACCCTTTTTTTCTCTGCTGCCCTTGCTTTCTTCATCTCTCTGTGGTTTTGTTTTGTGATTTGAGATGAGATGAGAGTGAGATTGTGAGAGGGAGGCGTGAGCGTGATTCGTGATGACTGATGAGATGCGGCCGCGATCTGAGACTGAGAGATCAGAGATGAGATATTGAGATGAGAGTGAGACTGTGACTCTGTGAAAGGGAGGCGTGAGAGGGAGGCGTGAGCGTGATCTCTGGACTCTGCGTGATAAAAAATTAAAAACTTAGGGATTCAGTGATACTGAATAGGGCAAATAAGGGTGCCCGCGGGTTCACCCATATGACCCGTGATTTATTGGACCGGGTACGGGTACGGGTCACAAAAAAATGGGTTTAATTTATTGGATCCGTACCCTATATTTTTTACCTGAGTACGGACCGACCCGCGGGTCCAGACTCGTTTTGCCAGTCTACCAAGTAGCAGGTGACTTTGTAATTTCCTAAAACATATGGGGGTCAACTGAAGTCGATCTCACATTCAAGTTTTTAACTAAACATTTTTATCTTGTAAAATGACCATTAAGCCCCTAAAATTTTCATAAGGTGCCGCTAAGCTTTCCCGCCCATTTCGGAAATTAAAATTATTTTGAAAAATTCCAGAAAACAATCAGTGCGTCACCGCCGTTTCTTAAACCGAAATCAACTCTCACATTTAAGTTTCTTAAACCCAGAAAAAACCTATCCTTACCTTTCTCAGTTTCTCTTCCCTTTTCGTCTGTCTGAACCCATCAGCCAAAATGGGTCGACCAGCGAAAAGGAACACCCGAGAGAAGCCGGTGGAGGAGAATGAAGATCCGGTTTCCAGTGCATCACCGCCGTCTAAGAAAACAAAGCAGCAGGACAGCGATCGGGTCGTGTTATTGAACAGGGAGAAAAAGAAGACCCAAAAGAACAAACCCGACTCCGAACTCTCCCTCGTTGGCCCGCCCGTTCCGGCTTCTGAAGCTCAGAAGAAATGGCCGAGTAGATATTCATATACTTGCAAATCCTCCTCCAAGGTTAAACTGATTTTTTATATTTTCCGGAAATGTTTTTGCTTTGGAGTTTCTGATTTTTTTTTTCTTTTAGAAGAAGAATGGAGCTCCAGCAGAGACTGCTCTTAATCGGTGAGAATTTTTATTTAATAAACATATTTCATTGATGATTAATTATTATTTTTTGTAGCGTACAATTGTTTATGGATAAAAAAGTGTTATTTTTAAAGCATTTTTTAGTTTATTAGAAAAAAATTGGTTTTTTTATAAAGCACTTCCGGGTAAAAGGAAATGAAACCCTTTTTCTCGCTTGTTCAAGAACAAAGCAAGGAGTAGTGATATTTTGGTTATCCAGATTTTTGGAGAGGTAAGGCCCCGGCTTCACTCCCTGATTTTCAAAGATAACGTGAGAGTCCGTAATATAATAACAGATTGGGATCTCCCAAGGGAGTGCATTGCTGTAGATGTGGGTATAGATCTTTAATTTTTTATCTATGCTTTCCTGTCCGTTTTGCATTATGCTTTATTTTGTAATCTGAGAAGCTGCAGTATGTGCAACTCTGAGTATGTTTGTGTGCACTGTTGTATTGTTGTGTTTGGAGGTTTGCTTTGTGGTGTTGAAGTGTGGGGGGATAATGAGGTGTATAGCCATGAAGATGGGTGTGTTTGTGATTTTGTTTTTTATTGGAGGACCGGCAGTAAGAAGGGGATGCCAGGGAGGGTCTTTGACTGCCTCACTGGGATGATTGAGTTTTGGATATGTTGGGGTATCAGGAGAAGACCAGATGACAGGTGGGGGGGCTGGGGTTCTTATTTTTGGAGGATGATCTGGTGCAGTAACCAAATCAAGAACTGCAGATTTTTTGCGGACTGCTGCAGGGTGTTTTATGGGTTTTGGGTGAATGTTGTGCTTGGTTTGGCTGCCGTTGATCAGCTCCATTGGAAGACAACAGTGAGGGGAGAAGGCCTAAATCTTATGCTGGGGACTACGGGATGTTGGCTGGATTCCAAAAGGGTGCTAAGAAGTACTGGAGTTGGAACTCGTTCTGGGTTCCTGAAGTTACAAATTGGTTTTATTGGGATTAATGGGTGCCGGGCTTGGAATTTTTTTTGGGGGCTGGATATCATAATGGAGGATAGGGTTCTTATGAAGTTGATCGGGGTGATGGATACGTGGGCTATTCCCTATGCAAGGTTATGCGGACCATTTTGCTTGGGTAGTTTTTTTTGAGCCAATTGCTTGGACAATTTGTGTGGGCTGTTGGCTGTTAGATTTATTCTTCTTTATATGGACTCACCTTTGGGTTGTGTTGAGTCTTCACCCTAAAACCCAAAACCTTAAATCCAAGTTTTTGATTTTGAAGAACTGTTTAATTTTTTTTTTTTTTTGGGTAAAGTTGAAGAAGTGTTTAATTGATATATGTCTAGAAAGTATTTTCTAACTTGAAAGATGGTTAAAACTTTTTCAAAGAAGACCTGATAATTTTATTTTTTAAAGTGTTTTTCAATGTCTTAATAAAACATTTTGCTTTTTTAAAAGCCTTCCATAGGGCTTCTAGCCACTTTTATTTATGAATTGATACATAATATTGTTGTATTGATTTCTCTGTTCTTGATATAGTGGATCAAATGAAAAGGAAGAAGTTCTACAGGCAAAGTGTCATTACACGAAAGCTTTAATAGATGGGTGTGAGTACAATCTTGGCGATAATGCTTATGTCAAGGTAACTTCTTAATTCTTTATCTTCTTTTTATTAAAAGTGTTTCTTAGTTCATATATTGATAATCACTTAATGTTCAGGCTGAGGATGGGAAGCTTGATTACATAGCTAGAATCATTGAGTTGTTTGAAGGTACTGATGGGGAGCCATACTTTACGGCTCAATGGTTTTATAGAGCTGAAGATACGGTAAGATTATTCTAGTTATTTCATATCTTTTCACCCATATCTTTATGATCTGTCCTGGTGTATTGAACTTGTAATTTTTGGTCATTTTTAGGTCATCAAGGACCATGCAAATCTTATTGACAAAAAAAGAGTATTTCTCTCAGATGTTAAGGATGACAATGCACTAAATTGTATCGTGTCTAAAGTAAAGATTGCTCAAGTTGCCTCAAATGTAAGAGTATTGCATTGTGCTTCCTTTAATATTGTTATCTTTTTAATTGGTGCATTCATATCAATATAAAAGGTCATAACTAATTCAATTAACAATGCAGATGAACTTAAAGGCAAAGGAGGAAAAAATTCCTCCTTGTGACTTGTATCATGATATGAAATACACATTGCCATACTTGACTTTTTCAAACATAATCACAGGTAACTTATATTGCTCTTATAATATGGAATTTTTCATTTTTCTGTTCAATTAATTGATGTTGTTTGCTTTATTAACTCAGAAATTGATAAAAGTGGTAGTGATACATCGACAATTTCAAGTGAGAGTAGTTCAAACAATAGCATTGGGAATTCTGAGATGAGTTTCTGGACTTGTATGCTGGCTGCGGTGCCATGTCTATTGGTCTGTGCATTGGTGCATCATTATCTGGAGTAAAATTAGTAACAGTAAGTAAATAATTGAAACTTGGTGATTTTTCCATTAGCTTTTAGTGAAAGGATTTGCATTATGTCAATATCAAAGATATTATTTTTTAACTAATTAGAAGCATATTGATTCCTTATTGTGTTTAACGTAGAGGTGGGCTGTTGACATAAATACTGATGCATGTAAAAGTTTGAAATACAATCATCCTGAGACACAGGTATAGTGTCTTTTTAAATTAGTACTCTTAATTGTTTATATGCTAAAGATTTTCAGTTAAGTTTGATATCGCATCAAAATATATTTTTTGGATGAGCAGGTGAGGAATGAGGCAGCAGAAGATTTTTTATCTTTGTTAAAGGAATGGGAAAAGCTCTGCCAGCAATTTTCATTGTGTTGTTTGGATAAAGAGCCAGAGCAGAGTTTCAACTCAGTTAACATAGAAGAAAAAGAGGAAGAAGAAGATGAAGAAGAAAATGATAAAGCCTCCAACGTTTCTGATGAGGAATTTGAAGTGGAGAGGTTATTAGCTATTTGTTATGGTGATCCTAACAAAGTGAAGAAACCTGGAGTGTATTTTAAGGTATCCTATATTTCATTTGGAAAGGATTGGCCACATGTTACATTTGTTTAATTGTTTTTGTTGTTAAGTTCTTTATATGACATATTTCATTACTGATCAAATTTTTCTTGATATGTTATTCACATTTTTCCTTGAAATGTTCGTTTCCTAGTTTGGATAGTTGTGGAGTTTCTTTCATTAGTTTTGTTGCATTGTTTGGCAAATTTATGGCATTGCTTTAGTTTAATTGTCTAATCAAAATCTGTATAGATGTAATAAAGGCAGAGAATTGGAATTTGAGATCTATTGATTGCAATAGTTACCCATTTCTTGTTTTGTTATTCATTGCCTTGTCTACCTGCCTAAGCTGGTCTTTGGGAGTTTGATTTTGTTTCAGTCTTGCCTCAATGCATTTTCCATTTGTCTGCCTAGAGTTTTAACTATATCACTAGGCAATGACTTCTAATAAAAAATGAACAAGGGAGCAAACATATGAGCATATTGGACTTATTTAGCTACATATTGACATGGATATAACATTCTTATCTTGTCATTGTTGAATTGTGAATTAATGTAGTTTGGTTGAGAACTTATGTTTTTGTGAAATGTATAGGGTTAACCAATATTTTTTCCTTGCTCTAAGGTTGCTTTTTATCTTAATATTCCACATTTTGTCATCTTGATAAACTTAATACCAACCTTTGATTTATTGTATGTGAATTTTAGGTGCGTTGGAAGGGATACGGTCCTAGTGAGGACACTTGGGAGCCTATTGAGGGCTTGAGGTACTCTATTATGGAATTGTCATTGCATTTTCTTCTTTCATTGTTTTCTTGTTTCTTGTATAACAAACTTGTCTCACTTTACATTTGCATTAGTACTTGCGAGGAGAAGCTGAAAGATTTTGTTATAAAAGGGTTTAAGTCGAAGATATTGCCACTTCCTGTGAGTTCCTTGTCATATATTTTCTATTGTTAGTGGATCTCTTTTATCATCATCATCATCATCATTATTATTATTATTATTATTATTATTATTATGTTTTGCATGATGTTCATTTTGTTGAATGTCTATGTAGGGCAATGTTGATTTTATATGTGGGGGGCCTCCATGTCAAGGAGTTAGTGGTTTCAATCGTTTTAGAAACTCAAAAGCTGCCTTGGAAGACATAAAAAATCGTCAGCTATTAGTGTTCATGGACATTATTGAGTTTCTAAAGCCAAGATATGTTTTAATGGAGAATGTTGTAGATATTTTAAAGTTCGCTGGTGGATTTTTGATTCGTTATGCTATCGGACGTCTTGTTTCCATGGACTATCAAACTCGATTAGGGATTATGGCAGCTGGTTCTTATGGTTTAGCACAATTTCGGATGCGGGTTTTCTTGTGGGGTGCTCATCCGTTTAAGGCACGTGTATTCTTTAATTTAATTTGAACATGACACCATGAGTTATGTGATCTTATCGACTTTTCTTCTTTTATCAGAAATTACCACAATATCCATTGCCAACTCATGAGGTCTTATCCAAGGGTCTTATTCCAGCTGAGTTTGAGGTATGTCTTTTAATGGATATGTGATCAGTGTTGGCAAAAATTTTACCAAATATTTGTCATTCATATAGGAAGTCACTGTTGCATATGCCAAGGACCAACCTTGTCAGTTAGAAAAGGCTGTTCGTCTTGATGATGCAATATCAGATCTCCCGCCAGTAAGTGTTCTCCCAAAAATATATCCTTAACTTTTTCAAAAAGCTTTAGTGTTTTGTGTTGTTTGATGAAATTTCATTCTCGTCTTAGGTTACAAATGATGAGAGTCAAGATGAGAGGAATTACGGGACAGCAGCTCGCACAGAGTTTCAAAAATATATTAGAGTAAAGCGAAACTGTAAGCTTAATCGAATTTATATTGCTCTTCGTAATGTAAATCTTATAAAATAGTCAACTAGTGAATTGTATTAAGTTGATCAACTTTTGCATCTTTGTAGATGTAGTCAGTCTTTCTACTCCTCAAAATGCACCACGTCCTGGGTTATTGTATGACCATCGACCGTTGAAACTTAACGAAGATGATTATGAAAGAGTCTGCCGTATTCCGAAAAAGAAGGTTTAATTGCTTTACCTAATAACATTACACCACTTTATTGGTTTTACAACTTTTTTGCGTACTTATTGTTGATCAGTTCTACCTATTCTTTGTTTTTAGGGTGCAAACTTTAGGGACCTACCAGGTGTCTTGGTTGGTCCGGATAACAAGGTAGTTTGGGACCCTTCCATGGAAAGAGTGATGCTTAAATCTGGGAAACCATTGGTAATACACTTAACTTAATCTTTTTCATCTCCCTTTTCATGAAAAGGTGTCTAATTGGTTTAATCGTTTGTATAGGTCCCTGATTATGCTATGACCTTTATCCGTGGTACATCAACCAAGTAAGAACCAGTTTATTCTGGATGAGTTGTTACTTCTGATGGTTCACTCTCTAATATCTTATACCTTAATTGATTTCAGACCATTTGGCCGCCTATGGTGGGATGAAATTGTCACTACAGTTGTGACAAGAGCGCAGCCTCACAATCGGGTATGCATTTGAATCAACTATCATGTTCCACTATACATAAATAACTCAATTTTAATATACGTCCTCATAATTATTTTTCTCAGAGTGTACTTCATCCTGTACAAGACCGAGTACTCACAATCCGTGAAAATGCAAGATTACAAGGATTCCCAGACTGCTATCGACTTTTTGGGTCAGTCAAAGAGAGGCAAGTGACTTTGAACTCTTTTGGATTTTCCTTTGAATAGCTTTTGTATTGGAGTTTCATTATCTTAAATATATATTTTGTATGAGTTTATTAGAGGGCATATGAATACTGTGGTATGGTGGTCATTTTAAGACTGTCTATTTAATTGGACATTTTAAAACTTGTAGAATTCCCTAGCATTAGAATTACATAAAGGGTCTAGTTTTTAGTACTGAACATTCGAGATCATTTTTCATTTTTCAGGTACATACAAGTTGGGAATGCAGTAGCAGTCCCGGTTGGTATTGCACTGGGATATACATTTGGTCAAGCTTGTCAAGGATTATCCGATGACCAGGCTTTGACGACTCTCCCTTTCAAGTTCCCCAAATCTCTTGCACAATCATCTTCAACGAAGGTGAAAGATGATTCTGATTGAAACTGAAAGAGAATACAAATTAGACCCCTTAGTCTAGTTCATTCCTAATTTAACTTTCTAACAATTATTTGTTGGCAATGGATGTACAAGTTTGATGAATCCAAGAAAATTAGTTTAAAAAACAATATGAGATCTCATGCACCTTTATGGCCATCTTTGAAACAAGGGAAAAATTTGAGCTGCACTGGTTAATATTGACAATTGAAAGTTAGGGGGTGCAATGCCGCTCCAAAGAGGGCCAGGGGCTGCAACTGTGGAAGGAGCTGCTCTAGTGCTCTGGGTGGGTTCGGCTGGTAATTGAGAATGGCTATGTCTGGTGGAGTTCCAATCTAGAACCAATAAAGAAAATTATTTAACCATTTCTGCAATCAAAATCCAGTATCAAAACTTCTAAGTCGTATTCATACTTCACTTCCCAATTGTATCTATTGATTAATATTTACATAGGAAACAATCAACACTTACAAAACCAAGAAGTTGAAGGTTTCACAAAGTTCTTGGTTTTGATTTATTTGACAAAAATATGGTTTTAGGTTTTGATGTTTATTTCAAACTCTTAATTTATATCATAAGAAGGTGAAACTTTGATGACAAAGGGACCAATGTTAGGATGGTTTATTTAAGATTTTTCTATTCCAGCTTCAAAGGGCTGGTTGTTATTGAACTTTTAAGATTTTGAAAGAAAAATGAATTCATTGTTGTACTTGTAATCTATAAATAATCTCCTAACAACTAATAATAAAAACATTTACAATTCTTCAAAGACAAAAAAGGGCAAAAAATAAAATTAATTGGGCCTATTATCTACGCACGCACCCCTTGATAGCAGAAGGCAACTCTCCAAGCCTTTCAATTCCTTCCGCAAACACAACTCCCATGCCCATGTAAAAATGGGACTCTATATGGCAATGAAAAGCCCAAGCTCCAGGATTATCCGCCTGGAATCTGAAAGCAGTCCACCCATATTGATGAACCGGCACAGTGTTTTTCATAATTGGGTTTATCAAATTGAACTTCTTTGGGTCATTGTACATGTCAAACTTGCCTTCTCCATAGCCTAGCACCCAAAAATCATGCCCATGTAAATGCCAAGGATGTGTCTCAGTATTGTTCACAGTCATTGTATTTGCATTCTGAAGAATTATATCCACTGTTGAATTGAATTGTAGCCTGTAAATGCCACTGCTTGTGGTTGCATTTGTATTCGTGGCAACATTGTAAATGTTATAGTTTTTAAAATCATATCCATTAGGAGGTGGAGTTTGATCAAAGGCATGGAGTAAATTGTCCTTGAGAGCTATGAGGTAAGGTGTGTGAGGCAGGTTGAATGAGACATTATTGACGGACCAGCGATATTGGCCATTGACAGTGTTTTGTGTGTTGAGAAATACTATCATTCTATCTGCGGTCGGGGCCGGGGGGACGATGAAGCCCTTGCGGGCTTTGATGGCTTGACTCTGGTTGTACCGGGGTGCAATGTCATTCCAGAGGGGGCCAGGGGGTGGGTTTGTGGGAGGAGACCTTCTGAAATGGTTTGGATAGTAATTGATAATGGCTAACCCTGGTGGAGTTGTGGCATTTCTGCTCACAACATTGGTTGTGGCCCAGTAATTTCTTGAAGGGTCTTGGTCAGTTTTTATTAGGACTGAATATGTCTCTCCTGAATATATGAACAAGTTTTGCACCACAAATGGCTCCACATAGTGCCCATCTGCCTCAACAACAGTCATATTGTGGCCCTGCATATGAAAATTGGATCAGGAACATAGTCCAATTACAAAAAGATAAATGGGCCAAGCCCAAATATAGATAGAAATTTTTAGGCTATGTTTGTCTATAAATTTTGCAATTCCTTTGCATTTTTCTTCTACTGAAATTAACCAAATTTCCCTTCGCTTATAAATCTTTTAAAAATTTATACTACACAAAAGAGAAAATGGGTGAGAAAAAGAGAGAAATATGAGCCTACTTTTTATATAAAAAATTATATGTTTTCTATCTCTTTTTATATTTTTCTCTTTTTCTCTCGTAAAACAAAAAATTTAAAATGAGAATTCAACCACTGACATATTTGAGACAAACTCTTCAAAATGAATAAAATAAATGATAATTTAAAAGTGGTTATATGAACTAGGGAGATGATAAAGTTTAAGCTGTCAGAATTTTTATATAAATAAGAAGTTAATTCAAGGACTGTTAAAATTTAATTACCTCTATTGAGAAATATAAACCTACCTTTTATATAAAAAATTAATATTTCAAATAAAAATTATATGTTTTCTATCTCTTTTTATATTTTTCTCATAAAAAATTTAAAATGAGAATTCAATCACTGACATATTTGAGACAAACTCTTTAAAATAAATAAAATAAGTGATAATTTAAGGTGGTTATATGAATCGGTGAGATAATAAAGTTTAAGCTGTAAAAATCTTTATATAAATAAGATGTTAATTAGGACTGTGAAAATTAATTACCTCTATCTGAAAGCTGAGGGCTGAGAGAGCAGTCAAGCTAGAGATCCTTAACCGGTAAGTTTTTCCAGGGGATAACTATCAGTGTATAGGGAGAGCATTCAGGATTTGTAGCATTACAAACACTGGCAACATTGGTGCTTGGAGTGGTCAAAAGAGAGCAGTTGAATCTTCCTTTTCCGTTTAATAGAAGTGACTGAAACAGAAAACAGGACAGTAAAATAAGAAAAATAAAACATAAATCTTCCTCTTTCTGGAGAAATTAAGCGGCTTCTGTTAAGTACCTGAGGTTCTCCAACCCATTGGAATGGAACGGAGGACAAGCCAGCGGCTTGTTCATAAGTGCTTTTGTGGTACCAATCGTTCAGGATGATGCTTTTATCATAATCATAGGCAAATGGTTCAGGTTCCTTTGAGGATACACGAATTGATCCATATAGACCGGCTTCTCTTTGCATCCCGTAATGAGCATGGTACAAATATGTTCCAGGCTGCAGTAAACCAAATTAAATGTTCATATGTGATTCGAAAATAATTTTTAGAAATTTAAAAAACTGATAAAAGAAGACACTAAATTTTAAAACACTAATAAAAGAAGACAAAAAAGGACATAAATTTGAAAGTACAAGAAAAGAGACAATTTGTAGTTGGTGTTTGTTTTGACTTTCTGTAAGTGTGAAGCAGTAAAATAGAAAACTAAAAAAAATTGTTTGCACTTAATTTGCAGATTTTTTTATAGTTTTTTAAAACTGTTTTTGGAAACATTTTAATGTAAAGCTCAGCTACCCACCCTGTCAACAACAAATTCATAAGTGAATGTTTCTCCAGGAAGAATTGGACATTGAGTGACTCCTTCTGTGCCATCAAACCAAGGAGTTCCAATCTGTAAACAATCAAATTTTTTTATTAATTAACCATATTTCTGCAATAAAAAAAGGGTATCAAAACACACGAATTTTAGAAAACTTTTTAACTCTTTACATTACCTGTCGAATTCCATGCCAATGGATGGCAACATTCTCGGTTAACAATCTGTTCTTCAGCTCAACAATGATGGTGTCATTCTGCTCAGCCACTATGGTTGGCCCTGGAGTTCTTCCATTAATGGTGATCACCAATTTCTTGACGCAATCTGGAGACTTGTACTCATACTTCACCTCCCATTTGTATCTCCGGATTTTTGCCTCGGCAAGAGGAATATTTACGCAGGAAATAATGATCAAAAAACACAAAATAAACAAGTTATCTGCAACAGCCATGGCTATAGCTCTTAAATCCTGGAAAGAGACAAGATGAGAGTTGTGATTAAGAGTACTTCTATTAGCATCTCCTCATATTATATATATACATACATATTATATACGGCAATTTCTCTGGTTATTTCAAGGAAAAGAAGCCAAGGGTTCAATGGTTAAGTAGTTTATAGGCGGGCGGTCCAAGAATTAATATTTTATTCATTTTATCATATAATAATAGAAATGGAAGCTTCAGGACAACTGTGGGCATATACCAGCGTGAAAGTTGATACGACATTGACATACTAAGATTTTGAAAGCTTGTATCCGTAGTTATACTGGATTAATTCGGTAACGCTTTTGAATCATGGTTTAAAGAGATTTTAAAAATTTTAATATGACAGTTATTGACAATCTCGATAACATTACTAGGATCAACTTCTACTCAGTTCATTAATAAGAGTTTAGATAGAAGGGTAGTGCTATCCCCGAGAATAAAATATATATAGCCTCACTTGATATATCCAGTTTTGTATCAAAGGTTAAACTAACATTACTGTCTTTCAACGTTAAGTTGTTAATATGTATTTTAATTCATCACTAATCTACTTATTGGTGTCGGCATGATAACATTACTTAATTGATACCAAAGTAGGGTCTTATAATAAGTTGTTTTTAAACACTACATGCACTTTTATAAACATGTTTTTTTTTTTTTTTTTATTTTGTATTTAGGTGTCTGAACAGTTTGTGCACACTTTAACTAGTCTCTCAGGGTCTTCAAGTTAACAGTCAGGTAAACCTCTAATAACTACCCTTTATCAATAGTCATGAGAATTCAAATTTAAGATCTTTTAAGTAATATATTCAAGACTTCTATATGAATTGCCAAACTACTAGAGGGTTTTTTTTTCTTCTTCTCTAAATTAAAACAAAAACTTGTTTGAAATTGTCAGCTAATAAATAGATTTAAAAAAAAGCAATGCTAGTTTTACAAAGATACATATAAAGGTGGCATACAAAGGCAATCTTTACCCTTGATTTTCATGATTTCTCTCTCTCTTTCTCTTTTTATTTTTTTATTTTTTTTTTCTTGTTGATGTCATTCTGTAACCCTCCTTTATAAGAATAACATTTTTCTTTAAAAAATTATTGACTCAATCAACTTTGACTCTACATTAATAATTCTTATAGCTTTAATATACATAAACCTCTAATAAAATTGAATTATATTATAATATTCACATAAATTATTTTCTTGATTTTTGAATTGAGTTAAGCAATTATAAATTTCTTGGTCAAGATTGACGAGGACATCCCCAAGAATAAAAAAACGGTGATTCAAATTCCAATGGTTTGAAGAAGTCAAACCAAACATATATTTGTACAGGATCGATCTGTAAATTTTTTTATTCTGTTCTACCGTCTACGTATCTACTTTCTAGTTGTCATAATGCAAATATTGACTTGATTAAATTAAAGGACTTTGGTTTTATTTATTTAAATGCTTCAGTCAAGCAACCGCGTAATTTTTTCTGGGAAATATCCTTGCATGTGCTTTACTTATCTTCTTCTCCATGTATGACCTATATTTTTTCTTTTTTATAATTATTTTAGAATGTGACTTTTGATTTTTAAATAGTAAAGTAAGCGTCTTTAAAAAATAATCTAAAATATCATACAAGTATCAAATATGTTATACGTTAATGTATTTATGTTTTACGTAATATTTTTTTCTTTTCTCTATATCTATAATTAATATGATTGAAGATGATAATATTGTATATCTATGTCTCAATATAAATAGGACCTTTAAATGTTTTTATGATTTTTTCTTTTATAACCCAAATTTAAAACTAAAATCTTCCTCAAACCTCAAAATTTTTTAGAAGTAAAAAATTATGGGTAAAACTATACTTATTGATTTTGCATACTGACTTAGTCCAACCACTTCGCACTCCACGTTAGTCAGAATGGGGAGTCGATATGTATATTCGATCATATTGTATCCAATAAAAACCGCGTAACTAAAACACATATTTTGATGCTTTTAATTTACACAAAAGTTAAACATTATTTGATAAAATATATAATTTTGTTTGTTTTGTTTTGTTTTGAATTTCAACTTTCAAAGTCTAGATCTACCTACTACAAAGAAAAAGTAAATTTACGCGTAACTTAACTGTTCTTTTTTTCCATATTCTTTCTTTATTCTTTTCATATTTTGTCATTTTTTTTCGTCTTTATTAATTTCTTAAATAACTTTTGCGCCAGTCATGTACCTTTGCAGTTTACACCCACAAAATTCCTCCTTTAATTTTGACACTTTTCCAACACGCTCTTTTAAATTTGGACTTTTTTATTTTTTGGTTCAAAAAATTCAAGCTTTTGGCCACTAGAATAAGTTTGGAATCTTTAAATGTCTCTCAATGATTGACCCTCTTAATCAATTATCATGGACCCTTTGATCATGCAAATTGGAAATTAATTAGTCTTAATAAACTACAATTAAGAAGGATAATTGGAGTAAATTAAGCAACTTCAATGTTACATGTTTTGACGGTTCATCATTTGGTCTGATTTCAATTTAACTTAATTTATTTGTGAAATGTTTTTATAATGAGAATGTAATAATTCGATTGTTTATCAAGCACTGATTTTAATACTTATATTTATTTTTAATTCTATGAAACTCTAGTCAAACCAAGTCAGTAGATTTCCAGGTTGTTGAACCATGCTTTTATATTTATGGCAAGCTAGAAATTGTCACATGCAAAACAAATTATTCTAATAGAATAATTGAGTCCTTCTCACTTAAGATCTACCTAATATTTCATTAATGGTCTTCCCTTTTAATGGTATACTAAATCTACAAAATAAACATTGCTATGTAAACGTCTTGACTTTTTATAAAATTCATATCAAATTTTCTTGCATTAAAAGATAGTTTTAAAAAAAATTTCGACGAAATTTCTTTCCCAAAAAAACTCTTAAAAATGGGCTTGTTTGATTTGAGATTCAAATATAATTTTCAAAATCTAAAATAAGATTCAAAATTTTGAATTGTATCTTAATAATTTTAATATTTGAAATTGTATTTTATATAATATTTAAAAACTGTTATGAGATTAAAAGTTATAGAAAATTGTGAAAATGACTAAAAGTCGTTTACTAATTATACACTAGTTTTTAGGATTGTATTAAAAAATTATCTTGAAAATAATACAACTCATTTCTACCAAATGCATTTTTATAAGATTTGTTGTATCATTTGTTTTCAAAAATAGAAAACTATATTTAAATTCTATTTCAAATGGGTTACTTTTCAACATTTTTTATTTTTTGACATGAAAAGACTCTGTTCGAATTATTTAAAAAAGAAAAAGAAAAGGAAAATAAATAATGTTATTTTAATAAGTTTAAGTTTGAAACCAATGGCTTTCACATCTAGATATATACTAATTGAAAAGTAATTAACGTGTTATTTGGTAGCTTACTATTTTTTAAGTTTATTTTTGTTCAAATTTTTGGCCTTTGCTTAATTTCTTTGTGGTATTATAGATCTACTTTGGAATAAATATGTCCCTTCACACCCATGAAATTTCTCTTTACAAACACCTTTTCCACCCATCCATTATTTTAAAAATTAGATTCTCACTTTACATCTCTCTCAAATTCTTGAAAATACATTACCTTAATTATACCATGCATTCTCTCTAGCTAATGCCTTGATTTTTTTAAAATCTAGATTAGCATTCTGGATGTGATGTGGAGAATCCACGAAATGACATGATATTTTACATTTCTAATGAGAAAAATTTGGTCGAAATTTTATCTTTTAGTGAATTCCTTAAATTAGAAATGTTTGTTCGGGTTTTTTAAAAGGATTAAAACGTCTGCACGGGAGAAATTTCACTGATTATATATCCATTCTGGAGACTATAAAAACTTGTATAAGAAATGAAAGGGATTTGGCATCTTCAATTAATGTTGTGGCACTAGAGAATTAATTAACTTGGAAGGTTGAAATGTGCATCAATAATGCTATTGTTTGGACCCATTAGTTAATAATTCAAATATGAGGTCCATGACTATATTGTTTAAGAAGAAGAATAATAATACGAGTAAAGCAACTTCAATGCTAAGTGTCCAACGGTTCATAAGTTGGCCTCACTTGGGAAACACTTGACTACATGATTTATAGTTAAGAAACAACTAGGGTGTTATCTGTCAAATTTGAATCCTTCTTGTTTTGAGAACCATAAAATGAGAAAATGAACTTGTTTTCTCTACTTTAATTTTCAAAAAAATGATAATGAAAACATTTTCAAATCAAACTCAAGGTAAAGACAAAGACACCAAATACAATGATAATTTCTTAAAATGATGCAAGATCAATTGATGAATGAGGAATTGAACAATGACACAAAGAAATGATTTTTAAAGTGGTTCAAATGCTTAGTGCAAATCTTATGTCCACTGTGATTGTTTTGTTTTTTTTCTTTCTCTTTGTACACTAGTGCGGTTACAAAATATTGATTATAAATCAGATCCATAATTTAAATGAAAAATAAGTTTGTATATTATTACAATAATAAACTTATAAATAAAATTATCCTAAAAAATGACACGTTGCTTGAATCTGTACTTTAGGATCTACCGCAAGCACAACAAGAGAAATTAAAATACATTTAAAAAAGTGATGGGATGATTTTATCAAAAAGATAATAACTCAATTGCTGGCGACGCACCAACTTTTAGATCCAATAACCTTCATAGATTTGGGTGTCCTACGCTTAATAATGCCAAAATTTTAATCCAGAAAATAATTGAACTTACAGAAGTCAAAGAAACCGACAGTATTTTCATTGGGATCGAATGATAATTATATTCAGAGAATCTTGTGTTCGAGTTTTAAGAGAAACATCTATCACATTTGTATAATTATCTTGGTTCATTGGGCATATAGACTGTTTCAGAGCCCTGAATTTGTAGAATGTTTCGTGGTTCTGAGCATTAAACATGATCGATTGATGGATGAGGAACTAAACAATGACAAAAAAAAAACAATTTTTAAAATGGTTTGGATGCTTAGTATAAATCTTACGTCTACTGTGATTGTATTGTTTTTTTTGTTTTCTCTTTGTGCACTAGTACGGTTAAGAAGTATCTATTAAAATTAGATTCTTAATTTGAATGAAAAATAAATTTATATATTATTATAATAACAAACTTGTAAATAAAATTAACTTAAAAGAATGATATGTTACTTATTAGTATTTCTAAAAAAGTTAGACAGTAAAATATTATTATTCTCAAAATATTATTTTATATTTTTTAAATTTTTCTTTTAAACCTCTTAAATTTGTTAAATTAATTAAACACTCAAATTTTTTTTAAATTTTTTTTAAAAATTAAAAATAAAAATTTTAACTTACCCTCTACGGTGGTGATCGTATCCCCAATATTTTATTATAGAAGTGTTTAATAAATAAATAAACATAAGAGATATTTTTATTAATTTTTAAATTTTATTTTATAATATCCATTCAATTTAATTTTTTTTTTTAAATATTGTTTCAAAAATTATAGAATAATACCTTAATCCAGAAAATAATTGAACTTATAAAAGTCAAAGAAACCGGCAGTATTTTCAGCTGCTTCCAGCTAATAAACTCATGACGATGGCAATCTGACATCAACAACTTTAATAATTTCATAGATTTGGGTGTCCTGATTCCTATGCTCAATAATTCCAAAATTTTAATGTAGAAAATAATTGAACTCACAAAAGTCAAAGAAACCGGTAGTATTTTCAGCTGCTTCTAGGCTGCTTCCAGCTAATGAAGTCATGACGATGGCAATCTGACATCAACAACTTTAATTTTTTTTTTTAACAATGCTATTCAGACCGGTTTATATACAATTTTAATTAATTTTTTAAGATTATAAAATTAACAATCGGATAAATCTTCTCGGTGGTTATCTCTATTAGGGTCTATAAAAACTCGAACTCAAAAACCCATATTAGACCCTTTTATTATTTTACGATTTTACCATCAGACCATCCAATCGTAGTTATTAAATATCACACTTTAGTCTCTTAGAATAAATTTCTGGCTTCGCCACTTGTGATATTTACAACAATATTTTCCATTTAATCTGTTATCAATTGCTGTTCAAACTAATTATGTTGACGTCTCCGCTTCTCTGAATTGAGTTTTGATTCTACATTGTTATTTAAAAATTTGACTGGCAACAGGAAATGTATAAAACTTTTAAAGAAAATGACCAATACTATTTTTCCACGATGAATTTAGATCTTTTTTAGGCTGCTATAGAAATTGTTATTCTAAACTCATTATTCTATGGCAACTTAGAAATTGTCTCATGAAAATCAATTTATTTTAATTAGAAATTTGTTAGATTTCACATAAATTTATTAGAAATTTGTTGTAGAAATATCAAAAGATATTTCAATGTTATTCATTTAGTGTTTTAAATCATTGAGACATCACTTAAATAATATTTGATTCATTTGATTGAATGTACCAAAAGAATTTCTGCCACAGAATTTAGTTAAAAATCTGGTTTGAAGAGTTAAGTCTTTATTGTTTTTAAATTAATCTTGCTTTAAACTTTAATTAGGTTGAAGTTTCCATTCTATGATTTAGACCTTGCTTTCAACTTTAATTGGATAATTTTTATGAAAGTCATTGGATGCTACTTCCTACTTTGAATTCTAACAAAATAATGCATAAAAATACAAAGAAAAAGATTCATAACGTTTTTCCACGCTAAAATCCGTTGTTATAATTACAAATTTATGAGTTGATATGACAAGTTTGGAAATGTTATGAGTCAATGATTAATTACAAGTTGATTAATTATTCCTTACTTATCAATCGTTCTTCTTTAATGTTACAAGTCTAAGTCTATCGTTAAAAGTTACTACATTAGAATTCATAAGTTTTAACAATGAACTTGCGGGTTCACGGCAACAATACTGTAACTGCACTGTAGCTTGGGCTGAGCAAGACAATTAATCACAAGAATAAGTAAACAAACCACAGATCAGCTTTGTTGCAGGTTTATGAGCATCAAACATTTCACTAAGAGAACCAGCTGGGAAATTTTTCAACATAAAAATGGACTTTCCTGTATTGCCAAGGCAAAAAAGATCTTCTTCCTGAACTCCAAGCTTCAACCATAGAGCCTCTTCTCTTCGACCTCCTACCTTCATATTCTCCCTCTTAAATATACTTTTATCACCAAATTTAACAGTGGGAAACATGAAACAGCATATAAACAACGCAACAGCTCCTTGAAGAATGAAACATTCGATCAGTGGACGAACAACAACAGAAGCTCTAACAGCATGGTTTCTATGTTTTCCAAGATCATTGAAGGAAATGTAATATGTTGACGAGAAAAAACAGTAATTGGAGTGCAAAAATGGCTAGATTTCAACCAAAAAAAAAAACCAGCTGGTATAATCCAATCTCTAGTTTTACAAGTCATTCTGTAGCCTGTACAAACTCCTAAAGTGTAGCTGCAAAATTGTTTGCTCGTCAGTTTGCACTGGAGGCAGCCTCCTTGACTTCTTCATATGCAACGGTCTCCTCATTATATGAGTACCTAGTATAGATAATTTTACAAAAATGGTGTGATCAAACTACAAGATTTTAATGGAATCTCACCGTTTAAAGTAAAAAAAAAAAATTTCCATGATCTGCCCCAACCAAATTGCTACATAATGCTTCTTTATCTAGTAGAGAGATACTCTTGATCTAGCAAGTTAAGAACTTCCAGCCTAACAACAAAGTGTTTTCGAAATAACTGAGTCCAAAATGACACCAAAATAGAATTATATACACTAAACTTTAAACCATACATAAAAGACATAAATATGTAAAATTACCAGTTTTAGTTCAATGATTTAGAGAAACCCAATAACATGTGAAACTTTATAAAAAAATATTTTCTGAATCAAAATTTTCACTATAGTAATTAGCCTATTCATTATGATTAGTTCTATCAAGTTTCCCTTTTCACTACAGCAAGTTTGGCACGTTCCAGATCATATAGGTGACATTTCAGTGACCAAATAACCAGTATGAGCAATATTTTAGAAAAGAAAAAGATTGTACACATACCATTGCCCTGAAGCTGCTGAGCAATATAGTCCAGTAGATGGGTCGTAATAATAGCCCAAACTGCTACTGTAATAATACCTGAACAACATAATTTCATGAAAATTAACTTCAATATCGCATAATACTTGGTGGATAGAAACAGATCCCGAAATAGAAATTTGTATACAAAAATTGAAAAAATACATCAAAAAGAATCAGCCCATAAGTATGAAAGACTGAAGATATAGAACACATAATATTAAATCAATGATATGGGATCTATAAAATGAACTGAGAGAGAGAGAGAATACCCAGAAGACTCATCATAGACATAATCAGTTTGCCAAGATCCACCTGTAGACAAAGCAAAATCAAACGGTACAAGGAATCCAAGGTCACATACATAGTAATTTATTCCATCTTAAAAACAAGAAAAAATTGACAATCAATGATAAAGCTTACTCTCAGAAGCTGTGTTCTGCGCATCTGATGATGATTGACCGATTGTACTTGAATTAGGTTTATCAGTAGATGGTTTATTGGTAGCATTTTCATCTTCATCCCCAAACATATCATACTCATCGTCTTCATTATTCGGCATTTCCGTTGCAGTTACATTGGCACTTGAGGTTCCCACTGCAGAGTCAGAGAACAGTGAAGCAGTAGATCCAGGAGCAATTACATCAGATAACACGTACTTCTCCCTATTTGGATCATGATTTTCCTGTCCAGCATTCACAGATGGGCCCTTTCCCCTTGTCTGAGCTAACCTCTCATATCCCTCTGGCAAAAAAATAATGCATTAAACATAAGCATTCATGGTATTGACAATGGGTGATAATTTAAACTGGCAGGACCGCAAGGGTGTCAATTTGATCTATTGTGATAACAAAAATAATCCACATAAAACTGGTTAACCAAATTTGAAATGTTGATCAAAGTGCAGATGGCAATACATTTCAAAACTAAGGATGAAAATATATGTTTTCTTTTTTAACTAAATGTTCATATGAAAACATGACATGGGAATGATAGTGTGTAAAGTTCGTCAAACACAAACCAAGGGTATGAGTTATACATCTAAACTAGATTAGTAGGGCACTTCGCCTACTTCACCTATTGAGAATATGGGTTGTCACAAAATTGTAAACAAGATATTTGTCTCCACTAGTGTTTGAAACTGCTTATGGACAGTTATAAGCGAATGCACCTTCATTTGCTTAGAAGTATGTAAAGCAATTTGAGGGTGCTTTACAAATTTTTGTTATAAAACTCATACACATGCAAGCTTGATTTTTTTTATGACTACCCTAAGCCCAAAAAAATACACAATCATAACTTAATATATACGTTTAATAGTCCAAAAGCACAAACATAAACATAAAGTCGTCTTCTTGTATCTAGATTTCAGAGAGTTATCAGGTCTGACATCATCTATCAGGATGAACACAACACTTGTGCCCATGTCTTTCATAAATTTTTAACAAAGACAAAATGACATTATACAACGTTAGGAATCAACATATCCTAGAAGATCATGCATACCCAACCAATGATGGTTCTAACAGAACATAAGGTGGCTGGAAACAAAATAATGAGATAGAAACAAAAGGTATAAGAGATATTGCACAAACCTGCCTCACGCACAAAAGTTTCACGCTTGTCATTATACACATCTGCAGAGCAAAAGTTCAAACCGACAAGTGATTATTAATGATAATAAGCTTATAAAGGAAGAATCACATTTCTCCTTAAGAGACAAGGAACCCTGATGGCTGGCAGCTATATGTATGATCTAATATTAATATACAAAGAAACTCTTCTCTCTGGTGTGGTCCCCTTTTAAATCGCAATATATGTTTTCCATTAGTATCACTCCTCTAACAACAAATACAAGTTCGACTATGACTTTGGCGGTTTAAAGATGGTTATGATAGTTCATAACCAAACAATAATGACAAAATCCAGCCATGTTTCCTGAACTTCCTCGACATTAAAATTGTACTTTCAAAATTTTAAATAAGCCCCACAAAACAAGAAACTTACTAAATTCACCATTCTCCTCCATCAGCTTCATGGCATCCTCAGTTAACTGGTCAAATACACGCTTTGTCTCAGTCGACATCTTTTCCTTCTTGTTATTTGAAGTTCCCTTCAGCCTTCTCAAAGCTTGTGTAACCTGTCAGAGCACCTAACTACATTATTTCATGTAGACAAATCAGTAGATGTAAAATTCTTCACAATTTCGAAGTTCAAAGATCATATAAATGAATTTTAAATGGCATTTAAAGTTTGGCCAGAACCCAGAAATAACCCAAATGCTTCTAAATATGTCTCAAAAGTCCAACATTACCCTGATCAAATCCATCCACAAACATTTGAACCATGCAAATTCAAAATCACACACTTCTTGTAGTTTAAATACCCTATTCCTCTATCCTACTATT
Source organism: Pistacia integerrima (assembly GCA_026225825.1). Classification (NCBI taxonomy): domain Eukaryota; kingdom Viridiplantae; phylum Streptophyta; class Magnoliopsida; order Sapindales; family Anacardiaceae; genus Pistacia; species Pistacia integerrima. The sequence goes on along the minus strand of CM047740.1, from coordinate 1,311,059 downwards.
GTTAAAGACACAATGACTACAAAGTGCCAGCTTTTGAAACTTATTAAGCTAAAAACATGGCTTATCACAAATAGAAATAGATCCACTAATGGAATAAAGTTTATTTATGCGATAGTCATGGATAACTCAGAAATCCTATGTCAACAAGACTGATTCTGTATAACCACAAACCTAAACAAACAACTCCTGTTTATATCCATTGCAGATAACAAGTGCAAAAAGAAGCATACATGTAGCTGGCTTTCAGCCCAAGATCAAAACAAAACCAACTTTAGAGTAATTAAAAGTATAGAATTTGGAATCCAACTGATAAAGTGAAAAATATCAGCAGATTGGCAGTGCCACTCTAGTGAAGCAGCCTAGTACAAAGCAATTACACAAAGCATATACTTGATATTTCTAGATACGGTTTCAAAAGAACCACGAGACTAAATAAAAGAATAAATAAATATTCAGAAACAATGTGAGTTTACAGTTTCTCCCGGCTCAAGCACGTTGGCAATACGCCTCTTTATCACTCCTAGTTCTTCAGAAGTGAGGTCAGGGATATCATCTTCATCTTCATTATCAACAGGTTTATTATGTGTAACAGCAGTGCCAGCAAATCTTTGATCAATTTCAAGACTATCAAGCCATGCATCCTGCAAGAATCCATATGAAGTTATAAACAAGTCCAATCTTTGTATAGAAGTGTACATAAAAAACATAAAACTTACCTTGATTTCATTATAATTGACATATTCAATGAAATTTCCGTCTGCATCAAAATAACCCTCTTCTCTCTCCTTGTCCAGATTAAAGGGTTCTATGTGAATCCCATCATCAACGAAATTTTCATTATCCTGTCAAAAGAAATTTCCCATCATTGTTTATCATTTTCCCAGAACCAATAAATGGTAAACCAGACAACAATCCAGGCTGTAAAATGCTGTTTATTCGGCAAAGAAGCCTTCCAAAAATTATAAATATGACATATATCAACATGAGACTATAAACTACAAACCCAGTTACTGAACTTCTAACAGAGAACCAGATAATTAAGGATTATAGACAAAACGAAGTGTAGTCAATGACTCCTCCACAGGGCTGATTGATGAGACATTAAACAAGAATTTTTCTTGTTTATTCGATGTAGACATATATATGTGTCATGTAATTCGTAAGAGTTTCATAGGTTCATACATGAACTAAACTTTTTGAGAATAAAAGACATGTATATTATTATACATTTGCCTTAAATGCATATAAATGGGCACGATACGGGTATTTGATGAATATTTACCAAGTATTATACTTAGTAGAACAGGGGAAGCAGCATTAAAAGGATTTGATTTTCCTAATGGTATATTTTTTTCAATAAAATTGTCACTCACGCACTAAATTTTTATTAAAACTTGCTGCATCACCAAGCCTAAGCTCTAAGAAGTATTATCCTCCAACCAGCCTTTATTGATAGTTTAGTACACATGATCATTATGACTTATTAAAGAAGGGGATGTGTGAAGAAAAAGGGACCTCATAAGTCTCTTCAGCAGCTGAGATATCATTAACAATGCCTCTACTTTCTTCACTAAAAAGCTCAAAAGTCATTTGGGTCCTACGATTTGCACGCTCCTTGGCAGCACGACGAGGATCTGTTAAGTCACTTTGGCCATCATCAACAGCTTTTCCTTTCTCCACCACCACTTCATCCCCAGGCTTCACCTTCTTACCCTTGGGAAATCTCACCCTTTTCTGCCTGTAAATTAAAACATATCACAATCTATGCAGAACCTCACTTCACCAGTAAAAAAATCTCCGCCACTGGCTCAATAATACAGTGTAAAAATGATAAGATTTACCAATCACAAACTGTATATCACCCAAAATATTCAACTGTATATTACCAAAAATAGTTTTTATTACGTACTTACTGAACTCAATTTCGAAACCTGGACCCTGCCGAACCCTCAATTTACAGAAGCAAGAAATCTATGGCTACTTGCGAGGTAGGTCATGGTAACAAAGTTTGCCCATTTTCTCCAACCCCACAAGCTTTCTTACTATCTGTATTTCGATACTAATCTAAGATTGAACATCACAAATATGGCGTTGTGTGTTACCAATACGATGTTGATCTCAGTAATGGTACTGGACTCTAGCATTTCCCGCTACAAAAATAACAACTTGGGCAATAGTCTCTCACTAAAAACTAGCGATAAATTACTAAGCTCAAGTGTATTCAACTCAATTGCATAAATATATCATATCTCTACAACTACCTCAAAGAAAAAAAAAAACCCTAAAAAATCCTTAAAAAACAACAATATTTTTCTAACAGCAGGCTTCATATTTTGCTGAGAAATCAAGAACCCAGATGAAAATTATTATCAAATTGAACATTAGATTAAAGATTTAAATCACCAAAGAGAGCTGGAAAATTAAAAAGAAAGATTAGGGTTTTACATGGGTTGCTTGCTGGAATCTTTTTCCTCAAAGAACTGGCGCTTACGTGAGGGCTTATCTTCCATTGGAACCGACTGTATGATAATACAAAAGAATCAGTTGCAGCTGATTTTTCTGAGGTTGAAGACGATGATGACAGACTCGGTGAACATTCTAAAATGAAACGTCTAGGTTCTGAGTTTTGAAAAATGACCACTTTGTTTCATAACCTTCAAAAGTAACTACTACCATTTGATATTGTGAACTTAAAAACTAGCCAAATTATCATTAAAAAGACCATAATACCCAAAAGTTAGAAACTTCTTAACCCTCTTCTTTAATACATATAGGAATTGCTTTGCTATATTGCTGGCATGATAAAGTTGTCATACACCGATATTTATTTATAGATTATTATATCTTATATAAGTTTAATTAATTTTCTTTTACAGGGTTTAGAAATTAAAAAACGGTCATTTTTATAAATAACCCTTGCTTAACAAATGGCAAGGTATACATGGATATAACCACCCATTTAATCATATTAAACAACTAATTAATCCTGAAGAAAAACCAAGGTTTACACGTTTCATTTATTAAGATTTCTCAACATTGTTGTGGATATAACCACCAAAACATTAATTAATTCAGAAGCAAAACCCACTTAATTTTCCTTCTGAAATCATGCATTACATAAAATTTATTAAAAAAATTTAACCTATGGTTGCATCAAGCTCTTGGTTTTCCCACACCCCATGTTCGCCTGAGGCGGCACCGAGACCATCGAGGATCCTGACTCAAACAACACCAACATTCCCAGCAAGAAATGCGCCTCAATGTGGCAATGAAACAGCCAGATTCCAGGATTATTCGCCTGGAATCTCAACGCCGTCCACCCGTACGGATGCAATGGCACCGTGTTCTTCATTATCGGGTTCTTGAACTTGTAGTTTGCATCATTATTTTTCATGTCATATTTACCATCTCCGAATCCCAGCACCCAGAAATCATGCCCGTGTAAATGCCAGGGATGCGTCTCGCTGTTGTTCGCAGTCATCGTGTTCGCATTCTGTAAAATTACATCCACTGTTGAGTTGAACTCAAGCCTGTAAATGGATGAGCTTGTCGTAGCATTGGTGTTGTTCTGGACACTGTAAATGTCATAGTTTTCGTAGTCGTAGCTCTCAGGCGCCGGCGTCTGATCGAACACATCGAGCCAGTTTTTTTTCAGGGCGATGAGGTAGGGGGTTTCCGGGAGAGTGTGTGACACATTGTTGATGGCCCATTTGGTGTAGCCATCGACCTTGTTTTGAGTGTTCAGGAGGACGATGACTTTGTCAGGATGCGGTGGAATTTGGTTGTAGCCCTGGCGGGCCTCGATGGCCAGGCTTTGTTTTTTCCGGGCGTCTGTGTCGTTCCAGAGAGGCCCTGGAGGTGGAGTTGTGGTGGGGGGTTTGTGATTGTGGTTCGGATAGTAGTTAAGGATAGCTTGGCCGATTGGTGTGGAAGGCTCTCTGCCGACTACGTTTGTGGTGATCCAGTAATTGCTAGAGGAACTTTGATTGGCTGTGACTAAAACTGAGTATGTTTCTCCTGCGTAAATGTACAGGTTTTCTGTGGCAAATGGCTCCACGTAGTTGCCATCAGCTTCAACCACAGTCATGTTGTGGCCCTGGAAAAAAAAAAAAAAGTAATCCTTGGAGTTAATCGTTGATATACTTATGATAAAGCTGGCTGGTTAGTTCTATAAGTGCTTCTAGCTTTTACAAAAAGCACTTAAAAGGGTGCTTTAGTGTCTGCTCTGTGTAAAAGTTGATATCAAAATATTGAGACTCAGTCTGCGTTGTAGTTTGAATGAAAACCTTAGATGTGGATGTACCGACTTTTTTAAAATTTGAATCAATTTTCTTAATGTAAAAAATATATTAAAAGACAAAATATCATCTGGAATTCAAAAAAATTTGTCACCTAATGCGTTCTTCATGTCAAAATGATTTTTGTTTTAAGAGTAAACGACTTTTCCCACCCAAAAAGTTTCAGAATATCATTTTCCCACCCAACGTTTATATTATGTTAATATCCAAAATACACTTCATTTTCTTAACCGGCGTTTGACAAGTTAGCAAAAGCTAAGGTAAGAGGATTTTTGTAGAGTGAAGATCAATGAATCAAATAGTAGTAACCGATTGAATATTCGTCACCAGAATCAGTCGAAAATCAGTTAAGAATAAAAAACCCTAGTTTTATGATAGCCAACAATTGACGAGAAATAAAGTATCGAAGTGAGAGAGATTTTATGGAGAGGAGATCAGAGATTTAAATAGTGATGATAGAAAGAATTTTCATCATCGGAATTGACTTTGGATAGTAACAAAATATTAACTTTAGATGGAAAAGTGGTATTTTGAAAATTTTTTCGGTGGAAAAGGCTCATTAAGGCAAACTTTGGGTGGGAGAAAGTCGTTTACTCTTTGTTTTAAATATAAAAAAGACAAAACTTTACGTTGTGTTGCTGAAATATAAAATTTTATCTATTTTGTACCATTGTCGAGGGCATCTATTAGTGATCAAATAATTATCATTTCATCGACTTTTTCTAGTTTTTATTGTAAAAATAATAAAATTAATTACCTCTATTTGGAAACTAAGAGCTGATAAAGAAGTTAAGCTAGCAATTCTGAATCTGTATGTTTCTCCAGGGACTACTGTAAATGAAGCTGGAGCGCATTCAGGACTTGTTGCATTACAAACACTGGCGTCAAGATTTGCACAATCATACTTTCCTCTTCCATTTATTAGAAGCGACTGAAATTGATGTTACACATGCAAAACACAAGTTAGCAAAAGTGATTGTGGAAAAGATCTTCGTATATTAAAAACTGTAAAATTTTGTTATTTACCTGAGGCTCCCCAATCCAGACATAGGGTATAGAAGTCAGGCCTGTGGCTTGCTCATAAGAGCTTGAATGGTACCAATCACTTAGGACAACTCCATGCTCACGGTAATATGTAAAGGGCTCTTCGGTTCCTGAAGGAACAGCTACCTTAATCAAACCATATAGCCCAGATTCTCTTTGCATTCCATAATGCGAATGGTACATATACGTTCCTGCCTGTTTACAACAGTTTAAAGCTATTAGGTAAACGTCTAACATTAGTGTTTAAGTCTAACAGGTCAACGGTTGACAGATAACAGAAAATTAGTTAACAAATACTTCTGAAGACGAACCTTATCGACAACAAATTGGTAAACGAAGGTGTCACCAGGCATTGTTCCACACTGTGAAACTCCATCTGTTCCATCACTCCAAGGAGTTCCAATCTGCCATGCATGCATGAACACAAAAATTAACTTCCTTTCTTTATTAAATTACATCATTAAGAACAAAACTTTACGGAAAAGTAACATTAGATTCCACTGATGACTTGGAAGCAGAACATTTCACAGATTCCAAATGTCTGTAACTTAGATAAGAAGAAAAGCATATAAATAGATGAAATATTCTACCTGTCTGATGCCATGCCAATGGATAGCAAGATTTTCCATCAACAAATTATTCTTAACATTGACGATAATTATATCGCCTTCGGTTGCATTAATCGTAGGCCCTGGTGTCTCTCCATTGATGGCAATAGCAAGTTTCTTGTAACAGTCAAGAGACTTGTACTGATAGCTCACCTCCCATGTCAAATTATGAACTTCAGCCTCAGCCAACAAACATGTGCCTACCAGGCAGAAAGCAAGAAAAATAACACGAGATTTTGTGCCCTTGAAAAATAATATTTCTCCAGCCATTTGGCGGAAGTATTTCAGACTCCTGAAGCTTTGAAAACTACAAAAATTGTGATTGTGTGAGATTTGCCTTTACTGATTGTTCTTTATATAGAAACGAAGACTTGAACAGGAGTCAATCCGAGGGGGCAATTTGCAATAAATAAAGTTTAATCCAAGACATATCTCCCTGAGATTTGAGCCCATGCACGTGTTGCACGTCGGAACTTTCACTGGATACTTTACAGACTATGAAATTTAGAGAAAATTGATTGAAACGATACAGACAAGATCAGCATAAGAAAAAACGTTGAATAATTTATACAATAAAGTTTCTTGATAGAGATTTAGACAATTTAAACATATATTTTCGCACGTTAATAATATTGATAGCAATGGTAACAGTTCTAGTTCTGTATATAAAATATAACATCTTGTTTGGACGTGCATGGAAGGAGAGTCCTAGCGTGTTCCTCAAAACTTCTTTCATTATTTAAATAATATATTTTATCTTGGAAGAAGTTGGTATTAAATCTTACTAAGCAACTACTTTCTATAGTACATGCCATAAACATGGATTAAAGATTCATTGTATTGTCATTCTATTATTTTGTTAAATGTTAATCATTTAAATTATGTCGAAAAAAAAAGTTTGAGTTATTATTATTCTTGAAATTTTGGTGATTATTAAAAAAAAAAAAAAATTGCCATTATTATATAAATAATTCTCTTTAATAATTTACAATAATTCACTGTCTCTTATGTGTATGTTTGTATTCTTTTTAGATATTGAACGCCGTTTATTGATATTAACTAATGGATTATTGCAACTTGTAAACACTAAAAAACCAAATTTTCATTTAAACTTTTTTGAATTGAAATTTGTAAAATTTTATCTTTTTAATCGTAACATGTTTTTACCAATGATTTACCATTTCCGTTAATTAATTCTGAATTTGGAAATTCTAAAGTTGTACTACACTACAAATATATTTTTAGTCATGTACTTTACTTTGCACTACGTTAATAAAAGCTTATTATAAATACGAAACGGTGATCTCTTAATCACAAGCATGGGAATGCTTTCCCACAGCTTGATTTGAATATGTTTTTACTTTGCTAGTTGATTCAAAAGTTCAAGTTGAGGTTGGTAAATGAGGTAATTAATTTTCATTAAATATGTTCAATTAATTATTTCATTCTGAGATTTTAAAAGGGTTTTTTTTTTTTTGTAATTATTATTATTTTGAAACCTCAAGAGAGATTCTTTATGAAGTTTTAAATCTTCATTAAAAAAAAAAAATCTATTGTAATTTTAGCCAAAGGATTAGAGAGATTCTTTAAATTTATCGAAAATAATAATAATAATAATTATCATTCTTCGTACTTTTTTCTTCAAAAACTTTTCTCATAAAAATTAGGTTTTAGAATAATCTTCTGTTCAGTTAGGCTGTAACATTATTATTCTTTAGATAATCCATAAATTCTCAAACTTGTTTTACAAAGCCAGGTTCAAAAACTGAACTATTACTTACTATCAAAATATTATTAAACCGATAGTTACTCGTATTATAAGTAGAATTTTTGAAGTAGAACTATACATTTGTCAAAACCCTTCAATTTTTACAGATTTTTCATTTTCCTGTAGTGTTTTTTTTTTTTTTTATAATTTTTTAAGCATAATATAAATGGTTTTAAAATGTTTGATTGAAATAAATGACAAAATAGTTTTTATTGTCAAAATAACACTCTTGGAAGAGTAGGTATTAGATCTCAACAAGCAAGTAAGCAACTACTTCAGTACTTTCTAGTTCCCATACTACCTACCTAAAAAATCAACTAATATTATTTAAATCTTAATCAACTACTCTTAACCCCACCGACCTTTAAATTAACATGCCTTACACATGGATTAAAGATTCATTATTATTGTCTTTCTGTTATTATTAAAAAAACTCTCAATTATTATATAAATAATCCTCTTTAATAATTTACAATTGTTCACGGTCTCTCATGTCAACGTCTGTATTTTTTTTTAATGTGAACATCGTTTATTGATATTAACTACTGGATTATTATTAAGGGTGTGCAGGAATTTAAGGTAGAACCGGAATCGACGGATACTTGGGTTCCAGTTTCGGTTCCTACCTGGAATTGGCCCCCACAAGGTAGGTTCTGGTTCTAAACAATTGGAACTGGGACTCCCTGGTTTTACCACTGCAAGAACCAAGAATGGAAAATGAAACCGGAACCAAAACTAAAACTAGAGTCTAGTAGTTCTACTAATTAGATAAATCAGTCTCACCAAAAGAGACGGCTTGTGGCTTCTTTGTCTGAGGCAGTGACCAAACATCGAACGATTCTTGTGATTCTCCGACGAATTATGCCGTTCAATTTCTGTGAGAGCTTTCGTGGGTCCTCGACTCTCACACATCTTAACCTCTTCTTGTTTCCCCATTGTAAGAAAAATTTTAGCTCCACTGATGTTGATGATTTACTGGCTCTCTGGTTCCTCTCTTCCTTCTCCATACCTACCATCCAAACAAACCCATAAAATTAGAGCTTTCTTTGCACATAAAGATTGATTTCTTAGGGTCTGTCTAGGAGTTTCTTTTCCATTGGTTTTGAGAGGTTTTTAATTAGACTGGTTTTAAAGTGTTTTAAAATCATTACTTGCCAGATTTTTTATACACTAGTTTTGATTGGCTCAAAAACCCTCAGAACCAATATAGTATATTTTTGAGGGGTTTATAAAACATCCCAAATCGGAGTGTTTTGGTTGGTTTTAAAATTTTATTCCACAAATACCCTATTCACTATAAAACCATCTCAATTATAGCAAAAAAAAAAAAAAAAAAAAATTAACCATATTATGTATGTCTTCAACCATATTAAATATAAATAATTTTAAGCAATCATAAAAAAAAAAAAATTATTAAAATCTCATTTCTAGATGCTTTCTTGGAGAAGTGGAGTTACAATTTTTCAATCATTCCAAATGTTGCAAAGAATGGCGAAGAAAAATAAGAAGACTTTATCACATTTGAAGCTATAAAATGCTAATAAGTTGAAAACAAATAAAGAACTCTTACCTTATAATTGAAAAAACAAAACTCCCAAGTACTAGTTAGAGTTGGGGTACTTTTATAGGTATATATGTAGATTTATTCTTTTAAAAAACTGTTAGAACCGCTGGAAAACAAACTCTTAAGCATAGGTTGAGTGTTTTAAAAACTGCTACTAAAAACCCCTCAAAACTGCTATGATGGTTTACCCTCAAAACCGTTACGGTAGTTTACCCTCATAATTGTTACCATGAAACTCCCAAACGGACCCTTAAGAATGCCCAGAAGTGAAAAATAAAAAAAGATGATAAAAGTTAAGCTCAAGAAAACAAAAAAAAAAAAAAAAATCAAATTTTTGTGATACCCGTTTTGATTCTTTGGCTAATTCAGTGGGTTGTTGGAAAAAAAAATCTAGAAAACCTAGAAGTGAAACTCAAAGAGATGGTGAAGTACCGGGTAAAGAAAGGAAGAAAGCAAAAACTATAAATGAGAAAATAAAAAATCAAGAAGAATAACATACATGTTATATTATAGAGGAAAACTGAAAACATGAGAAGCTTCTCATGATAAACAACAACAACAACTCTCTTTTCTTTATCAAGTCCTCTACTTTCTCTCTGAAACACAAACAAAACGACTCAATTTTTCCAAGCACGTGGAAGTTAGAACATTTATAATTTTGTAAACACTGTAGAGTGCATTTGTAATTTCTTTAAACAGATAGGGTGTATTACAATTTTTATAGGGTTTATTCGTCATTTTTGTAACTGATAAAGTTGGATTTGTAATTTTCCCATCTACTCAGAACTGGAACCAAAACCAAACCAAAACCTATGTTTCAAGCTTCGGTTTCGTGGAATTTGGACAGGTACCCGAACCCGTCAATCCCCAGTTATAATGTAACGCTCCACTTGAGGTACGTAGTTAAGATTTGCTGTATTGCCTAAATTTTTATTGTTTTGCTGTCATTTGAGTTTGTATGTTGTTGTTGTTATTGTTGGTTGACCCTTGGTTGAATTAATGCTTTGGTTTGGTTGAGTGTTTGCCCTAAATTTGGTGAAGTCTTGCAGAATATTGGAAGTGTAGAGTTTGCCACGGTGAAGAAGGAGTTTCGCCGTGGTGACGTAGCCCCTGTATTTCTTCTCTGAGGTGAAGAAAGAAACTTCGCCGCGACAAAGAATCGACTGAAAAGTTGGGTGAAGTTTCTAAAGAATTTTTCATTCGGGCAAAGTGACCATTCTACCCCTAATTAGCAGGAAAAGTGGGGAGTGAAATGCAAGAAAATTTCATGGAGAATGTGTTAGAATTGGGGGTGTGAGTGCAATGAATTAAAGGACAAAGATGGAATTTCCAAGAAAGAGCAAGGGCAAAATGGGAAAGGATGGTTATAATATGAGCTAAAAAGGGGTTAAGTTTAGCAAACCCTTCATTCTTCTTCTTCCACCGCCATTCCCTTTCACCATTTTCTCTCAACTCTTCATTCAATTTTTCAAGGATTTTAGAGGGCTTTTTGAGTAGTTTTAGTAGAGAGTTAATCTAAGGTTCCTAAGGTAAAATTCTTGCTTTAGATGTGAATTTCACTTATAGATATGTTGAAGTCTTACAGTATTGTTGTTAAAGTTGTAGAGAAAAGACAAGCTACCAAAGGAAAAGAGAAGTGCTAGTAGAGTCACTTACTCACAAGGTAAGTAAATCCAACCCAAGTTAAGTTTTGAACTCCTTTGAGTAAAGATTTCTTTATGCATGTATATATTATGCTTGTTGAGAGATTGAGATGTTATGAGTATCTATCTATGTTGGCGTTGAATATAATTGAGTTATGAGAAGTGTTTTGATTGCATGATGATAAGTTGAGTTTGATTGAAGTTGGAGGGAGTTTTAAGCAAGCCCTATGGAAGTGTTTTTCCTTGACAGGAACTTAGAATGTATGAGGGAGTTTTCTCCCATTTTGGATGATTAAAGAGAGGAGAAAAGTTATAGTTAAAGTAGAGTTTATATATGCACATGAGTTGCTTGATGAAATGCTTATGAGAGGCATGAGTAAGAATAGAGAACCTTAATTATTGCTACATGGCATAATTGCATTTCATTAGTGCATTACTGAGCATGAGTCATCCATATGCATTAATGGTGCATTGGAGAAATAGCTTGAGAAAGAATAGAGAAGTTTGAAAAGCAACTACTTTAAGAGTAAAGAGAAAGAGAGATTAAGCACTAGAGAACAAAGAGAGAAGAGTGCAAAAGAAGGGAATAGAGTAGGTTGTGCGATGGGGAACCTGTGAGTAATGGGTAGAGTATTCCCACATGTACGCCGCAAGAGAGAGCGGCCTGAGTATGAGAAAGAAAAGTGGTATGGCCCGTGAGAGTGCATGCGGATGAGGGCTATACCCGAGAGTACGAGAGAGAGTTAGTAGAAAAGAGTTATAAGAAAGAGAAACAGAAAGAGAACATAGAGAGAATTGTAAAAGAGAGAGTACATGAGAATAGAGAAATTGTAAGGAAAGAATTGAAGAGACAGAGAGTTACGGGGATAGAGGAGTAGAGGGTATACTTACTGAGCATTATTTGTGTTTACCCCGTTATTTTTCTATGTCTTTGCAGGATCTAGGTGAGGTCGTGGTCGGATGGACGTCGGCAAACGAGGAGGAATAGCTACACTATCCACCATGTTTTTGATGATTTTTGTATATGATACTAACTTTGTATAAATAATGTAAATATTTAATAAAAGAAAAATTTGGGCCCAACTATTTATGTTATCATACTTGTATTTTTATTTTATATATTTTATGAGTATATGAGTATAAAGCAATTATTACATATAACTACCTGCGAAAACTTAAAAACCCAATTTTTACTTAATATTTTTTTAATAAAGACAAGCTGACAAACACTTTTCACAAACTTCTCTCACTAACGCTAACGTGACAGCTCACAATTGGTTAGTTCGTATTTGGTCAGGCAGGACCCATTGTTGCGCAGATGAGACCCATTGTGAACTGACCAATTACGAGATGACACGTCGCATTTGTGAGAGAAAGTTAGTGAGATGGGTTTGTTAGTGTAGTATTACTAAACTTTTTTAGATTGAAAAATGGAAACGGTACAATTTTACCTTTTTAACCGCAATAGTTAATACAGTAAAACCTCTCTATAGTAATACTCTATATAGAAATAAACTCTACATAAGTCATGAAAAATTATATTCCCAATTTGGGATAGTTATAAATAAGAATAAACTCCAAATTGTAATAAATTATAATTTTTTGAGTTCCCGTCTTTAGGAAAGTTACCTCCACATAGTAATAATTATCTGTATATTGCAAAAAAAATATATCGTATATATGTTACATTAAAGTTTAAGATGGAATAAAATATTTATTTGAAATTGTTTGGGACAATAATTTATGCTTTAGAGTTATTACTACATCTTTTAACTTGCGTGTACATTACTCGCTAGCATGGACATTTTCTTGTTAAAGCCAAAACATTTATAGCTTCTGAAGCATGTTTAGAGTTTCTTGACATGAAACTTTTTGTATTTTCATACTATCATCCTCATAATTATTTTCTTTCTCTTCTTGGTTAATCATAGAAATGATTTCATCTTTTGTTAAAGCATACATAACTTGTTACTCATTTGGATGATTAAGGAAGGCATTAATATTCATTCGATTAGTGTAATGAAGTTGTCGAATTTGATCACTCAATTTTACAATGACTCTTTGATTCTCATAATTCACTTCATTTGTAACTTGCAACATCGACATCAGGAGTCCTAATTTTGTAATGCTTAAAACAATTGACAATTCTCTGTGGCTTCACATCAATTGTCATGTAGCAACTGCCTTTACAATTCCATCAAGGACAGTTATCTTTGTCGGGTTCAAAACACGATCTTCTATCTGTTTCAAAAGTAGGCAATTGAAACGCTGAATTGAAACTATAATATTATTAAAACATGAATTGAAATCCTAATATTGTACTACTAAAACATGAATTATGAAATAATTTTTTTTTTTCAATTACACCTCTATTAAGTTATAACCTCCTCATAGTAATAAAATTAGTTAGTCCCACTATTATGATTATAGGGAGGTTTTACTGTACTATCATGTTTTTTTCAAATTATTTACCATTTGGGTTAATTTATTCTAAATTTAGAAATACTAAACTTGTACTACATAAAACATATATGTATTTTTATTCTTGTACTTTAATTTGTATTATATTTACAAAAACTTATTATAAATACGAAACAATGATCTCTTAATCACAAGCCTAGCAAATCTTTCCCACAGCTTGATTTGAATAAGTTCTTACTTTGCTAGCTGATTCAGAAGTTCAAGTTAAGTATGGTTAATTAGGTAATTTTTTTCATTAAGTATGTTTAGCTAATTAGGAAAGTTTCTGATATTTCATTATGAGATTTTAAAAGGTTTTATTTTTTTATTTATTATTTTGAAACATCAAGAGAGATTCTTCATGAGGCTTTTATAACAGTCTTCTGTTCAGTTATGCTGTAACATTATTATTCTTTAGATAATTCAAAAATTCTCAAACATGTTTTACAAAACCGAGTTCAAAGTTGAATTGTTACTTATTATCAAAACATTGTTGAACCGATAATTACTCGTATTATAAATAGAAGTCTTAAAGCAATACGGTACATTTGTCAAAACCCTTCAATTTTTACAATTTTTATTTTTTTTATTTTTTGTAGTGTTCTTTTTTTTTTTCCCCTGCATTCCTTCGTTTTCAATGCAATTTAATTTGTCGCATGTTTTTTTAATCTTTTATTGTCAATTCATGTCATCTCGATTAAAAAAAAAGGGTAAAAAATAATTCAAAGGTCAATTAATGTATTATTTCCTACTCTTTATCTGTTTATTCCATCAAAAATAAAGTGATGATCAGACACCATTTCTATTCTTTATTTTCTACATAATTAGACTTACCCGTTTTCTTAAAGAAATATCATGTAACACAATTTGTCACATCTTACTTACATATACATTATTAATTAAAATGACTTACAAAACTAATTCATATGCTTCAACTTTTATTCGGTTAAGTACACATAGTAAAAACCCGACAATAATTAAGATTATTCATACTTGTTTGGTCGATGTTCATTCGATATTGTTATTTAATACCACAATTTTACTTATAAATAAAACACTTTTTAATTCTTTTTATGAATAGATTTAGAGATTCATTGTGTAGTTGGTATGATAATGTTGTCGGATTAATATCCACTAGCTAATCTTGCTAATCAGCAACAAAATTGATGGTAGTTCGATGATTTATTAGCTTAACACCCCAGTCTTACTCACAAATTAAAAACTTGCTAATCCTCTTATCAATAAATATGGGGATTTATTATTGTTGATACAAAAATCTGCATCAACCAGCGAGATCCGATCGACCTTGTCGGAAATGGAACTGATGTGGGCGTGATTACGGGTAATTAGAGATGAGTGAATGATAATGCCAGAAAGTAAATGACAAAGATAACTGTAGATGCAAAAAATCTACCGTCATAAAAATAGGGTTTGATCTCGTGAGGTTGAGACCACCGACAATCCGCTAGACCTGCACATATGAAAGGACAAGCATGAAGCTTCTGGAAAACACCGGGATGGTGTTTGCCGTAGGCTCAAGTCAACAAGGCTGAAAGAGATTATTTGATAAGAATTAAGGAGATGAAGAATTACCAAGAGTCTTGTTAGAAGCTAGGACTACGGCGGAGGCATCGGGTTCTTGGGAGCAAGAACTTTAGGAGCAAATAGATGGTTTTGAGTAGTGTAGGTTGACTATGGAAGATTGCATGCCTAATGAGAGGGCAAGCCTATGTTTTTATAGTGAAACCAAGGGGCTGGAATCCTAGTAGGAGATTGAGTCCTCTTTTTTGGGAGATAATCCATATCAAGAAAGAAATATGATTTCTTGGCCTTATCAGATTAAGTTTAATAGTTTGAGTAAGATTTGGAATCTTAGTAGAAAAGGAAATAGAATGAGATTTTGATTTTCTATTTATGGACTGTTGCAGGCTAATAGGCTGAAACCCAGTTTAGCTTAACTTATAGGATAGCCCAACTAATAGAGTGGGTAGTTCACAAGGTGATTTTAAGCGTAGGCCCAATCGGGATTGGGTTGAGGCCTTGGGTCATAACATGTTTATTTCGTTGTCGGGCCTCGTCAAGCCCAAGACGATTTTTGGCCCTAACAGTTAGCCCCCAACTCTCTAAGTTAAAGAGTATTTAGCTTAGAGAGTCGATTTAATCGAATGAGTGCAGACTGAGCGAATTAGTGATAACAGCTCGTTAGGTCAGATGGATCATTGTATGGATTGGGTCGGTGACTTGTCGATTTGAGGTGCAAGTCCTTCATTTGATCTGGGCCGATTGAATGTGTAAATCTATAAATCGGTCTGGGCCGATCGAAGGTGTATACTTATGAATCGATTTGGGCCGATCGAAGGTGTAAACTTATGAATCAGTTTGGGCCGATCGTAGGTGTAAACTCATGAATCAAGTTGGGTCGATCGAAGGTGCAAACTCATGAATTGGGCAGGGCCGATCAAAGGTGCAAACTCATGAATTGGGCAGGGCTGATCAAAGGTGCAAACTCATGAATCGGGCAAGGCTGATTGAAGGTGTAAACTTATGAATCGGGCAAGGCCGATTGAAGGTGTAAAATCGTGAATCGGGGAGGGCTGATTCGAAGGTGTAAACTCGTGAATCGGGCAAGGTCGTTTGAAGGTGTAAATTTATGAATTGGGCTGGGCCGATCAAAGGTGTATGCCAAGTGGAGCTTGTATGGAGCTTCCAATCGAGTCGGCGTGATCGACTTGTAGTTGAAACCTTTGAGGGCTATGTGGCCCAGTCAGCATGACCAACTTTGTAGTTGAAAACATTTAACTGAAGATGGAGCAGTGACATGCATGGCATGCATGTTTGAAGCAAATAGTCCAATGGAGAGTTAATTTACATGATGTGCATGTGTTATGGACTTAATAAAGAGTGAGCTAAATGGAAAAATTGGCTGCATGTATTTAAGTAATGGGCCGAATAGAGAAAGATTTAACCAAATAGAGTGGTAGTTAAAAGGAGACAATGACACATACATTTCCCCTTCAAGTGCTACCACCCATGCTTGCTGGACCGAGTGGAGAGAGAGGTGTTACTTTCTATGTCAGAGCTGAACCAGATGAAGTTGAGTGGGCACGTGATTCACTTTTGGGCTGATCCGAATGGGCACATGTTAGAGTCATGAAAGTGACTCTATTTTGGTGATAAAAATACCCCATGTGTGATTAAATTGAAGTATATTGAGACAATTAAAGAATTTATAAATTTATTCACGAAAATCTCTTCTTAATATTTTTCTTATGAATTTAACGTGTTTGGAATGATTTTGGAAAGGATATGAGTTGATATTAGGTTTTGGTTTATGGATTAGGGGTGATTTTGTCTCATTTATGCTCTTTAGGGGGTAAACTGTCATATTTATAAGGGTTGATTTTGTCACTTTTCAATCGTGCATGGACCAAAGTGATATTTTAGCAGTTTATCTATAAAAGAAAATGAAAGGTCGCGTTTTAGGGGGAGGCTGTTCACCCAATTTTTCGGCGAGCTCCAGCGACCCTTCGTCTCCCTTTCCGACGACGGTTCATCTTCCCGGTGCATCGATCTTCACCAACTGCCATCACCACCGCAAATCACGCGAAGTTTCGACGACGTTTCGCATTCCATCGCCACGACTTTTTGCATTCCAGCTGAGATTTCATTGTTTTTCGGTGACGGTTGGGCTCCATGGAGGTTGATCTTCCTTCCCCATGGCCGGATCTACCCATTCCAAGCTTCATCCGACGCAAAAACTGTTGAAATCTGCCAAATCGCCGTCGCGCCTCTTCATCTTCCAGCAGAGATCTTGCTCATTTTTGATGACGTTTCACCTCCCCATGACCTAATCTGAACTCCCCATCACCAGAACTTTCCATCGGTACCTTTGGATCCCATTTTCGCAACCATTTTTCGGAAGACCCGCCAGAAAATTAACGTTTTTTGACGAGTGTGATTGTTCGTATTCCGAGCTATCCGTTGGTCATTTTCATCCCCTTCTTTGCATCATATCGCTGTCGGTTACCTCCTCTCCACCATGATCAGCTCCGTTTCCACCATTTCAGCCTCCGTCATCACCACCATGAGGGGCTGAGTTCCCGGTTATGCATTACGGTGTAGGCGAGATCGAGATTGCGCATTGATCTCCTCATCACTCTCGACTAGTTGGATGAGCCTGAATGTTGGACATTTGGTTAAGTTTCTTGTATTCAGATTATATTTGTTTTCATTTCAGTTTTTTTGTGATGCTTTAATATTATTCCGATGCTCGACGTGTTGAATTGATAATGTCCATTGTGAACGTTTATTGATATATAACTTTTTGCATAATTGAATGTCGGTTTGAGATTATTGAATGTTGATTATGACTTTAAATTGCATTTATAGGTTGATATGATGCAAGATAGATTATTTTATTGATTTGCCTAGCTTTGTAGGTTTAGGAAATTGAAGAGCGAGGAGAGGAACTATGAGAGTTGGTCTTGAGTCAAACCAAACCCGTAGCGACAACGCTTTTAATATTGTGTTTTAGTTAGCAATTTATTTGATGTTCTTAATTTCTTGCAATTAATTAGTTTCCTTAGTTTTGATCAATCATTTTGCCAATTTCTCTTTCGTTAACTCAAATATATATTAGGTCGTTATCTTACTCTCTGTGGATTCGACCCTGCTAAATATCATTGACTGGACTACTCAAGTTGTTTAGTGGTGTTGAGTTACAGTGGGGAGTGGAAAGTTTGCAGACAGTGGGGAGCGTGAGGGCTTTTGTAACAGGTGTGCTAGAGATTATGATGTGAAGGTGGTTTGGGTTGATATGTATTGGTTGGGAAGCGGCGATGGTTCGAGTTTGGAGTTTTGGAATACGGTGGTGTAAGGAGATTAGGCAAGAGTGGGGTGGTGTCACTTAAGCAGGTTTTGTTTACGGGGTTTCTCTTTGTGTTTAGTAGATGACTTTAGGTGTTTTGAGAGGATTACTACTGTGTTTTTAGGATTTCACTGTGTGATTGGAGAAGCTATTAGGGGCGATTTTAGGAGAACAGATGGATGGGTTGGTTTCAAAGTGGTGGCAAATCGCCGTGAAGTTGAATTGGAATTGGATCAATGCTGGTCGAGTTTGAGTTACCTTCTAATGGAGCGGAGGTCCTGGAGATGCTGGCGTATTGCGACATCTTCTTGAATGAACAAATTGTCTGGTTTTGTGGTGGATAATGCATTGCAAAGCTCTGATGACGGTGGCGGACCACCTGGTGGTTTGATGATTGAAGTGAAAAGCCACGTGTAGAGAGGTTAGAGACAGAAGCTATTGCCTTATCTGAAAAGAGGATTAGAGAAGAGAGATTGTTCAAGGAAAGTCAATGAATCAAATGGTTTGGAACACCACTTTAAACTCTGACACATTATTATTCTATTATTAATTTAGAACAATAATATGAGCTTCAAGGTCTTATACTACTCGCTGAATGGATATAATATAAAATAAACTACGATGTGCCGAATAGATATAATATGGCATGTGAATAGATAAAACAAACGAAGAAAAACAAAGAAAAAAATTCTTATCGTGATGGGATTTTCTGATCAACATTGTCAGTCAAAAGGAGTTTCGTGTCGCCTCCCACGTTGTAAGTCGTCATTGGCAGATGATTGTCAGGGCCCCACGGTGGGCGCCAAACTGTAGATGCAAAAAATCTACCCTCATGAAAATAGGGTCTGATCTCGTGAGGTTGAGACCACTGACAATCTGTTAGACCTGAGCACATAAAAGGGCAAGCGTGAAGCTTCCAGAAAACACCAGGGTGGTGTTTTTCATAGGCATTCCGACGCTCAAGCTAGCAAGGCTGAAAGAGATTATTTAATAAGAATTAAGGAGATGAAGAATTACAAAGAGTCTTGTCAGAAGCTAGGCCTACGGTAGAGGCGTCGGGTTCTTCGGAGCAAGAACTTTAGGAGCAAATAGATGGTTTTGAGTAGTGTAGATTGACTATGGGAGATTGCATGCCTAATGAGAGGGCAAGCCTATGTTTTTATAGTGAACCCAAGGGGCTGGAATCCTAGTAGGAGATTGAGTCCTCTTTTTTGGGAGATAATCCATATCAAGAAAGAAATATGATTTCTTGGCCTTATCAGATTAAGTTTAATATTTTAAGTAAGATTTAGGATCTTAGTAGGACACTAAGTCCTATTTTGGGAGACAATCCCTATCAAGAAAGAAATACGATTTCTTGACCTTTAAGTTTAATAGTTTAAGTAAGATTTGGAATTTTTGTAGGACACTAAATCCTATTTTGGGAGATAATCCTTATCATGAAAGAGAGATGATTTCTTGACCTTATCAGATTAAGTTTAATAGCTTGAGTAAGATTTGAAATCTTAGTAGAAGAGGAAATAGAATGGGATTCTGATTTCCTATTTATGGACTGTTGTAGGCGAATGGGCTGAAACTCATTTTAGCTTAACTTATAGGATAGGCCAACTAATAGAATGGGTAGTTCACAAGGTGATTTAAAGCGTAGGCCCAATCGGGATTGGGTTGAGGCCTTGGGTCGTAACATGTTTATTTTGTTATCAGGTCTCGTCAAGCCCAAGACGATTTTTGGCTCTAACAATAACTTTTAAAGTGGTTTGGCGGAGTTAACTACCTACGTCTACTGTGTTTTGTGTATATGCTGTGAGAGCTTACAATATAGTTATAATCCAGAATTCATATCCCCCTCCTCATTGTTTTAGGGGGTTTATATACAAGATTTACATAAAGGAAAGAGCGAAATTAAGGGGATTACAAATGATTTGGATCACAATTCTGATACCCTTGCGATTGAGTGCTATGATCGCGCAACGATAACTGTTGATCCAGTCATTCCCGCAATATCCAGGATCTAATGTAATCTGGGGATTGATTGATTAATTCTTGAGATTGTCTACAACTAGCTTATGTTAATGTCTGTATGCGAACACCATTTATTGATATTAACAAATGTACTATTATTATTTGTAAACCCTATAGAACCAAATTTTTACTTAAACTTTTTCAAATTGGAAATTGTTTAAAAAAAAAAAAAAAACCTTAATAATTAATCTTAATAGTTAATCATGACATGTTTTTACGAATGATTTTACCATTAGGGTTTTGGGTTAATTAATTAATTCTAAATTTAGAAATACTAAAGTTGTACTACACATAACATGTATATTTTTATTAATGTACTTTATTTTGTACTACATTAACAAGAGCTTATTATAAATACGAAACGATGATCTCTTAATCACATGCATGGCAATTCTTTCCCACACTGATTCAGAAGTTCAAGTCGGGAGTGGTTAATTAGGTAATTAATTTTCATTAAGTATGTTTAATTAATTAGGAAAGTTTCTGATATTTCAGTATGAGATTTTTAAATTTTTTTTAATTTATTTTGAAACCTCAGGAGAGATTCTCTATGAAGTTTCAAATCTTCATAATTTATATATATATATATTCTTATCTTAGCCAAAGGATTATAGAGATTCCTTAAATTTATCCCATCCCCCAAAAAAAAAAAAATTATTCTTCATATTTTTTTCTTCAAAAAAATTTCTCATAAAAATTAGGCTTTAAAACAATTTTTTTTTTTTTTTTTTTGGTATTCGGAGATGTTCGAGCTAGCTTGTACACACCTTAACTAATTCCTCAGGACCCTGAAGTTAACAGTTAAGTAAGCCTCTAGTGATTACTCCTTATTAGAAGTCGTGGAGATTCAAACTCAAAATCTTTTAAGTAATATACCTAAGAGTCATAAATGAATAGCCAAACTATCTAGAGGTAGTTGCTTTAAAATAATCTTTTATTTAATTACACTATAACTTTTATAATTCTTTAGATAATCCAGAAATTCTCAAACTTGTTTTACAAAACTGAGAAACTGAATTGATACTTATTATCAAAATATTATTGAACCGATAATTACTCATATTATAGATAGAATTTTTGAAGCAGTACTATACATTTGTCAAAACCCTTCAATTTTTACACACACAACACACACACACACACATATATATATATATATATATATTTTTTTTAAATTAGTGTTTTTCTTTTCCCTGCATTCCTTCGTTTTCAATGCAATTTTATTTGTTGCTTGCTTTTTTATTCTTTTATTGTCAATTCATGTTATCTTGATGAAAAAGGGGGTAAGAAAACAATTCAAAGGTCAATTAATGTATCGCTTTATTCCATCAAAATAAAGTAATGATTAAAAACCATTTCTTTTCCTTATTTTCTACATAATTATACTTATCCGTTGTCTTATAAAAACATAACGTAACACGGCTTGTCACATCTCAAATAGACATTATTAATAAAAATGACCTGACAAAACGAATTCATATGCTTCAACTTTTCTTCGATTGTGTTCTTATAACAACAATAATATCTATCTTTTTATACATTTTGGCTAATGCCCACTAACTTTTTTGTCTCAATCTTTTTGACTAAGAAAACTACTTATTTTTTCTTTAAAATAACTTATCTTATATGCCTCTCATGCTTTTAAGTTTTCTTTATTATTATCATGTGTAATGTGTTTCGTGAATCACGATTTTCCTTACTTTACCAAAAATGAATTAATTCTATTTCAAATAGGGAAAATAGAGTTTCAATTGTAGGAATAATAATAATAAATAAATAAAATTCTTCTTTGTTTTAAATGAAGAAGCATGTTTAAAAAAATAGATAAAAAATGAATGTTCTTTTATTTTTTGGGCATGGTTGATTGGAAGTTGTTAGGTTCTATAATAACACAATATAAATATTTTTAGAAAATAAAAAATCTTGTTTTTCTTATTATTAAATAAAAAAAATTGAGAAAACATGAAGAATATTTTTTGCATTTATTTTTTATTACTATTTTCATTCCTGAATTTGATAACATATTTGACGAATTTTGTACAAGCTGTGAGGCAGCCAACTACTCACAATAATCATATACGAAAACAATTAAAAAAAAAAAAATAGAGAAAAGGTTCAAAAAGCTTAATTTTAGTTTTATTTTTAAAAATACTGAAAATATTAATAAAATATTTCAATGAACATTTACTAAAACAATCGAGGGATTTTGAATTGTTTGTTGACATGAATAGTGTCGACCTTCGAGAAAACCTCTTAAATTATTTCACTATTGAGTTAATCGTAATCTTTGGTAAATGAGAAACTTATAAGACAATATTTGTTATGCCTGAAAAAGCAGGGCTGACGCAGAACCCTATCAGCGTAAGTGGTCAGAGCTTAGGTAAGTCCAGTAGCCATTCAGATGCAGCCACATCATACGCTGACGCAAGCGGCATGCTCCTGCCAGTGTAGTAGGTGTGCGCCAAGCTGGTGAAAGGCTGGAGGCAATCCACGTGTCCGATTCCTGCAAGAATCGAGTAAATCACTCGAGCAGGTGAATAACGGGATGCAAGGAAGGATTTGCATGGCAATCTGACCCACTCCCTGATTTAGTAATCATTACCTCAATTCATCCCATTATAAATAGAGGGTTCCTTTCCCGTTTGTGGGATTAGCAAATTTCTCTCTAGAATAGCAGATATACTCTCTCTCTATCTCTCTTGTAACCTTTTGTAAGTCAGCTCGCTAAACTCGACCTGATCTCAAATATATTAATATAATACCAGTGGATGTAAGATTCGCTTATTTAAGCATCCAAACCACTTTAAATACCGTTTTTCATCTTTTACTCAGTTCAATACCCCCGTACATGTGTGTCTTCTGAGTCAGCTCAGTATTTCCCACATGCGTTTAGTTGGTGTCAAAATCGAGCATCAACAGTTTGGCGCTAGAAGGAGGGCCTGATTTAGTATTTGTCCTTCATCAGGAGAATATCTGACTAATCGGTCCTATAACAGCAAATGGCTAGCCGATTCAAACTTGAGCGAACCAATCATGGTGAGGAAGAGATCCCCTAGGTGCAAGAGGACACTTCTTTGTAACAACTAGAGAGAACAATTGAAAGGATGAAGAAGAATCTTCTTCTACAAGCTCAAGAAACCTAACAAGAAAAACTGAAATGATTTTTTTTTCTAACTAACTATACAAGATACACGTGATGTACTTATGAGCAAACATTGCATGACAAGAGTAAACGACATCGTTTTTACAATAAGCTTTTCTCATTTGGTTAATTTCCACTTTAGTCCTTCATTCTATCATTCCGCCATAAACCAAACATTCTCTACTTCTCCTCTTATCTTCATATTCCCTCTTCATCATAACACTCACTACACTTTCTTCACATCTGCAACGAACTGATGAAGTTAGCGAGCTAATTAAGCGAACAACAGCTGATGAAGCGAACAACAATAGCGAACTAATGAAGCGAACAGGACAACAGCTTTTAACCATTACAAAATGAATGTGCAATGAGCTCATGAAGCGAACAACAGCTGATGCAACGAACAACGGCTGATGCAGCAAACAACAACTGATGAAACAAAGAACAATAGCGAACTGATGAAGCAAACAGGACAACAATTTTTAACCATTACAAAACAAATATGCAACGAGCTGATGCAGCGAATAACAACTGATGAAACAAACAACAATAGTGACCTGATGAAGCGAACAGGACAACATCTTTTAACTGTTACAAAACGAATCTGCAACGAGTTGATGAAGTTAGCGGGCTGATGAAGCGAACAATAACAGTGAACTCAAACAGCTTCTTTAACTTTGATCATTTTCAATTTTCAGCCTTTCTCAGTAAACAACAACTTTAACTGACTTCTTTCTTCATTAGGTTTTCTATCCTACTAATTCTGCAACTTTCAATAACGAATCTGCAACTTTTAACTTTTCCCTTAGCAGACGCAATGCACATATATTTTAATGTGCTTTGTTCTGGCATGGAAGACCAACTGATGTATCCGCAACTCAACCAAACAACAACAGCTGCATCTGTAACTTCAAACTTTCAAGTTGACAAAACCTACAAATCAACCAAACACCAACTACTGTATCTGCAATAATAAACTACAATAGCAGCTCAAACAGCTCAACCACTCAATAATTCAGCAAACAATTATAGTAGACTACAGTAGGCTAAATTGTAGAATAGTCAACCATTTGCCATAGCCAGAATCAAAGAGCAGAATTAAAACTATAGTAGGTAAAAAAAAAAAAAAAAAAACACACACACACACACACAAACAACCACATTTACAGAGCAGAATACCACCATATTTTCAGAAACTCACACTTTCATTTATAGTAATCATCAAATACCACCACATTTAGCTTGGACCTCAACTCACTAAAGTGTGCAGTTGATAGTGCCTTAGTGAGAAGATCTGCAATCTGTAACTTTGAAGGAACATACTGAATAGCCACTTTCTTTGTCAAAACTTGTTTCCCGAACGTAATGGGCTTCAATCTCAATGTGTTTTGTTCTGACATGAAACACGAGATTGGATGCAAGTGCTCCAGCACTAACATTGTCACACCAAATCACAGGAATAGTATGAAAAGACAGTCCCAATTTAGTGAACATACTTTGTAACCATGCTACTTCTGTGGCAGTTTGAACAAGAGCTCGGTATTCTACTTCAGTGGAGGAAAGAGCAATCACTTTTTGTTTTCTAGAGCTCCACTGAATCAAGTTCAGTCCTAAGTAAACACAAGAACCACTAGTAGATCTTCGATCTTCTAAATTACCACCCTAATCAGCATTAGCATAGCACTCTACATGTAAAGAACTTGCTGGTTTAAAATGAAGACCAAAATGTAAAGAACCTTTTATGTATCTTAACACTCTTTTGCAAGCTTGCCATTGCAACTCAGTAGGAGCTTGTAAGAATTGACTTAACTTATTCACTGTAAAGCTAATATCTGGTCTAGTAAGAGTTAAGTATTGCAATGCCCCAACAGTACTTTGATACAATCCAGGATCCTAAAACAGTTCACTATCTGTGGAGCTAAGCTTGACACCAACAACCATTGGAGTGGAACAAGCATGTGCATCCATTATTTTAGTTTTCATCAGTAAGTTAGAAGCATATTTGGACTACTTTAGATGAATGCCATTTGAATTCCTGGTTGCTTCTAGCCCTAGAAAGTACTTAAGGGAGCCAAGAGTTTTTAATGCAAAATGGTCATTTAGATCCTTCATCAACTGAGCTATAAATGCCTCATCTGAACCAGTAATCAATATGTCGTCAACATAAACAAGAACATATATAAAACCAGGATTATGCTGAAGAATAAAAAGACTTGAGTCTGAGACTGAATTATGGAAACCTTTGAGCTGTAAGGCAGCTTTCAACTTGTCAAACCAAGCTCTAGGAGCTTGCTTAAGACCATAAAGAGCCTTGTTCAGCTTACACACAGCATCAAGAAATATAGGACTCTCAAAACCAGGTGGCTGCTTCATGTAAACAGTTTTCTTTAACACTCCATTAAGGAATGCATTATTAACATCAATTTGTTGCACATCCCATCCACTAGTTACTGCTAAAGTCAAAACAATTCAGATAGTGGCTGGTTTGATTACTGGGCTAAAGGTTTTGAAGTAATTAAGACCAGGGGTCTGTTGAAATCCCTTTGCAACTAGCCCGGCCTTGTATATTTGTAGTGTTCCATCAGCATTGAATTTGGTGCGAAAAACCCATTTATTTCCTACTATGTTCATATCAGAAGAAGATGGCACAAGAGTCCACGTATTATTATGAACAAATGCATCAAATTCAGACTGCATAATAGCCTTCCACTTAGTACTTTTAAGAGCTTCAGAAGCTATTGTAGGTTCAACTTCAAGCAATTCAGTAGACTCTAATTCTTCAGCAACAAAGGCTAAATGATAGTCATCTTGAAAATCAGGTGAATAACAGGTTTGAGAAGCTGATTTAGATCTGGTAATCATAGGGTGTATGTTGATAGCTGCAGAGGTAGTAGGACATGAAACTACAGTATGTATACCCAGACTTGAACCAACTGAACTAGTAGCAAACTGTGAGGAAGTAAGATCAACTACAAGTGGACATGGTGAGAGGGAGCAATCTGTAAATCTTGTAGGAGCAGCAATTTCTAAGATTGGATTAGGAATACTAATGGTTTCGGAAGAGCAACCAGAATTGTTACAGGGTAAGGAACATTGATCAGGAGAGTTATTTGTAGATATTGGTGTAACACTCGGTGAGGATGGAGTAGTACAGTTAATGGAAGCAGGTAGTAAAGGAGAATTTACATTTGGATTAAAAGATGAAGAGTTGAGAGGAGAGGAATTCTTAGCAACTGCTGTATCATTTGAAACAGGATTGTTAGGAGCAATTTTTACTGCAAAAGGATTAGTGGCTGCTGAAGACTGCACAGAATAAGGGATAGACCGAAAAGGAAGAAATGAAGTGTGTGAATTTGTGGAAGTTTCAGAATTGGTGGAAGTGCAAGTATTAGGAACTTGACTAGAGGGTGTAAAGCTAGAAGGCTGAACTAAAGAGGGCTAAAACAAAGAATTAACAGCAAAAGGGAATTCACATTCATTGAATTGAACAATAGGAGTAATAACAATCTTACCATTAGGAGTTAGAAATTTGTACCCCTTATGAATCAAACTATACCCTACAAACACACTCTTAACGGTATGAAAATCAAATTTATGTTTATTGTAAGTCCTCATGTTAGGAAAACAAGTGCATCCAAAAACTTTTAAACCATCATAAATAGGAACCTTGTTAAATAACATTTGATAAGGTGACAAATTACAAATAGTGGCAGTAGGCATTCTATTTATCAAATATACAGCAGTTTCAAAGGCTAGCCACCAATATTGAAGGGGCATGGACGCATGAGCAAGCAATGTTAATCCAGATTCTACAATGTGCGTATGTTTCCTCTCACTTCTACCATTTTGTTGTTGAATATAGGCATAAGAGTGTCTAATTTGTATGCCTTGATCAACTAGATAAGGTAGGAGAGCTTTATATTCTCCTCCCTGGTTAGAATGTAGGCTTTTAAGCTTATACCCAAATTGCCTCTTAGCTAAGTGTTGAAATTTTATAAAAACTGACCTAACTTCAGCTTTGGTTTTAAGAGGAAACAACCATGTAAACCTGTTATAGTCATCTAGAAATTGAACATAGTATTTAAAGCCTTCAATAGATGTAAAGGGAGTTAGGACCCCAAACATCACTATGCACTAACTCTAAGGGTGCTGAGGCATGAGAATGTGAAACTGGAAAAGTAGTGTGTTGTAACTTTCCTAAGTTGCAAGCATCACAAAAAGTATCAGGAGAACTAGCTGAAGTGTTCATCTTTGAAGGAAACTTAATATGCAAATTAGTGAGAATATGATGTTGAACTTGTGAGTCAGGATGGCCCAATCTTTTATGCCAAAGTAAGTAACTATCAGTATTAACACTTGCTGTCAAACAATGTGGAGTAATGACATGTGCATGAGCAGTATCATTTTCAACAGTAAATTTGCAAGCATTAATGTTGGCAAAATTAGAACACATATTAGCAGAATCAGAACACTCATTAGCAGAAGTATGTGGTTGAGCAATACAATTATCAGAACAGAAGTTTTATTATTAAAAAAGAAGCTACATTGATCAGTATTAGGATTATGGGCTACATCATGAGTTTTGTTTCTTGACATAGACTGATTGATATTATCAGACTCAAACTTAATGAAACTAACAGAATTATTACAGATTTTATTAGAAGCACATTGCCCTTGAACATCAGACTCAACTGACACAAAAGAAGCACCATAATGACCAGGTTCATCTGAAACAAAAGAGGTGCTAGACTCAGCTAAAACAGAGGAGTTTCTATAATTTATTGACTCATATGGAAGACTTTGTGAAGCAGGAGCAGAAGCATTGATAGAAACTACATTAGAGGATGGTGTAGTCAAATAAGGAACAAGTGAGGACTGAGAAGATAAGGGATTCAACTGGTACAAACCACCTTTAAGATCTCCTTGCAGTAAAATTGCTCATGTGTACTTGTCCTTAACAACACAGCAGTTAGAGTCAAATTCAACAATAACATTGTTGTCTTTAGTGAATTTAGAGATGCTAAGTAAGTTTTTTGTTATCTTAGACACACATAGGATGTTTTTAAGGTGTAAACACTTGGAATAGCAGAATAACCAGTATGAGAAATATGGAGATACTCACCTCTGCCTACTTGAAGTTGATCCTTTCCATAATAGTTTCGGCTAACATTCAGTTGATTGAGGTCTGATGTAAAATGATCAGCAGCCCCCGAGTCCATATACCATATGGGATCAGTGAAGTGGCAAGAGCAAACTGCTGTGGTTATAGAGAGGACAATGCTAGAGGTGTTGAAGAGTGATAAAGTGAATCAGGTGCTGAGTTTAAATGAGGACCAGAACCAGCATTTACAAAATGAGCTTGGCTTTGACTAGGCACCTGTTGACTAGGAACACCAAAACCATTAACAGTAGCATTATCGCCAGATAACCCAACACTAGAATTGAATCTGTCCAGCCGATGGAATTCTAAAGTGAGCAGTATGAGACTGTTATTGAGAATGAGATAGTCCTCCAGATCCACTATACTGCAGAGCACTAGGTGTATGATGTCCAGTGCTATTATATTGAGAATTATTATGGTGGAAGTGGCTATTGGGTTATGGAAGATATGAATTGTCATAGTAGGACTGTTGTTGTGATGTGTTAGCTATGGAGGATTGAACCATGCCATTATAGGCAGAGTTATATCAGTGATAACACTGACCAGCAAAATGTCATACTTTATTACATAGCTAACAAATCAATTTTCCTCTCCCAGTATTTTGACCTCTGCCCCTGCCATGTGACATTCCTCCAAAGGCAGGTGGCTTGTTATGATATAGGGCTTGACCATAATTCTAACCAAACTGCTGTCTAATCTGTTGAGGTGCAGCTAAGATAGGATATTGGGGATAATAAGGATTTCCTAGTGACATTAAAGTAGGTGAAGCAGGATACAGTGGACCAGACACCTTTATCAATTTGAGGACCTTCTAACTTAACTTTGGAAACACGATTTATATCACTAGTGGAACCATGTGAGCTATTTAAAGTACCAGTAGAGGCTGTATGTGCTGAGCAGTTATACAAATCTATTGAATTGAACTTTTCAAGTCTTATTTCATATTTTTGCAGTAGAAATTAGGCCTCTTATAGTGTGACAGAATCAAATTTTGACTCAATACGTGATGTTAAATTCACTACGACTGCATCAAATTCAGGTCCTAGTCCATCTAGAACATACTATAATAGATCCTCATCAGCAATCACCAGTCCACTAGCAGATAAACTCTCAGCAATCTCTTTCATTTTTTTAACATAATCACCTACACTTAGATTTCCTTTTTGTGTGGTTTGAAGAAGATTCTTGAAATGTAACGCTCTAGCCTTTGAGTCAGTAATGAATTCATTCTCTAAAGCAAAGCATATTTCAGTAGAGCTCCTACATTTTGACACATATCCAAACATACTCTCTGAAATTGACGCCAAGAGCCAGCTTACAAGAAACTTATCAATTCTTTTCCACATTATATAGGCAGGATTCAATTGTTCATTCACTGAAACATTACTAGATTTAACCTCTCTACTAATTTGACCTAGGTCTTGAGTAATTTCAGGATCAGTAATGATAAGAGGTGAAGGACATGAAATCTTATGAAGGAGATGATCCTCAAGTTTGTGTGAACCAACAGTGGATATCACTTGAGAACTCCAAAAACGATAATTGCTTTAAGTGAGTTTGGGATTGATGACTTGTAAACTGGTAGCTAGAGCTAACATTGTTCGATTTGTTGGCTGATTCAACAATTAGTTTGAATTGTTGAGTTCATCGGAAGTTTTAGGAGGAATCACCATGGATGCAACTCAGTGGCTCTGATACCATGTCATAACTAGAGAGAACAATTGAAAGGATGAAGAAGAATCTTCTTCTACAAGCTCAAGAAAATTAATAAGAAAAACTGAAATGATTCTTTTTCTAACTAACTATACAAGATACACCTGATGTACTTATAAGCAAACATTGCATGACAAGAGTAAACGACATCGTTTTTACAATAAGCTTTTCTTATTTTGTTAATTTTCACTTTTGTCCTTCATTCTATCATTCTTCTAAAGTGCCTCCAGTCCTGCAAAATCTCATGGGGGATATCCCCTCGAGCTCACAGTTTGATCCAACTATCATGAGCTACTTGGAGAGGTTCAATAATACTCTCCAAACGGTCAACCAAAGTCTAGACCGTTTGGATCGGGTCGTGCCACCCGAATCAAATAAGGTGGTGCCACTGCCAAAAATGTCTGCAGGTCACATGAAAGCATCAAAAACGGTGATAGCTCATGCCGCGCGTACTTCAGCATGTCAAAGGAAGGGAAAACAGGTGGCGAACAGCAGACTTAGAGGCTCCAAGGGACTAGCAAACACCGACCGCACCCCGGGTAGAAAACCCGTGGCGTAAAGACTCGGTGACATGTCGCGGCCCAAGCTGTCCCATGCCACATCGCGCGAGCACTCCCACAAAAGTGCAAGGCGGGGAGACTCCAACTATCGCCAAAATGACGACTCCAACCGTCATCGCGTGGGAAGTTCCTACTGTCCGTGGGTCGGTTCAAACCATCGCGAAGATTGGGAAGGTTCCCCAGACCATTCATCGTCATCGCATGACTCTAGCCAACGTGTGTCAAGAGCGGCCGGAACTGCAGCCGAGGCAAGGAGGAATCCTACCTTCAGACTTTTCTAAATCGCAATCGTGAGGGTCGAACCCGCATGGGGGAAAGCAATCCCCAGATGGCTCCGCTGCCTCAGATTGAGGAGCTACAGCGAGCTCTAGATCAGCTAAAGGCTAAGCAAAATGAGCGAGGGGAGGTCGCAGAGGCGTCTCCCTTTTCTCTCGGCTGTGTTAGCCGCCCCTCTCCCATCCAGATTCTTTGATTCTCATCATTTACTTCATTTGTAACTTGCAATTCATCGACATCAGGAGTCCTAATTTTGTAATGCTTAAAACAATTGACAATTCTTTGTGGCTTCACATCAGTTGTCATGCAGCAACTGCCTTTACAATTCCATCAAGGACAATTATCTTTGTTGGTTTCAAAACACGATTTTCTATCATTTTCAAAAGCAGGCAATTGAAACGTTGAATTTAAACCATAATATTATTAAAACATGAATTGAAATCCTACTATTGTACAATTAAAACATAAATTATGAAATAAGAAATCTTTTTTAACTACATCTCTATTAAGTTATAACCCCCTCATAATAATAAAATTAGTTAGTCCTACTATTATGACTATAGAGAGGTTTTATTGTACTATCATGTTTTTTCAAATTATTTACCATTTGGGTTAATTTATTCTAAATTTAGAAATACTAAACTTGTACTACATAAAACATATATGTATTTTTATTCATGTATTTTAACTTGTATTATATTTACAAAAACTTATTATAAATACGAAACAATGATCTCTTAATCACAAGCATGGCAAATCTTTCCCACTGCTTGATTTGAATAAGTTCTTACTTTGCTAGCTGATTCAGAATTTCAAGTTAAGGATGGTTAATTAGGTAATTTATTTTTCATTCAGTATGTTTAGCTAAGTAGGAAAGTTTCTGATATTTCATTATGAGATTTTAAAAGGTTTTATTTTTTATTTATTTTTTGAAACATCAAGAGAGATTCTTCATGAGGCTTTTAGAACAATCTTCTATTCAGTTATGCTGTAACATTATTATTCTTTAGATAATTCAAAAATTCTCAAACATGATTTACAAAACCAAGTTCAAAGTTGAATTGTTACTTATTATCAAAACATTGTTGAATCGATAATTACTCGTATTATAAATAGAAGTCTTAAAGCAATACGGTACATTTTTCAAAACCCTTCAATTTTTACAATTTTTATTTTTTTTATTTTTTGTAGTGTTCTTTTTTTTTCCCCCTGCATTCCTTTGTTTTCAATACAATTTAATTTGTTGCATGTTTTTTTAATCTTTTATTGTCAATTCATGTCATCTCGATTAAAAAAAAGGGTAAAAAATAATTCAAAGGTCAATTAATGCATTATTTCCTACTCTTTATCTGTTTATTCCATCAAAAATAAAGTAATGATTAGACACCAGTTCTATTCTTTATTTTCTACATAATTAGACTTACCCATTTTCTTAAAGAAATATCATGTAACACAATTTGTCACATCTTACTTACATATACATTATTAATTAAAATGACTTACAAAACTAATTCATATGCTTCAACTTTTATTCGGTTAAGTACACATAGTAAAAACCCGACAATAATTAAGATTATTCATACTTGATTGGCCGATGTTCATTCGATATTGTTATTTAATACCACAATTTTACTTATAAATAAAACACTTTTTAATTCTCTTTATGAATAAATTTAAAGATTCATTGTGTAGTTGGTACGATAATGTTGTCGGATTAATATCCACTAGCTAATCTTGCTAATCAGCGACAAAATTGATGGTAGTTCGATGATTTATTGGCTTGACACCCCAATCTTACTCACAAATTAAAAACTTGTTAATCCTCTTATCAATAAATATGGGGATTTACTATTGTTGATACAGAAATCTGCATTAACCAGCGAGATCCGATCGACCTTGTCGGAAACGGAACTGATGTGGGCGTGATTACGGGTAATTAGAGATGAGTGAATGATAATTCCAGAAAGTAAATGACAAAGATAATTGTAGATGCAAAAAATCTACCGTCATGAAAATAGGGTCTGATCTTGTGAGGTTGAGGCCACTAACAATCCGCTAGACCTACACACATGAAAGGGCAAGTGTGAAGCTTCCGAAAAACACTAGGGTGGTGTTTGCCGTAGGCACTCCGG
Organism: Pistacia integerrima; assembly: GCA_026225825.1. Taxonomy (NCBI): domain Eukaryota; kingdom Viridiplantae; phylum Streptophyta; class Magnoliopsida; order Sapindales; family Anacardiaceae; genus Pistacia; species Pistacia integerrima. The sequence goes on along the minus strand of CM047740.1, from coordinate 1,277,801 downwards.
CGCTCAAGTCAGCAAGGCTGAAAGAGATTATTTGATAAGAATTAAGGAGATGAAGAATTACCAAGAGTCTTGTCAGAAGCTAGGACTACGGCGGAGGCGTCGGGTTCTTCGGAGCAAGAACTTTAGGAGCAAATATATGGTTTTGAGTAGAATAGATTGACTATGGGAGATTGCATGCCTAATGAGAGGGCAAGCCTCTGTTTTTATAGTGAACCCAAGGGGCTAGAATCCTAGTAGGAGATTGAGTCCTCTTTTTTGGGAGATAATCCATATCAAGAAAGAAATATGATTACTTGGCCTTATCAAATTAAGTTTAATAGTTTAAGTAAGATTTGGAATCTTAGTAGGACACTAAGTCCTATTTTGGGAGATAATCCCTATCAAGAAAAAAATATGATTTCTTGACCTTTAAGTTTAATAGTTTAAGTAAGATTTGGAATCTTAGTAGGACACTAAGTCCTATTTTGGGAGATAATCCCTATCATAAAAGAGATATGATTTCTTGACCTTATCAGATTAAGTTTAATAGTTTGAGTAAGATTTGGAATCTTAGTAGAAGAGGAAATAGAATAGGGATTCTGATTTCCTATTTATGGACTGTTGCATGCTAATAGGCTGAAACCCAGTTTAGCTTAACTTATAGAATAGCCCAACTAATAGAGTGGGTCGTTCACAAGGTGATTTTAAGCATAGACCCAATCGGGATTGGGTTAAGGCCTTGGGTCGTAACATGTTTATTTCGTTATCGGACCTCATCAAGCCCAAGACAATTTTTGCCCTAACAATAACTTTTAAAGTGGTTCGGCGGAGTTAACTGCCTACGTCCACTGTGTTTTGTGTATATGCTATGAGAGCTTACAATATAGTTGTAATCCAGAATTCGTATCCCCCTCCGCATTGTTTTAGGGGGTTTATATACAAGATTTACATAAAGGAAAGAGCGAAATTAAGGGGATTACAAATGATTTGGATCACAATTCCGATATCTTTGAGATTGAGCGCTATGATCGCGCAAAGATAACGGTTGATCCAGTCATTCCCGCGATATCCGAGATCTAAGGTAATCTGGGGATTGATTGATTAATTCTTGAGATTTTCCGCAACTAGACGGCTCGACGAGCTTATGCTGGGTGGATCAATTATAGTCACCGAGTGTTAGACCGGTCGTCACGGTCACAAAATTAAACCTAAGTACCATAGTTAGCGGTAAGCAGGGTCGAATCCACAGAGAGCAAGACTAACGACCTAATGTATATTTGAGTTACCGAAAGAGAAATTGGCAAAATGATTGATTAAAACTAAGGAAACTAATTACTTGCAAGAAATTAAAAGGCATTAAATAAATTGCTAACTAAAACTCAATATTAAAAGCGTTGTCGCTACGGGTTCGGTTTGACTCAAGACCAACTCTCACAATTCCTCTCCTCGCTTTTCAATTTCCTAATCCTACAAGGCTAGGCAAATCCATAGAAATATTTCCCGGCAATCTAGGCATAATCTATCCTGTCTCCCCGTCGTCTTAGTTACAGATCGATTGGTTAAAGACTATCATTGACTAACCGAAAAATGCTAAACCCTTAAACACCACTAGTTGGTACAACGTTAACAAGTACAACCTATCAACCTGTATCATCCAATCAACTAATTACACAATAAATGCATTCCTAGTAGAGATGACATTAAACGCTACTACAACTTGATTGCAATCAGTATCGAAGCAATTTAAAGTCATAATCAACACTCAATAATCTTAAACCGACATTCAATTATGCGAAAAGTTATATATCAATAAACGTTCTCAATGGACATTATCAATTCAACATGTCGAGTATCAGAATAATATTAAAGTATCGCAAACAAACTGAAACGAAAACAAATATAATCTGAATACAAGAAACTTAACCAAATATCCAACATTCGGGCTCATCCAACTAGTCGAGAGCGATGAGGAGATCAGTGGAGTCAATCTCGATCTCGCCTACACCGTAACGGACAACCGGGAACTCAGCCGCTCATGGTGGTGATGACGGAGGCTGAAACAGTGGAAACGGAGCTGATCATGGCGAAGAGGAGGTAACCGATAGTGATATGATGCGAAGAAGGGCCGAAAACGACCAACGGACAGCCCGGAATACGAACAGCCGCGGTTCGCCGGAAAACGTTAATTTTCCGGCGGGTCTCCAGAAAACGGTGGCGGAAATGGGATCCGAAGGTACCAATGGAAAGCTCGGTGATGGGGAGTTCAGATCAGGTCCCTGGGGAGGTGAGAAGTCGCCGGAAATGAGCAGGATCGGCACGGAAGATGAAGAGTCGCGGCTAAATCACGGGTTAGCATTCGGTTTACGCGGCGGCTGAAGCTTGGAAATGCAAGATCCGGCCGTGGGGAAGGGAGATCTACCCTTGGGGAGCTGAACCGTCGCCGAAAAACGGCGAAATCTCGCCTGGAAGACCAAACAACGCGGTGGTGGGAAGTCGTATCGTCGCGGTGTTGTGTGGCGGCTTGCGGTGGCTGATGGTAGATCGGTGCTTGGGAAGATGGATCGTCGCCGGAGAAGACAAAGGGTCGTCGGAGGGAGACGAAGGGTCACCGGAAAACTGCGTGAACAGCCCCCCCTGGATCGCGATCTGCACTTTTTCTTTTATAGAACATATTGTAAAATTTCAGTTTAGTCCCTGCACAATTGAAAAGTGACAAAATCAACCCCTTAAAACATGACATTTTACCCCCTAAACAGCATAAATGAGACAAAATCACCCTTAATCCATAAACCACAACCCAATATCAACTCATATATTTTCCAAAATCATTCCAAACACATTAAATTCATAAGAAAAATATTAGGAAGCGATTTTCATGAATAAATTCATAAATTCTTTAATTGTCTCAATATACTTCAATTTAATTACAAATGGGGTATTTTTATCACCAAAATAGAGTCACTTTCATGACTCTAACACCGAGGTCATTCTAGGCCGAGCTATATCCTCACATTGGCTCGAGCTTGGCGGAAAAACCAGACACAACAACTATGTTACTGATACAATAACATTATCAAGCTAACATATGAATGTGATCTTTCCATTTATTGAGAAACTTAATTGTTAGTGTTTTTGTCATCTTATAATTTTGTTTTGAGTCCTGCATTATCTTTTCTTTTCTACCAATATGGGCACACTCTCTAAAGGTGATCGCCTTTACAAGTGTGAGCACTTTAGAGTCTATGTGCTCACAATGCATCTGACATATATTTTTTCTCAATCACATATCACGCATTTGTTTTTCTTTTTGGACAATATTATTCCTTGTTGATATTTTGTTTTGTGCCTTTCCACTTGTTCACTTTCTATTCGTTGTGTGAAAAGAAATATTACTTTTGTTTGTGGTCCCAAATTTCATGTGCAAAAAGAAAAACACAAAAGTTTTACTTTAACTTTTTTGTTCCCCAACCCTAGTCACCTTGTTTTCTATATATTCATACTTTTCTGGTGTCTTTCTCAAGAAACCTAATTGCCTTTGATTCATTACTGAATATCCTCTGAGGTTTTTGTATTTGTCTATGGTTTCTCATATGCTTTGGTAGGCTTAAAATTACCCTCTTCACTTGTTATTGTGTGATGATTTTGGAACTTGATTCCATGTTGATGCTTGGACGTGTGCAAGTTGCTGCTCCAAAGTTGATCATTTGTTGTTGAAACTTGAGAGGAGCTCAAGTGCGACATGGTGGTCTCTTATGTGAAGCTTGCTATGGTGGCTTGAAGTTCAACAAAGAAGATAGAGTTATCGTGTAGAAAACAGGAGTGTTTTTGCAACTTTGGTTATCTTGCTTTGTATTTGAACTCGTAAGTTTACATAGTGGATTTGCTTCTTCTAGACTTGGTCCCTATAGAAGTAGGCATGTTGTCGAACCATGTAAAAATGAGTGTGTTCTTTTCTTATTTTGATGGATGTTTTATTTATGCTTTGAATAACTATTGTGCACAATATGAACAAACAACTAATTCCGCATAAGTTTTAATCACTTAGTAACTTTTTTAAAACTTTCATTAATATTACATGTCAGTTTGATTAAAAAAATAATAATAATAAGATTTCTAAATTTTTTTTAATGACTTTCTAAGAAATTCTCAAAGAGATATTAGGACATTATATTAGATTTTGATAAGAATCTCTTTAAAATTTTCTTTAGAAACCCTTCCGTTGAGGAAGTTTCTAATAATAATTCAATTGTTTAAATTCGATTGATTTTCATTCACTACACGTCTTAGGGAGTTCTAGGTTTTTCTTTTCCAGAGTTTAGAAATTAAAAAATGGTCACTTTTCTAAATCTTAACAAATGGCAAGGTATATATGTTAGTCCTTAATTTAAAAAAAAAAAAAAAACCATCCCACTTAATCATATAAGCAACTAATTAATCCTGGCTTTACACCTTTCATTATTAAAATTTCTCAACATTATTGTGTATGTAACCACCAAAACATTAATTAATTCAGAAAACCCGAAGCAAAACCCACTTCATTTTCCTTCTGAAATCATGTATTACATAAAATTTGTTAAATTTTTTTAACCTATGGATGCATCAAGCTCTTGGTTTTCCCACACCCCATGTTCGCCTGAGGCGGCTCCGAGACCATCCAGGATCCTGATTCAAACATCACCAACATTCCCAGCAAGTAATGCGCCTCAATGTGGCAACGAAACAGCCAGATTCCAGGATTATTCGCCTGGAATCTCAACGCCGTCCACCCGTACGGATGCAATGGCACCGTGTTCTTCATTATCGGGTTCTCCAAATTGTAGTTTGCATCATCATTTTCCATGTCATATTGACCATCTCCGAACCCCAGCACCCAGAAATCATGCCCGTGTAAATGCCAGGGATGCGTCTCGCTGTTGTTCGCAGTCATCGTGTTCGCATTCTGTAAAATTACATCCACTGTTGAATTGAACGCCAGCCTGTAAATGGATGAGCTTGTTGTAGCATTGGTGTTGCTCTGGACACTGTAAATGTCATAGTTTTCGTAGTCGTAGCCCTCAGGCGCCGGCGTCTGATCGAACACATCGAGCCAGTTTTTTTTCACGGCAATGAGGTAGGGGGTTTCCGGGAGAGTGTGTGACACATTGTTGATGGCCCATTTGGTGTAGCCATCGACCTTGTTTTGAGTGTTCAGGAGGACGATGACTTTCTCAGGATGCGGTGGGGTTTGGACGTAGCCCTGGCGGGCCTTGATGGCCACGCTTTGTTTTTTCCGGGCGTCTGTGTCGTTCCAGAGAGGCCCTGGAGGTGGAGTTGTGGTGGGGGGTTTGTGGTTGTGGTTCGGATAGTAGTTAAGGATGGCTTGGCCGATTGGTGTGGAGGGCTCTCTGCCGACTACGTTTGTGGTGATCCAGTAATTGCTGGAGGAACTTTGATTGGCTGTGACTAAAACTGAGTATGTTTCTCCTGAGTAAATGTACAGGTTTTCTGTGGCAAATGGCTCCACGTAGTTGCCATCAGCTTCAACCACAGTCATGTTGTGGCCCTGGAAAAAAAACTTTTCAGCTTTAGTAATCCTTAAAAGGGTGCTTTAGTGTCTGCTCTCTGTAAAAGTTTATATCAAATCATCAGGGACTTAGTCTACGTTTTGGTTTAAATGAAAACCTTATATGTGGATGCACTGGCTTCTTTTAAATTTGAATCAATTTTCTTGATGTGAAAAATACATTAAAAACAAAATATCAGTCAAGTTTCTGAAATTCAAAAAATTTTGTCATCTTAATGCATTCTTCGTGTCAAGTAATCTAGATTTTAAAATTAGAACGTCTGCATGAAAGAATGATTTGTGTTTTGAACATAAAAAAGATAGAATTTTAGGTTGTGTTGCGTTTTACTGTATTGTAAAATAATAAAATTGTTGAGAGCATCTATTATTGATCAAATGATTATCATTTCATTAACTGCTTTTAGTTTTATTGTAAAAATAATAAAATTAATTACCTCTATTTGGAAACTAAGAGCTGATAAAGAAGTTAAGCTAGCAATTCTGAATCTATATGTTCTTCCAGGGACCTACTGTAAATGAAGCTGGAGCGCATTCAGGATTTGCTGCATTACAAACACTGGCGCTAAGATTTGCACAATCATACTTTCCTCTTCCATTTATTAGAAGTGACTGAAATTGATGTTACACACGTAAAACACAAATTAGCAAAAGCGATTATGACTGAAATTAATGTTACACATGCAAAGCACAAGTTAGCAAAAGTGATTATGGAAAAGGTTTTCGATCGTATATTATGAAGTGTAAAATTTTGTTATTTACCTGAGGCTCCCCAACCCAGACATAGGGTATGGAAGTCAGGCCTGTGGCTTGCTCATAAGAGCTTGAATGGTACCAATCACTCAGGACAACTCCATGCTCACTGTAATATGTAAAGGGCTCTATTGTTCCAAAAGGAAGAGCTACCTTAATCAAACCATATAGCCCAGATTCTCTTTGCATTCCATATTGCGAATGGTACATATACGTTCCTGCCTGTTTACAACAGTTTAAAGCTATTAGGTAAACGTCTAACATTAGTGTTTAAGTCTAACAGGTCAACGGTTGACAGATAGCAGAAAATTAGTTAACAAATACTTCTGAAGACGAACCTTATCGACAACAAATTGGTAAACGAAGGTGTCACCAGGCATTGTTCCACACTGTGAAACTCCATCTGTTCCATCACTCCAAGGAGTTCCAATCTGCCATGCATGAACACAAAAATTAACTGCCTTTCTTCATTGATTTCCATTTTTAAGAACAAAACTTTACGGAAAAGTAACATTAGATTCCACTAATGACTTGGAAATAGAAGATTTCAAAAATTATCCAATGTCTGTAACTTAGATAAGAAGAAAAGCATATAAATAGATGAAATATTCTACCTGTCTGATGCCATGCCAATGGATAGCAAGATTTTCCATCAACAAATTATTCTTAACATTGACGATAATCGTATCGCCTTCGGTTGCAAAAATTGTAGGCCCTGGAGTCTCTCCATTGATGGCAATAGCAAGTTTATTGTAACAGTCAAGAGACTTGTACTGATAGCTCACCTCCCATGTCAAATTATGAACTTTAGCTTCAGCCAATAAACATGTGCCCACCAGGCAGAAAGCAAGAAAAATAAGATGAGATTTTGTGCCCTTGAAAAATAAAATTTCTCCAGCCATTTGGCCGAAGAATTTCAGACTCCTGGAGCTTGGAAAACTACAAAAAATTATGATTGTGTGAGACTTGCCTTTACTGATTGTTCTTTATATAGAAATGAGGACGTGAACAGAAGTCAATCTGTGGGAGCCAATTTACAATAATTTAACGTTTAAACCAAGACATATCTTCTCGTGGGCGTGTTGGACGTTGGAACTTTCATTGGATACACGACAGATTTTCTTTTTCTATATTATAAAAAACAATAAAAATTGGCTCACAACCCTTCAATCTTATAAACTTTTTCTCAAAATTTTGAGTAACCCATTGTGACACATGTCCAATTATGAACTAACCAATTTCGAACTACCATATCAGGGTTGTAGAGAGAGTTTGTGAGATTGAATTATAAGTATAGTACTGTCCCTATAAAAAAAGAGTAATGCTAGGTCTATAACCTTCTCTCACAACCTCCAACATAGTAGTTCGTAATTAATCAATTGACAAATAAGCAGACATGACTCATAGCAAGCAAACGAGAGTGAACTAACCAATTACGAACTGTTATGTTGGTAATTGTAAAAGAATGCTATAAGATTGAATTATAAATCTAGTATTATTAATAAAATAAAAAATGTTGAATAATTTATATAATAATGTTTTTCGTTAGAGATTTAGACAATTTAAAAATATATTTTACATGTTATTAATATATAACAAGTAAATATATTTTCTCTTATATGAACGTCTGTATGCGAACGTCATTTATAGATATTAACAAATGGACTACTATTATCTGTAAACACTATAGAACCAAAATTTTTACTTGAAACTTTTTCAAATTGGAAACTGTATTTTTTTTTTTTTAAAAAAAACTTAATAGTTAATCATGACATGTTTTTACGAATGACTTTTACCATTAGGGTTTTGGGTTAATTAATTCTAAATTTAGAAATACTAAAGTTGTACAACACAAAACATGTATATTTTTATTAATGTCCTTTACTTTGTACTACATTAACAGGAGCTTATTATAAATACGAAACGACGATCTCTTATTTTTAAAGGATTTTTTTTTTTTGGAAACCGCAAGAGAGATTCTCTATCAAGTTTTAAATCTTCATAATTTTTTTTTTTATTTTTTATATATTCTTATTTTAGCCAAAGGATTAGAGAGATTCCTTAAATTTATTTCCACCCCCCCCAAAAAAAAAAAAAAAAAATTATTCTTCATATTTTTTTCTTGAAAAAAATTCTCATAAAAATTAGGCTTTGAAACAATTTTTTTGTTTTTTTGGATATCCAGAGATGTCTGAGCAAGTTTGCATATACCTCGATTAGTTTCTCAGGATCTTGAAATTAACGGTTAGGTAAGCCTTTAATGATTACTCCTTATTAGTAGTCGTGGATGTTCGAATTCAGGATCTCTTAAGTAATATATCCAAGAATCCTAAATGATCAGCCAAACTACCTAGAGGTAGTTGTTTTAAAACAATCTTTTATTCAATTACGTTATAACTTTTATTATTCTTTAGATAATCCAGAAATTCTCAACCTTGTTTTACAAAACCGAGAAACTAATTGATACTTATTATCAAAACATTATTGAACCGATAATTACTCATATTATAGATAGAATTTTTGAAGCAGTACTATATACATTTGTCAAAACCCTTCAATTTTTACACTTTTTTTTTAATCTTTCTTTTTGTAGTGTTTTTCTTTTCCCTGCATTCCTTCGTTTTCAATACAATTTTATTTGTCGCTTGCCTTTTTTAGTCTTTTATTGTCAATTCATGTTATCTTGCTAAAAAAGGGTGTAAGAAAACAATTCAAAGGTCAATTAATGTATTGCTTTATTCCTTCAAAATAAAGTGATGATTAAAAACCATTTTTATTCCTTATTTTCTACATAATTATACTTATCCGTTTTCTTATAAAAACATAACGTAACACGACTTGTCACATCTCACATAGACATTATTAATAAAAATGACCTCAAAAAACGAATTCATATGCTTCAACTTTTCTTCGATTGTGTTCTTACAACAACAATAATATCTATCTTTTTATACTTTTTTGGCTAATGCCCACTAACTTTTTTGTCTCAATCTTTTTGACTAAGAAAACTATTTATTTTTTTCTTTAAAATAACTTATCTTATATGCCTTCTCATGCTTTTAAGTTTTTTTTTTTTTTTATTATTATTATCATGTGTAATGTGTTTCGTGAATCACGATTTTCCTTACTTTATCAAAAATGAATTAATTCTATTTCAAATAGAAGATGTTCAAATAGGGAAAATAGAGTTTCAATTGTAGGAGTAATAATAAAAAATAAATAAAATGCTTCTTTGTTTTAAATGAAGAAGCATGTTTAAAAAAATAGATAAATGGTGACTTAAATTTTTCAGCCTTTGATTTGAAATAATCCAACGGTTGATAAATGAGAAGTTAAAGGTAAATATAAAATACTTTTTTATTCTTCTATGTTTCCGCCATTGTATATAAAGAAAAATGTCCAAGCTTTTTGGAAATTTATTACGTTATGGGGTGTCAGTTCTTCGTTTAAGGTTTTTTCTTTCTTATTGACTACTGAAAATCAATAAATCCTTAATAATCTTCTAGAGTTTCTTTAGGAGCAAGAGTGTTTGGAATGTGAGAAAATAGAAGGGAAAATTAATTTGTCAAAAATTTGAAGTAAAAAAATAGGGAAAATAGAGTTTCAATTGTAGGAATAATAATAAAAAATAAATAAAATGCTTCTTTGTTTTAAATGAAGAAGCATGTTTAAAAAAATAGATAAAAAAAGAATGTTCTTTTATTTTTTGGGCATGGTTGATTGGAAGTTGTTAGGTTCTATAATAACACAATATAAATATTTTTAGAAAATAAAAAAATCTTGTTTTTCTTATTATTAAATTAAAAAATTTGAGAAAACATGAAGAATATTTTTTGCATTTATTTTTTATTACTATTTTCATTCCTTAATTTGATAACATATTTGACAATTTTGTACAAGCTGTGAGGCAGCCAACTACTCACAATAATCATATATGAAAAGAAAAAAAAAAAAAAAAAAAAAAAAAAAAAAGATATAGAGAAAAGGTTCAAAAAGCTTAATTTTAGTTTTATTTTTAAAAATACTGAAAATATTAATAAAATCTTTCAATGACCATATACTAAAACAATCGAGGGATTTCGAATTGTTTGTTACACGAATAATGTCGACCTTCGGGAAAACCTCTTAAATTATTTCACTATTGAGTTAATCGTAATGTTTGGTAAATGAGAAAGTTATAAGACAATATTAATGTTTGACTCTTTTTCTAATAATTTTTTAAAAATTTGTTAGATTTTAAAATTCCTATAATCTTAAATTATTGTAAAAGGGTAAGCTTAGACTTAAATATTAATGTCGGACTTTTTATCTGTTATGCCTGAAAAAGTAGGGTTGACGCAGAGTTTTGTCAGCATAGGGTGGTCATAACTCAGGAAGGTTAATTGTGAGTCAGCGTGGGTCACGTCGTATGATGACGTGGGTGGCATGCCCCTGTTAATGCAGTGGGTGAACGGCAGGTTAGTGGATGGTTGAAAATCGTCCACGTGTCCAATCCCTACACAAGTCAAGGAAATCATTCGGGCAGGTGAGCAATGAGACGCAGATAAGGATTTGCATGGTATCCACCCTACTTGCAGATTTAGTAATCATTACCTTGATTCATCCCGCTATAAATAAACGACTTCTCTCTTATTTGCGGAATTGGCTAATTTCACTCTGGAATAGCATACCTTCTCTCCATCTCTCTCTTGTATTCTCTAAGTTGTAACTCAGTTCGCTGAACGCGACCTGACTTTACTCTCATTAATACAATATCAGTAGATATAGGATTCGCCTTTGAGCATCCGAACCACTTTAAACATTGTTCTTGGCCCTTTACTAAACTAAATATTTCCGTAATCACATGTGACTTTTAAGCTCGTTTAACATTTCTCAAATACGAGTAATTGGTGTCAAAATCAAGCATCAACATTATTTAATCTTTTAAGCAAAACCTTAAACTTTCAATGTTTGATACGAGAATGTCTGTAAACTTAAAAAGTTGGTCTCTTTTATTATCTAATAGATTAACTAATTTCTTAAACCTAAAAATCAAATCCATGTCACACGTGAGAGAACCTACCAGACTTAGACATTAAAGTCAGATTCTTTATCTTATAACTCAAGCTTTCACCTTTAACGGTTTTAACAAAACATCCGACAACGAGGTAAATGCTAAGTGGACAGTTCACAATCAAATCATGAACATAGTCCAGACTCCAGAGTGGAAATAAGTTTACGCATTTGTCAACGGCAGTTATAATTTTTTATCTTTAGGATTTGATCTTAACAGTTAGTATCTACCTCTAGTCAAAAGTTTGATTCCTCACAAACTATGCATTGTTTTGAATTTGATGGTCAAATCCACTATAGCTTTTGACTTAACGATAAGGGTAATATTATATTTATAATCAAATCTCATAAATTTTCTTCCACAATCCGACGTGATAGGTTGACAGTTCATAATTAGTTAACTTTTAATGGGTTTTACTTACCTAATTGAGAATTGACTAATTATGAGCTACTACGTAGGAATTGTAAAAGAAAGTTTATAAGATTGTGTTATGAACCATTCTTTATTATAACGATAAAGGCTTAATTCTAACAAAGTAATGAAAATGCAATATTTTTTTCTAAGGAATTTCATTGACCCATATCACATAGTGATGGCAATGGGTTGGGCCGGGCCGGGACTAGATACCCTTTGGCCCAGGCCCAAGCCCGACCTCATAACAAAGGCTCAAGCCCGGCCCGAGCCAGTCACTGGCATCACAAGTAAAGCCCAAACCCGACCTGACGGGCTTTTTGTAATCTCAGGCCCGGCCCAAGTCCGCCAATTTTTATAATGTTTTAAATATTAATAAATTTCAAATTTTTTATATTTTTAATTCTATAAACAATATTTAAATATTAATTTATTTTTGAATACTCAACAAATATATCAATAACTTTCCACAAAGTGCATCTATCCATCCATGTAGGGTTTGAAAAAAATGAGTATATATATATAGGATAATCTTGTAATTAAATATATAGTATAAGGGTAATTTAGTATAATTAATACTAAAATTGTTGAGTCGAGCCTGAAAACATACCCAAGCTCGACCCGTACCCAAGACCGGACCTTAAAATCAAGCCAAAACCCAAGGCCAAGTCCACAAACATCGGGTAAAACCCGATCTTTTCTGGCCAGGCCGGGTACCCAGAAATCATCTCTAATATCACATCTCACCAAACTCGGCCCAATCTAAATTTTTTAATTTTAATTCTAAGGACACCCAAAGCCCAAGCCCAATTTCACTCAAAGCCCAAATTCAAACGTCCCTAGACCGCACCGTTTCACTTCCCTTTGACAAAACCCGCCATCATCTTCCTCAATTTCCATATCGCACGCCAATTCCACCGCCATGGACGACTCCGATCAAACCCAACCCGAAACCCCGACCCGAATCACCGATCCACTCACCAACGCCTTCGGATCCCTCAACGACCTCGCCCCCGAACTTGCCTCTCTCCAAGATCTCGCCACGCGCGGCTCGTGGCGCTCAATTCTCGACAAAGTCTCACGCGCCCGCTCCCTCTCTCTCCTCACTCTTCCCCACCACCACCTCACCTACCTCTCCTACAATGCCCTCGCTTTGATGAAACTACGTCGTTTCAACGACGCCGCCCTGGAGCTCGACTCGCTTGAAGACTTCAACAGTTCCGGTTACCAGTACGAATCGTACCCGCATGCCTATCCGAACCGGACCGGATCCATGGTCCCCTTCTCCCTCCGGTGGCTCCACGCGGTTCTCCCGTTTAAGATGTCGAACCGGCAGGAAGGTCTTGACCGGTTTTATCTCCTTCCTCGATTTCGTCCGCGAGAAATTAAGGCAAAAAGTCGACGAGAAATTGGATTTGTCGGCGAGTGCGTGGAGGAAACGAGAAGTTTTTGTGGTTAATTGTTTGATTGGTTATCATCTGAGTGGGAAAGAGTTTGGTGTTTGTTTGAATCTGATTCGAGATCTGTTGAAAAATTCTGACGATTTTGACCCTGTGTTGGTCTCCAGATTAGGATACATTCAGATGCAAATTGGGGATTTGGAGGGTGCCACGACGTCGTTCAATCGGGTTGAGGAATTGCTGACGTCGAAGAAGAGTGATGAGAGTGTTGTTGAGTTGAGTAATCTTGTGAACCGGAACAAGGCTTTGGTGTATTTGATCGGGAAGGATTACGTATCGGCGGTGAGGGAGTATGAGGAGTGTATAGAAAGGGACGGCAGTGACATTGTGGCGGTGAATAACAAGGCTTTGTGTTTGATGTATTTGAGGGATTTATCAGATGGCATTAAGGTGTTGGAGAATGCGCTCGAGAGAGTGCCCACAGTGGCGCTGAATGAGACGGTGGTGGTGAATTTGTGTAGTATGTATGAGTTGGCTTATGTGAATCACTCGGATATTAAGCGGACATTGAGTAATTGGATTGCCAGGGTTGCGCCCGATGATTTTGATTCATCGTGCACAAGAATTTGAGGTAATTGGTTGTGGTTGTTGAAGGAAAAAATTGTGTTTGTAATAATGGATGAAATGTAGGACGAATTTGTGGAAATTTTTGATAATGCATATAAGATTCATTGAGAAATGGTTGCAGGTTGTTGCTGAATTGGCATTACATGTATATGTGATTGTGTTTATTTGTCTTGAGTTATTGAAATTTATGTTTATGTGGGGTGTTGATGCTTATCTTGTAACCGCGGATGAGGTATTTTTTTCTTATGCGGGTTGGGTTTTGGAATTTTTTTTATAATGCATTGAAGTTGAATTGTTTTTTGAGAAATGGTTGCTATTTGTTGCTGAATTGACATTACATGTATATGTGATTGTGATCTAATTTCCTTATCATATAGATGAGTCCATTGTTGTGTATGGAGAGTTTCATTTTGGATTAATAAAAGAAAAGAAAGGTTTATATGGTATATCGACACTAATGTTGTCAGATTGATGAGATAATCTTTTGATACTTAGGAGGAGTTTGCGCAAACTTTTGTTGTTGCGTGTAGGATTCCAATCGAGTTTGAATTGTTTGTTGAGAGATAGTACTCTTTGCAGGATTTTAGTGTTTGAAGTCTTGATTCTAGTGCTCAATTGACAATGCGTGTATATATGTTTACGATCGAACATGCATTTCATTTGTCTGTGTAATAATGGATGGGATGAATTCTATGATATGCAGGATGAGTCTGTGCAAACTTTCAATAATGCAAATAATATTCATTTGAGTTTGCCTTGATCTGGAACATATCATAGTCAGAGAGAGATGGAATAGAGCCACTCCCCTTTGAGTGTTGTTGAGATGACATTCCTGGAGGATATGCTAATTTTTGAATTCAATTATGATTTCTTGTCCTAATTTGTGCGTTAAGAATGGTTTAAAACTAACTCATTTCGCTCTTCAGATGACTGGATGAGTCCCTTTTTGTCTATGGTGATTGCTGCTGTTAATTTTCGATGTCTGATTAAGATTGTACAAATCTTTTGTTTAGCTTGAGGTGAGGAGATGATTTCATTTCTCATTGAATGAACTGTAAATGAATCATGTATATTTCTGATTGGTGGTAGCACTGTCTAGACTCGGTGAAGGAAATTGTTTACCTTTGTGGACGCATATAATTGTTTGAACTGCTGAGTGGACTGCTTTTATTTTATAATGTTAATCAATCAGATCATGAATTCATCAAATCAGATAAGTTCATACTGACAATTTATGTTTATTATTTGCTGGCTTTTGCAATGATACAGGTCTTGTAATGTTTCGGGAATGATTTTCTTGTAATTTAGAACGCCGCACCGCGTTTATACATTCACAAGTCCTATTTCACCATAGCTTAACACTTAGTTTTATAAGTCTGACATTGTATATGATAAATGATATGTTCCGCTGGTTGACCTGGTGTTCACCATTTGCTTTTCCAGCTTAACTCATATGTGTGATTTCTGAGTGATCGTTGATGTTCGAGACTCAATCCATTCATCGAATATAAGATCAGGGTTTTCGTTTTTGTTTTCGTTTTCGTTTTTGGTGGGATCAGATTGAAAGTGTCTTAACATGGTTGTTGGGTATGTTGTATTCAAGTTGTGTTTCTCTTTTAGACTTTTCAAAGTTTGAAGCAAAATTGAGAACCTTGTATTAGTTGATGAGATAGGACTTGGCTTTCTTTAAATCTTATTTAATGACTAATGAAGATTAGATTATGTATTCCTTTTCCTAAGCAACCATTATTATCTTCCATAACGTTCGAGCTATTTAATAAGAAATGCATCTTATTCTTTTTAATTTTTACGACTCTTTTGAGGAAAAATTAAAATTCTTTATTTGAGTCAATTGAACACTAATTTAAGTGGAAAAATTAAAATAATTTATTTGAATAGGTTGAATGTTACGATTGCTTCAACTATACGTCAGCGTTTTGAACGACTCTTGACAAGGAGGTAGGTGGCCACAGAACAAACTGCCCAAGCGGCTTCTTCAAGCAAATTATTTTCTTTCAACATTTCAGTTGAAAAATATTTCATTAGTTTATTATATAATTTGCAAATAAATCAATATTTATCTATTATTTTATATATATTTTTTTAATATTCCAATACATTTGAAGAATATTAAGTAGATGTCACATAAATAATAAAAATTATAGCTTATGTTATTTATTTAAGTGATAAAACATAGTGTGTTTAAAGTTTGGTATCAAAATGTGCCATCGGAATTTGTAGATCTTACTTACCACCTTCAAATTAAATTAATTTCTAATAGCCTACTTCTCTTGACCTATCCTCCACCCTTGATCAACTCCCCCTCACACTCTCTTCACCGTCGATCCTCACTTTTCATCAAACAACCTCCCCACTCTCAATCACAACCCTTCAGAAACTCATCCCCATGCGACCTTTTCACCAGTACCCCCACCAACACCAACAACAGCAACAACTCCTTTTCTTCATAGTTTCCCACCAACCCCTCCTCCGTTTTCTTTAAACCAAACAGGAAAACTCCTTTACCTTTTCCTGTGTAAACTGTTTAATGGCCAACTCTCTTCGCTCCCTCCCGTCCTCTTCTAGCTTGGTCCCCAGTTCAGCTCACTCCAGACCGGAAAAATTGAAGCTTTTGACGAGCTCTCGATCGGTTTCTTTCCCCTCTCAGCTGCCACACAACTTGTCTCTTTCTGGGTAAGGTTTTTTTGGGTTTTTTTTTTATTCTTTTTTTCCCTGGTTTTGGGTTTGGACTTTGGGTTCAAAGTTTGTGTTTTTATTGATCAACGTGGCGAACTTGAAGTGGGTTCTGGGTTTTGTGGCCGATAGAGCCTTGGAAAGGTTATCAACCAGCAAGCAACCTTTAACTTTTTAGGCTTGGAGGGTAATGAAAATTTTGATTGGTTTAATGTATATGTAAAGTGTATTTTTTAACACGTGCCTCTTAAGCAAAGTAGGAAGAAACGTGGTGCTGTATTCGTTTATTTATTTTTTAATAAAGTTAATGTTTTTACTAATAAAGGTTGGAAAATGTAAAGTGGGTTTTTGGTTTTGTTGGATGATAGAGGCGTGGAGATTAGTAATATAGTGAGGATTGTACGGGCTTGTAGTGCAGAAATGCAAGTTGATATCTCTTTGAGTCCCAGAGTCAACGCGGTTAAGCCCTCAAAGACTGTGGCCATAACCGACCAGGCCACTGCGCTTGCTCAAGCTGGTGTTCCCGTTATTCGTTTGGCTGCTGGAGAGCCTGATTTTGATACCCCAGCTGTTATAGCAGAGGTAAAATTTGTTTTTTTTTTTTTTTGGTTATTAGTTTTGGTTTTGATCGCAATTAGGGTGTGGACATTTGGTGAAATTTTTTATCGATTTTGTCATTGGCGTGAGGTAGTTAATTTGGTTGGATCTATTGAGATTGTATAAGCTGTATCAAGATTGAATCTAGGTCATACTAGTTTGGGGAGGGTTCAGTTTAGATTTTGTAAGTTTGAAAATAATAACCAATAAATAAGAAAAAGGGATAGATTTTATGGAATTTCTTATAAAGGAGAGTTTATGCTAAGATTGAGCTGAATTTGTTTTATGGAATTTCTAGGCTGGGATAAATGCGATCCGTGAAGGTTACACAAGGTACACTCCGAATGCAGGTACTTTGGAACTTCGTTCGCAATTTGTCATAAGCTAAAAGGTTAGTTGGCTATTGGTTTTATACTTTGTGTGGTTTGTAGTTGTGTGATGAGTTCAGAAAATTGTTTATTTATTTATGTTTTGTTTTTGGTTGTGATAGAGGAGAATGGGTTATCGTATGCACCTGATCAAATTTTGGTTAGCAATGGAGCCAAACAGTGCATCCTTCAAGCACTCCTTGCTGTTTGTGCCCCAGGAGATGAGGTGAGATTTTGTGACTATACCCTATGATTCTTATTTAGCTATTTGGTTTATAACTCTATTTGATTAAATCAAATTGGTAGCTATGACTTTGGTAAATTAATTGCAGTCTTTCTGAAATTAAGTGCAATAGTCTTCCTTAAGAGACATAAATAGAAAATCTACCATAATTACTATAGTACTATAAATTTGTGGGAATTATCGTCTGGGAAGACATTTCTTGCATGATCTGTTTTCCGTGTAACTTTAGATCATCTGGAAAATAACCTGCACGCATTCAGTTGTTGAACTCCACTCCATTTTTTAGATTGTCTTTAGTGTAGATTAATTTTAGATCAAATGATGTCCTGGAAAATAAAAAGACATGGAATGTAATTAAATAGTTGGCGGGTAGTGGTCAATACATGTGCTTTAAAATGCTACTTATTGATGCCTCTGCCACGTTAGGAAAGGCAAAAATGATTATGTAGGATATTTAACCAGCATGCCAATGTGGACTCTGTTATTGGTTTCTTCTACTTTAGATGTATAACATTTTTAATTGTTGGTGGTTGACATCATTCTCTCTTTGTTTCTTCAGGTTATAATTCCAGCTCCATTTTGGGTTAGTTACCCGGAAATGGCAAGGATAGCTGATGCAACACCTGTGATTCTTCCAACAAAAATTTCTGAAAATTTTCTCTTGGATCCAAAACTTCTTGAATCAAAACTGACTGAGAAGTCAAGACTTTTGATTCTATGTTCTCCATCCAACCCAACAGGATCTGTTTATCCCCAAGAAATTACTTGAAGAGATTGCAAAGATTGTAGCTAAACATCCCAGGCTTCTGGTATGAACTGACTGAACCGGAAACTCTTTAGTTCCTGCTCTTTGCCTAGATCTGAATCCTGAACATTCTTTGCCTCGTTTGTCAGGTATTGTCTGATGAAATATATGAACACATAATCTATTCACCAGCGACTCATGCAAGCTTTGCGTCTTTGCCGGGTATGCAAGAGAGGACTTTAACTGTTAATGGGTTTTCTAAGGTAAATCAATGGTGATATATTGAATTTAAGGTGCTCAAACCTTGAAATTTCATTGCCTTCTCATTCACTGAATCTAGTAGTTGCTTTCACTCTGGGGATTTATATATGAATATTACATTTCTAGGCCTTCGCAATGACTGGTTGGCGACTTGGATATATTGCCGGCCCTAAGCACTTTGTTGCTGCTTGTAATAAGCTCCAGAGTCAGGTATGTTACATCCCTACTAATTTACATCCTTAATTTTCTGTTAAACTCCTGCATTGCATTTTTTGTTTTTGTTATATTTATTTCTTATACATAAAATGATAATTCTATGTGTTACTTTGAGAAGCATGATTCTAATAGATTTTATTTCTGTGTTATGTCGTTGCAGATCACTTCAGGTGCCAGTAGTGTATCTCAAAAAGCAGGAGTCGCTGCATTAGGTTTGGGCTATGCAGGCGGGGAGGCAGTTTCCACTATGGTTAAAGCTTTCAGGGAGCGGCGTGATTTCTTGGTTAAAAGCTTTGGAGAACTAGATGGGGTTAAAATATCAGAACCTCAGGTACTAGCCTCAGCTATATTTTCACTTGGTGGAATCTAACCTTCTTACCTATAGTTTTATCCTTTTAGTTTTAGCTATCTTTTGCTCCTAATTTTCATTCTTGTTAATTGCAGGGAGCTTTCTATCTCTTCATTGATTTCAGTTCTTATTATGGATCGGAGGTTAAAGGTTTTGGGAAAATTGAGAATTCCGAGTCCCTATGTCGATACTTGTTGGACCAGGGTCAGGTATAGTGTGGTTGCTTAATTTCTTCTTTATTTTTAAAAGTGATTCCAGGACAAGATTGTTTGTCTTAAAACAGTAACACTCCATTATTCAGAGCTTCTTTGAACATTCCGTGTAGTTTATATTCGTCTTCTTTCTCTAATTTGGTCATGGCTGTTGATTTATAGGTTGCATTGGTCCCGGGAGAGGCATTTGGGGATGACAGTTGCATCCGCATCTCCTACGCTGCATCCCTCACCACCCTACAAGGTGCCGTGTTGAGAATTAAGAAAGCACTTGACGCGCTCAGGCCAGCTGTCCCAGTTTAATCCCCTGTTTAATAAAGATGAACACTAATGCAAAAGGTTGCCATTCTTGTACTTAGGAATTCAAGATATGTATTTGTTAATGATTGTTTTCAAATAATGTAGGCTTGTAATGTAGCTTCAATTCTTGTTGTCTCAGCAATGGTGCTTAATGTACTTTCTTGTATGGAGGTGGAAAAATATTCACCATTTGACATGGTTATTTATGCATTTGAAGGGCATTAGAGGAAACATTTGTCCTTTTTTTGCATTACCTTTTAAGCGCTTTATTGTTTTGGTTAACTTGGAATCTTAACCACATGCAATGATTCCACTACAAATGCAGGAATAAGATATGTTAAAAGGGGAGTAAGCGAAACTGTCGTCTTGACCATTGGATTATGATTAAGTCAACTTTAAACTATGATCTGAACCATTAGATTATGATTAAGTCGATCTTTTGATTAGATCTCTATTGGATTACGATTCAATCAACTTTAAACTATGATCTGAAGATTTTAAACCATTAAGTCATAATTAGGTCGATATGATCTAAGGGTTTGTCTCTGATGTTGTAAACAGACCGACAAAGACCATATTGCATCCACAAAGACAACTATAGGGTGAATATCTTACGTCATTTGAATGCTCATTTAATATAGTACTAATTTTAATTGTATTAAGAATTAATCCTAGTTAATAAATACGGGTATGACAAAAAAAATAAGGTATGAGAATTTTATGGGTATGATACGATAAATGGTGAAAAATATGTTTAAAAAAATTCGGTCATAAAATTCGGATATGAGAAAAATACGATTTGAGTATATACCAATGTTTTAAAACTTGGTCTGGCCGGGCCGGTTTAATTGGTTTAACCGAGTCCCAGAAGCTTCAACGGGCCGGGTTTATATTTTTTCTATTCACCCCAAACCCTAGGATTTGAGAGGATGATTTGCGAACAATTGACGCTCGAGATATTGGGGCTATTGAAGAGAGAGTGTTGGTGAATGCAATAGTGGTGACAGAGTTTATTTCCGATGAGTAAATCGACTAGAAATCAAACAAAATCGGTAGCGGCAACAATCGGCTTTTGCTGGCGATTGGCGAGGCTTACAGGGGTGGGGATGTTGTGGGTTTTGGTCGGAGGAAATGGGGAACAATTTCTCGGTGATGGGGAGGGTTGTCGATGTCAGCGTCGATGAGTTCTAGCCTGGAATGCCAAGGCCAGCGTCGATGAGATCTGACCTGGAATGCCAACGTTGGCGTCGTTGAGATCTGGCCAAAATCGAACCTATTTCAGCCAGATCTTGGATATATTTTAAAGGGAATGGGCTCAATGGACGATTGGGGTTGCATTTGGGGTATTGCTGCTACCAACCAATCGCCGGCCGATTTGTATTTGGGGTGTGTTTGCTAAATTTCAAACCTATATTGACTTAAAAATTTTTAGGGGTGTATTTGCTGAATTTTAGAAGTTTTTTGTCAACTAGCTTGATCGCCGGTCAAACAGGTTAAACCGATCAACCTGGGACGCGCAACTTTGCTGAGTTTTACCTCGGGTTGGGTTTTAAAACATTGGTATATATGAGTTTAATACGACACATTATCAATAATACGTTTTGAAAAATACGATAATATCAATCTTGGTTTTAACACTTTTCATGGACCACCTAGTTATAATCAATATAGTATTTAAACTACAAAATATTTAATTCACGAATAATATGGATGTATTGATAAAATACGGTTATAACACGAATAATTCGTGAATAATATTAATAAAATACATCAATAATACGGTTAATTTGCAAATAAAATGTCCAACGCATATAGTTTACAGATAATACAGATGTGTCGATAAAATACGAAAATTTGCAAATAATACCTGCGTTTTACTTGCGAATTCACTAACATAGGAATTAATTACAATAGTGATCAAATAGATAAAAGAGATTATATTGTCCTTGTCCAAACGCTTTTGCAAGTTGGTCTTATGATTCCAGAGCCCAAGAAATAGAACTTTCCAAGGTATCTTTCTTTTGAAGGTAACCAAAATTAAGTTCTGTACGGCACCAGGGAATCAAATTCCAATTCCTGAAAGTTAATTTGGCTCAGGGATTCCAAACATATTCAGCATAATAAATTATAATCTTCGCCTCTTTGGATGATGCAAAATCCAAGCTGTAATAAACTTCGCCAATAGGCCTAGCCAACCGAAAGGTTTCTTTCTGTTCCAAAAGCGCAAAATTGCAAAGGAGAGATTAAGGGAGAGGAAATCTATTTCTTGCCCTCCTGGAATTGCTTTTTCTTTGCATTAGGACATCCTGAATAAGCTAAGGACCTCTCCATGCAAAGCCTAAACAAACTATTGACTTGAACTACAAGTCAATCAACCTCTCATGTAAAACATTCTCTTCCTTTCTCATTATCCTTCCAGGCCTTCTATATATCATCCTGGAATCGAAACCTGAAGCCAAAAACCAGCTTTTAATTTTGTGTGAGCGTGATTCGATCCAGGATCTCTTGCAGAGCCTCGAGAGATTCAACAAGTTGAACTATTTAGCGGGTTCTCGTGCGAGAGCTACTAGAAATGGAGGCCTCAGCGGAGATTGTTTTCTTCGACTTGGAAACGACAGTTCCCAGAAGAGCTGGACAACGCTTCTGGGTGTTGGAGTTTGGTGCAATCGTGGTCTGTCCGCGGAAGCTTGTCGAGCTGGAGAGTTATAGCACCCTGATAAGGCCCAAGGACTTGTCTGCGGTTGCGTTGAAGTCGAGTCGAAGCGATGGGATAACACGTGGAGCTGTAGAAAATGCACCTGAGTTTGCGGAAGTTGCTGACAAAATATTCAGCATTTTGAATTCCAGAGTGTGGGCAGGCCACAATATACAAAGATTTGATTGTGCTCGGATTAAAGAGGCCTTTGCTGACATCGGTAGGCCGGCCCCGGAGCCAGTTGGACTGATTGATTCTTTAGGAGTCTTGTCCGAGAAATTTGGCAGAAGAGCTGGTAACATGAAGGTATGTTGCAAATTAGAAGCAATATTTGTATATTAATGCTACGAATCTTACTATATCTGATGGCGGATGTTTTAAAGATACATGTTAAGAATTTTCGGTAAATTTTATTAATCTTTCGTGTTGCCGCAAATGTATGATAAGTAAACTTAAGTGTGGATTGTCCCTTTTTATTTTTTATTTTTTATAAATATAAACTTTATTTGATTAAAATTATGAAATTTTGTCTTTTAACATTTGTTATTGTCAATTAAAGGCCGTCGCATTTTAACAAAATGTAGGATGTGTTGTTTGCATCTCAGAATTGTCTGTGAACGATAATTTCAGAGAATCCTAACGTTATTATTATTTACATAAATTTAGATGGCTTCACTGGCTTCTTACTTTGGGCTTGGGCAGCAAAAGCACAGGTATGTAATGTGGAATCAATTCTGTAGTTGGAAACATAAATTTTTGCTTGTGCATTGTTTGACACATCAATGCATATGAAAATGAAATTAATCATGGATGGCTTCCTTAAACAGGAGCCTTGATGATGTTAGGATGAATTTGGAGGTCCTGAAGCATTGTGCAACTGTGCTTTTTCTGGTATTTTCTGAGACTTATTTAAGCCTTCCCTTAATCAACAATATGCTCACCTAGATCACATTTAATGTATATGGATCATATTTCCTGTTAATTTGCAGATTAAGAATTTTGTTATCGGATAATTTAATTATACTCTGATCAATCAAAATTTTGTTGTCTTTTCAGAGATTTTTAAACACATGTACACATGTTAAGATAACTTCATTAGTTTATATTTTATCCTGCTACTATGATTATAGGAATCAAGCCTTCCGAGCGTGTTGAATCGCAAATGGAATAGCTCTCTCACAATTACAACAAGAAGTAGGAGCAGTGGAAAATTATCATGTAGAGAAGAAACAAGCAGGAAATCTCCTCCAACTTCAATTGCATATCAAAGAACTGTTCCCTACACAAGGGGAAGCTTGGGGAAGGTCTAAAATTTAATTAATAAGCAACTTTTAATTTTTCTTCTTGTACACACACGTTACATATATTTGTCACTAACAATAAATTTAAATGAAATTTTTGGGGGAAAAAAATTTAAATGAAATTTTTTTAAAAACAGATGACAGAAAGTGTGAAGAATCTATTGTGTAAATCTCAAGGAAACCGGCCTCTCAACACCTTGCTCAAGCATTCTCATTCACTGCTTCGTTGATAAGAAATTCGGGAACCAATTACAATTTGGTAAAAAATGAGAAGAGATGTTCACAATTTCTGCTTGGCGAGGAAGAAAATTGAATCCATGTTGATCAAGAGGGCAGGCCAATTGATGCAAGAAAAATTCAATGGCAAAAGTAATTTGTTTATGCCATAGAATTTTGAGACATATTTGATTCATTCTTTTAAGGCCTCTGTTATGTGGAGGCCAATTGTATATATTTATGAAAAAGAAATAATAATAATCATATATAAATTTAACCAGAATGAGGGTATCTATATATGCATGATTTAATTTCATTTTTCTCTTTAAACATTACTTTAATTACTTCACAAGGTAATTTCTTAAATTTCCACACATATGTAACACAAAAGGAATGAAATTTTGTGTTAAGCTTAAAGGTGGAAAAGTAACCCGCCCTGCCCGGCCCGGCCCTAGCGGCGGGTTACTTTGTTTGGCGGGCCGGGCCTAACCCGCCCGCCAACAAAGTAGGCCGGGTTAGGCCCGCCATTTTCTCCAAAATGGCTAGCCCTCCAGCCTCGCCCACACTCCAACCCGCCGGGTTAGGTGGCGGGTTCAAGGGCCGGGTTAGCCCGATTTTCCTATTTTTTTTGCTTTTTTTGTTTTTTTATTTAACTTTTCAAATAAATAATTATAAATATAATTTTTTTTAATTAACTTTTCTAATATCAATAATTCAATTCAATTTTTTTGTTTGTTAACATTTCAAATATTAATTCAATTTTGATACAATAAAATTATAATATAAGAAAAATTAGACTTATTGAAGTATGGAAATTGGAATTTGGAAAATTGGAAATATGAATTAAAAATTACAAAAACTAATAAAAATTAAAATATGAGCAAATTGCAAAAACTAATAAATGAATAATTGAGAGATTAGAGATTAGAGAATATGAGAGAATGAGAGAATTTGAGTTGTGAGAAAAATGTGAGAACTTAGGACCAATTTATAGGAAAAAATGGGAAAGAGAAATGACGAAAAAGACCCTTTCAACGGCTATATTTCAAGGGTAAAAAAGTAATTTGAAAAATAAAATAAAAATTTTTATTTTTTTTTATTTTTTTCGGCCAACCCGCCGGGTTGCACACAACCAACCCGGCGGGTTGCCGGGTCTCTTGCAAAAGAGACAAAAATAGCAACCCGCCGGGTTGTGGGTTGCCATTATGCAACCTGGCCCGCCCGAGGGTTGCTACCTGGTTAGGGTCAACCCGGACCGCCATCTTGGCGGTCCAGGCTTAACCCTCATTTTCCCAGGACGGGTTAGGGTTGACCCGCCTAACCCGGCCTAAATTTTCCACCTCTAGCTTAAGCTAACCTTTTGGATTGGATACATAGAAGTAGAATCAATTCTTGTAATTTTAAAGAATAATTCTAAACAAAAAACCAAGATATAATATACAATAATTATAAATTTTAAGCAGTACTTAAATATCTGAACTCACTTGGCAAATCACGTGTCGCGCCTCTTATCAAAGCACGATATCAAACATCTTTTTTTTTTTTTTTGTGACCAGGGATATTCAAGTTAATTTATGCACATCTCAACTAATTTGACCTTAAAGTTAACGATCGAATAAAACCTTTTAGTGATTACTCTTATTAGAAACCAAGAGGAGTCGAACTCAACACCTCTTGAATAATACACACAAGAGTCCTATCGTCCCCACCTAACCACCTAGTGATGGTTATTATGATGAATTCAATAGCATGTATCGCCTCCCTACTATTGTTGTGTCTCAGAATATCAAGTTGGATAATTAATGGAAAAATCTTCAACTTTATAACAAAGAATGATTTCTCCATCAAACAGATCAATCTTTTGGGTTCGATATCCGAGTTAACAAGTGTCTTTTATATTTGTTAGATTTCTAGGGTTTACTTAAACCTAAATCAGCTGTAAAACATTTCTGTATTTAACAATCAGACATATGACAAATGAAGATAAAGAAGTAAAGCAAGCATAAACAAGACATAGAAATTATAGTGGTTCGGCTTTGTAGCCTACATCCACTCTCCAAGGCTCACAATAGGGGATTTCATTATCAATCAATATAGTACAAAGAGAATGATTGAATCAGAACATGAAAGATTACAGACAAGGAAAGAATACACCCAATCCGTAAAACCCTAGATTTCTCGATCTGAAATCTTGTCATTCCTTCAACATCAGCATGTGTTAAATACACATGCTCCACTCCTGGATTGTCATCCACCTGTCTCTGATTCCCCATAACCGCAAGATCAAAATCACTTCTGGAACTTTCTTTAGGGTTAAGAGATGTTGAACCAAAATAGAAAAGAGAGAGATGAAGTTTGCGTAAAAGTGTGATAGCCTAATCAGATAACACATTAGGTTTGACCAAAACGATGTCGCAGTGGGTGTTTGACCACTAACAAAACAAATTGACTTCCACCGTGGCAAATGAGAAGCCACATCATCACAATATTTCTAAAACATGCCATATATAGAGGTCACTCTTACGTTCTAGTGATGCAATAAGAAACAAATGCAAATTATTTTCATGTAAATTAAGTTTATAGACACAAAAGTTATTACCAAATACTTTAGAGTTTAATTAATATCTCTAAGAATAGAATAACGTTATGCTTATAATTGAGTCGTATAATCAAGCAAAATTTTTACAAAATTTATATAAAATGACTACTCTTTTGCCAAATTATATGCTGACTGTATGATTTAGTTGTAAGCATAATATTATTCTTAAAAAATACTTGATAAAAGTCTCCCAACAAATTGAGAATACAACAATTGTAACAACATGCATCTACATTTTTTCTGGAAAAATAATCATATTAATCATAACCAGTCCATGATTTTATCCACATTCAAACGAAAAAACGTGTCATAAATTAAAACTATAAGAAAGTGCGGTTAATTATGGCTTCTCTCCACATAATAACATAGATTTAGAGTTGAGAAACAATGAACCTGGACACGTTTTGAAGGCACAGCCTGAGAGAAATAAATTAATTGGTGATAGAAAAAGTTCCCGATTGCCATAATGTTTCTTCAAGTCAATGGATTCGCCAGGAGGCACAACTTGGTGCCGCTGAAAGAGCCAAGCCAATGAAGAATCTACCTTAGAGAGAAAAAAGTGAGCATCCACCCAAAGCAGCATGAGACTAGTATACATATAGAAATCAGGTACAATGAATGTAGACGGTTTTTGGGAGTTAGCTAAATAGTGTTTTTAATTGAAATGATTTGAGGGATTTTAGAGAAGGTGAGTATGGTTTGTAAACAATCTCTAAGTAGTTTGACGGTTTGCTTAAGACTTTTGGATGTATTATTCAAGAAATCTTGAGTTCAAATCCCCACGACTACTAATAAGGGGTAGTCACTGGAGGCTTATCTATCCATTAACTTCAAGGCCTTGGGAACTAGTTAAGGTGCATGTAAACTGCTCGGACATCCTCGGATACAAAAAAAAAAAAAAAAAAAGAATATGATTTGTGATAAACATAAAACTTGTAATATTAAATGAATTTTTGTGATATTTAAATGGTATCAATATTGATTGGATAATGTAAGATTGCTATCTCTCTTTTATTTTTAATTTTTTGCTTTTTGTTTTTCCAATTCGAAAACTTGGTTAGATCCAAGAAATTGGAGAAAACTTCACCTAGTGATTAAAACTTTTCAAATTCAATTTCTCATCAAATAGTATAAATAGTTGTTAATTAACTTTATTAAGTTGTCATCCCACCTAAAAGCCTTTACATCAATTTGATGTATATATTTTTTTAATTCCAATTTTTATATGCGGAACTTTTCTTTATCCAATTTTTATGTAGAGATTCGAATTTAAGATATTTGGCTCTAATACCATGTTAAGTTATTATCTCACCTAAAAGTTTAAGCTTGTAAGTGGAGGCTTAATATATATTACACCAATAATCTTTATGTTTTACTTTTTAGTTTATATATAAGTAGAAGATTATATATATAAAAAAGTAAACTTTTGTTAATGAAGGTTTAAATCCAAATTTTAAAGATATATGAACATCAGTCGACTTATTATATATATATATATATAAAAGATAATAAAAATTATTAAACTCAAAAGTTCAACATGGTAAATTACATATGTTAATGTCACAAAACACACCACAACTCATAGATTAAAGTACACCAAAAGCACACAAATGGTTGATTTGCTGACTTCCTCCCCCTGACGAGTTACATAAGAAAATCTTGAAGAGAAAGTAGAGCCACAATCTCCCACTTATTTTTTGTGATTATTTTACATATATTTTATCTTAAAGAAGCATCATTGCTCTTTAAGATTTATATATATTTTTATTTTTGGTCCGCAAGCATGGCTTCTCCAGCAGTCAGGAAAACCCTTCCTGCAATTTTGCCAACAAAGTTGACTAGCCTTAGCTTGTGAATCACTCGCCATCTTGGATTGGCTATGGCCAACTGAGAAAGAGGGAGAGAGAGAGAAAAAAGTGAGACAATGTTCAAAGTTGAAGCTTATAAAATAATAATTTCACTAGCTTAATTTATTTTTACCTTTATTCCCTTTGAGTCAAGATGCTTCTGCAGTTCCTCTAAGGAAGCAATTCCTGATGTGTCTATCTCCATTAAATCTATAACACAGAAATATATATATCAATGGCAGAAAAATATTCCAAAATAAGTTTTATATATATATTATGAGGTGAGGACGTCCTGCTTTTAAATTTGGACGCCCATTCTTGACGATTAGAATACACTAAAAAACAAAACTTCTTCAACAAATTGTCTCGAATCAGGAATAATTTTTTTTCGCTTTTTTAGTTTATTCCTACTCTTAGAAATGGAAGATCAGGACGTCCATATGAGAAAATAACTCTCTCTATATATATCTCAGTTATAATATAATATTTTTTACAAATTATATGAAATTTTCCAAACAAATACAAAGTTATTATAATCAACTTACTGGACATGTCAAGAAGTAAAAGCTGAATAGTCCTTCCATCCTTTTCCTTGGTGTCCTCATCTTCTTTGTTACTTATTCTTTTCATGATCCTTGAAGAAATGAGATAAAATCATGATGGTCCCTCTTGCATAAATCAATTAATTAAAATATATTTCAATGGTTAATTAGTGTTAATTAAGTACCTTTCTCTAACGAAATTCGCATTTGCAAAGCAAAGCAAAGAAGATTTGATACGAACTATCAGGAGTCCTGGAGGCTTAACTGCCATGGGATATTGATTCACATCACAAAACACATCTGTTCCAGGAAGCCTCCCCAGGATGTCTATGCCTGGTTGAATTGAGATCAGAATAATCTTCACAAACGATAGCGTTACCTGCATACACGGAAATTCTCAAATATTGACCTAAACTCCGGACTTAAAATCTGGACATCCTCAAGAGATAGATATATAGAGTTAGAAGTTACCGCGACAAGAAGACCGATCTCTGCAGATCCAATCACAACTCCAAGGAAGGCGCCCATGCAGGCAAGAAAGTCTAGTTTATCAACCTTCCAAATCCTGAAAGCTTCACTGAAGTCAATGAGTCCAGGAAGAGCTGAAAGAATAATTGAAGCAAGGATTGCTACTGGTGTGTAATACAAGAGCTTTGTGAAAAATTCCAGGGAAATGAAAACGGTGATCGCCATCACAATATTTGATACAGCTGTTTCACAACCGGCACTGAAATTTACGGCACTCCGCGAGAATGAACCTGCATATAATGTACTTAGTTCTTCGATCATAGAATAATTAAAGTATATTTACTAATTTAAGCTTTTAGGTCAACTAGTACTTATCGTGCTGTCAGAGAGATTTTGTTTAGACTTACCAGTTGCAACATAGCAAGAGGTGAAAGATCCCACAAGGTTCATGAACCCCATGGCAACCATTTCTTTGTTTCCATCAAGATGGTAGCCCTTGGAGGATGCAAACGATCGGCCGACGGCGACCGCTTCCTGTAATTGTATATAAAAACACAGTTGAAATTAAGGAAAATGAAAGAGAGGCTTGAATGATTAGTCTTGGAAACTTACTGTGAGAGCAACAATGGCAACTATTAGTCCAATTTTAGCCACTTCTCCAACATGTGGACTGTTGAATTGCAACTGATGAACTGAGCTTGGATTTAAGCCTCCTTTGATATGCTTTACTGTTTTTACTCCATGTTTATCAGCTCTTGTTATAATCACAATAACAGTTGATAAAACAACTGATATTAAAGGAGCAATGGCTGGCAACCAAAAGAGCTTCCTGTTCCTTTTACCCTGATTATATTATAAATTGATCTAGAAATGGTTAAAAAAATTACAAATAATTAGCAATAAAGTTAGTTCTAATTGATTTACTAATGGAGCTTACCAGGAATCTAGTAGTCAGGATGAAAATCAAGAATGAACAACCAAGAATACAATCATGAGGATTCCACTGTGATGATCAAAGAATAAAAGGAATTGATAAATGAAAATATCAAATTTGATTCAATGTGGAAACTAATTTGATGAAATTGGCTTGCTTGTATCTTACGTGATGATGATAAAGTGATTTCCACACAGCTTCCATGACAGACATAACATCAGTTTTGTTTGTGAAGTGAGAGATTCCAAGTAGTCCTTTTAGTTGCTGAAGACCAATGACTATGGCTGCACCAGCCATGAACCCAACTATGGCGGCATGTGATAGAAAATCCACAAGAAAACCTGACCTGTAGTGTAAAAGAAGCAAGGATTGATTATACATCAATTTTGGTGAATTTGAAAAAAAAAAAAAAAAAAAAAAGGCTCACCTGAAAAGTCCAAAGGCAGCCTGGAACATGCCGGCGAAGAAAGGTTGCAGTGAGAACAAGGTTTGTGTATGCAATTGGATTAGCCACAGGATCTTCTAGTTTCTGTACCATTGAGGATAAAAGCAGTGAAATTACAGCTACTGGTCCAATTGCTATCTCTCTTGAAGTCCCCATTACAGCATAAATGAGAGGTGGCACAACACTTGTATCTGAGAAAAATAAACAAAATTCATCCACTCAACTTTTACTCAAGGCTTCTACAAAAAAAAAAAAAAGAAAAAAAAAAAAAAAAATTTTCCAGGGTACTTACAGAGGCCATATTGAGGAGCAAGCTTTGCCAAAGTTGCATATCCTATACTCTGAATGAACATAACAATGTTTGTTAGTCATGATAGTTTTTAATTTAATGCTAATCATCATGTAATTTCAAGTTAATTTTTCTGTTTACCTGAGGAATGCAGAGACTGGCAAGAGTGAGACCTGCCAATAAATCATTCTTAAATTTTTTTGCCTTGTATTCCTGACACCAGGAGACAATAGGAAACACTTCCTGCAACACCGAGACGACACGCTTTGGCCTTGACTGCCTGTTGAGAGATTGCAGTTTGTTTCCAAAAGGAGAAACAGTTTCCTTGAAAGCTCTGAGTAAACCTGGTGGTTCAGGAGGATTGAGCAGCCACTGAGTCCTATCTGCCAGGCCTTGTTTCTCCAGGTCGAGAATTTCCTGCTCGGTGGAGCTTTCAACTGCAGAAGCAGCCATGAGATCTTGAAGTGTTTGGGAGAACTTGGAGAGTTCTTGCTCTCTAAAGGGAATTTCTGGACCAGGGCTATAGCTATTAGCTGAATTGTTCATGCCAAAATGCTTAATGCCCATGAACCATTCCAGTGCCTTTTTGTACAAATCCCTGGAAAAGGAAATTCAATGGCTCAGGGATTTTTTACAATAAAATAATCACAATTAAAAAAGAAACGACTCACAAAAGAGTCGGAATGTGGAGAATTGTTCTCTAAGTTTATTTATTGTGTACTTGAATTCTCTAACTGTCAGTGAAGCAACTTATATATAGTTTTTATTCAAGGAAGGTTCCAAGCCACTAAGCTTGAAGAATCATACTTTTAACTCTATGGACCTCATGGAGTCAGGAGAAATAACATCACCCCACTATCAGGATTTAATAAATCAAGCACTTTTTGCCATTGTTGGATTCACAGTACTTATTTGTGAGCAAAATGTGTCAATTATTTTACACAAAAATTGTCACATTCCACATCGCTAACGAATGACTTTGGGATTCGATTTATAAGACTTGAGTCCTCGTAACTAGGCCGATGTGTTCTAGGTAAAAAACACTTGCGTGAAGTCCAAATACGAATCAGTGCCGGCATGCTCTGAAAGTGGATAATACTATTTGATTAAACCCGGGATAAGACAAAAGAATTGATGTTTGTTTGAAGTGGAGTTCAAATTGGAGGTTGATCGCAGGAATTCTTAAGGACCAAGAAGGGAATATATGTATTTCCTTTTCAGATTAATGTTAAAGCTAGTGCATAAATTTTTTTTCTTGATATGACTTTAATGAAGTGCTTGATGACTTCTTGTCCATCTTAATTCATTGCCTCTCATTCCTCATCTACAGTTAAT
Organism: Pistacia integerrima; assembly: GCA_026225825.1. Classification (NCBI taxonomy): domain Eukaryota; kingdom Viridiplantae; phylum Streptophyta; class Magnoliopsida; order Sapindales; family Anacardiaceae; genus Pistacia; species Pistacia integerrima. The sequence goes on along the minus strand of CM047740.1, from coordinate 1,245,361 downwards.
TGGCTTTCATCAATTGGATTTCAGGTTAGTGTTTGATGATGTTATTAATTAGTGTTTGATGACGTTATTAATTAGTGTTGTTTTACCAAGAATATTTTCAAAAACTTTGGATCTAGATTTAGTCAATCTTTGTCCTCCAAACATTTCCGAAAGTTAAAGGCTTGTCTAGAAAGTATGTGCACCATCATAAATTAATACATAATATATATCTTGAAAAGATTATAATCTTCTTGAAAGGGTAAGTTTACAATAATTAGTGGTAACATTATATCTGATATGATTTGGTGACGGGATGTCCGAGTCAGCTTACGCGCATCTCAACTAATCCCATAAGATTATGAAGTTGACAGTTGGGTAAATCCCCTATGTAATTACCCCTATTAGCAACCCAGATGAATCGAATTTAGAACCTTTTAAATAATATATCAAAAAATCTTAGTTAACTATTGAAGTACCTAATGATGATTATGATCTAATAGTTTTCATGGGGATAATATTATCTTTTAGAATAATATAACTAATTTAGTTTTAAAAACTAATATCAGTATATTACCATCGATAGTTTTTTAAGATAAATACATAAATAATATTATTTTATTAGACGAATATGCATATTATTTGAATATAATAATATGATATATTTATCTTTGTGTTGATATATGACTCTCATCTTCTTATAGATCTTGGCTATACATGAATATAAAATATTAATTTTTTAAAATTCTTTAAAGTTGAGGGAGAACTCAAATTGAAAAATGATCTAAGTTCCCTTATAGGTAGATGTTAAAAAGTAAATAACTTTTTTGAGTTGACAAAGCTTTATTGGGCTTAGTGGGGCATGCATCTACCCCATAAAATGGGAAAATACAATGATTTAATACAAAACAGTTTCAACTTAATAGTTAATAACCCACAATTTATTTAAATATTTGACATCCTCCAGTCTCCACTATATTTTTTACACAAATAGCAAGTGACATGAATAGTAAATAATAAACAACAAAACACAAATAAGCAGCAAATTAACAATCCACTTATTAAATAGAGTCAAGAGAAAGCTTTCAAATGGTGGCCATATTAGCACTAAGATTTGAATCCATTGCCTCTGCAATACTCAAGAAGACCTTTCCTCCAATGTTATCCACAAAGTTGGCAAGCCTTAGCCTGTGAATCACTTGCCATTTGGGGTTGGCAATGGCTAACTAAAGATGATGAAACTCAGTGTAAGAAATTCCAACTGAAAAATGGATTATTAATGTCAATTAATTAAAAGTAGTATCAACATTTATTACCTTCATTCCATTTGCTTCAAGATTCTTATTCAATTCCTCTAGAGAAGCAATTCCAGATGTATCAATGTTTATTAAGTCTATCCACGTAAAAGAAAAGATCAAGTTATTGTTAAACGAATTTTTGATACGAAAATTTGTAATACAGATTCTAAATCGTTGATCTATTGTAATCTAATTGGCCTCGATGGAGAAGTTAGAGGGAGGGGGTATATGCTTGCATTTTTAGTTTGTGTATCTCTAAGTTTCGAAGAAAAATATCCTTATCCACATTGGAAATTCAAACAAATTGGAAACAAATAATAATGTGTACCATTTGAGAGATATAACACTTACTTGACATGTCAAGAAGCACAAGTTGAATAGTCCTTTGTGACTTTTCTTCGCTGTCTTCATGATCTTTCTCTTCTGTTATCCTTCTAATAATCCTTTAACAATGACAATAAGAAGAGAACTATATTCTTCATCTTTTTAGTATATGGGAGCTTTAACTAATTAAATAATTATATTTAGACTGAACTATATATACCTTTCTTTAACAAAATTGGCATTTGCAAAACAAAGTAAGGCAGATTTGACTTGGATTATGAGGATTCCAGGAGTCCTGACTGCGATAGGATATTGCTTGACATCGCGAAACAAATCGGTTCCAGGAAGTCTTCCGAGCTTTTCTATGCCTGGTTGAATTGAGATCAGGATTATCTTCGCAAATGATATTGTTACCTGCAGCAAACTAGCTCATTTGTATTAGTATTTTTCTCCCTTAACAAACTCCAATATTATTTCACCTATTCAGCTCTAAATTAATGAATAAATTGATAATTAAGGATCCTGTTTAGTATCTGAAAATGTTAGTCCAAAAATTCTCAAATGATATAAACAAAGAACCTATTATTTATTTTTTATTTTATTAGCATTAGGCAAGTTGTGTTGCCATAATTTTTGGGTGGGGTATATAGAACTATAAGTGCCATGAAAAATGATTAAACTGTTTACAAGCTTGGACTCCATCATGCACAGTTTACCCAATTCATACATTCAAAGTCTAAATTGAAAGTATTTTCCACCACAACAGTTGAAGCATTTTAGATAAGATGGAGCCACCCATTATGAGCCATTTTCTTTTGTTGTAGAGACATAGATCCATTGATTGATACATCCAGGAAAAAAGAATCAGAATTGATAGATATATTTGTCGAAACACGTATTAAAGGAATCAAAACAGTTCATCTAGAAGGATAGGTTAAGTGCGTAGATAAATATCTTTTCAGAGGCTCGATGATTGGTCTGAATAAATTTGTTCTTCAATACTTACGAAAACAAGGGGGATAAAAAAAATGTGTACTTACCGCGACAGAAAGACCGATCTCCACTGATCCAAACAATACACCAAAGAAGGCTCCAATGCAGGCAAGGAAGTCTAGTTTGTCAACTTTCCAAATATTGTGAACTTCATTAAGGTCAATGAGGCCAGGAAGAGCTGAAAGAATAATTGAAGCAAGGATTGCAATTGGGGTGTAATACAAGAGCCTTGTGAACAATTCTAATGATATGAGCACTGTGATGGCCATCACTATATTTGACACTGCAGTTTCACATCCAGCACTGAAGTTTACAGCAGTGCGTGAGAATGAACCTGAAGATTAGTTTAAAAGAGTTATTGCAGCACAATATGGTTAAAAGAGTTACTAGATGTGACACTAGCTCCAAATTTAACAATCTGGAGGTGTAATTATATAGAATGGTCAAGATGTATGAGGTGAAGGTAGAGCTTTTGAATTCTACATCCATCGTCTTATTGGAGAAGTCATTCGGCTAATAATATATGCATATATGTAATATCCACTACCCATCTCCTCTAGCAGGGATTGGAAAATTTTGTTTTTCACGTATTGTCTTTACCCACTTTATTTAGTGAGAATTCAGACTTATCTCTTACTTAGCTCTTTTTATTGGGGAACTGCTTCCCCCCTCAAACATGATGATTGTAATTCTCTAAGCTCTACACGAGGAGGTGGGTGGAGATATTACATATATAGTATAAGGTCTTTTTTGGGTGATTCCAATAGCAAAATTGTATCTATTAGATCTAAAGAAAACAATATCAGGTCAGGTGGAAACAGGTCGACGTTACTCAACTATATAAGACTCAAAATTATAAATTGCATAAGTCTAAGCTATATATTAGGATGACTAATTAAGTTACAAGATGCTAAATGCAGATTTATAAAAGAAGGGGTTGGCTCTGATCGAAATGAGGATGCAAGACCCATAAAAAAATGATATTTCTGAGAAATCAATTTGAAATTGAAATAACAAAGAAGCTTTAATTTACCAGTGGCCACATAGCAAGATGTAAAGGATCCTACAATGTTCATGAAGCCAAAGGCAACCATTTCCTTATTTCCATCTAGGTGGTATCCTTTAATTGAAGCAAAGGATCTGCCAACAGCAAGTTGCTTCCTAGTGTTGAAATTATGATTCAAAATCAGGTAATTAATTAGTTATTTTCATAATAAATATTCAAGAAAAAAGGGAAATAATATTTTACAATCATAAGAGACTCACAGTGAGTGCAACAACAGCAGCAATCAGTCCAATTTTTGCCACTTCTCCAACGTGTTTGCCATTGAACTGTAACTGGTGCACTGAACTTGGATTTAGGCCTTTTTCAATGTGCTTCACTATTTTAACTCCATGTTCATCAGCTCTTGTCAGGAATACAATGAGAGTTGATAAAATAACCGATACTAGCGGCGCAATCGCTGGCACCCAGAAGAGTTTCTTGTTCCTCCTTCCCTGTCAGAATTGAGCAATAAGTTTATCAGAATTCTAGAAATATTAATTCTCTGAAACTAACTGGACTTAATTCGGTGAAAGGAAAAATGAACAATGTAGGCTTCAGATATCAATGTATAGTACTTACCAGGAATCTAGTAACTAAGATGAAGCTCAGGAATGAACAACCCCAGGAATAAAATTATCAGGATTCCACTGAAATGAGTAAAAATTGAAGGGTAAATGAACATATTAAATGAGCCAAAGCCATGTAACTCGTACTTATAACCTTTACTTCTGATAATATGTTAAATTATTATTCGACTCGAAAGCTTAAGTTATCAGATAATGACACAAAATTAATATTTAAATAGTGATAGAATTTTATGACAAAAAGAAAAACAATGGAAAGAGAGGAACATTATTACCGGATGATGAACTGATTTCCACACAGCTTTCATAACAGAGATAACATCAGTCTTGTTTGTAAAATAAGTAATTCCAAGCAGTCCCTTAAGTTGTTGAAGACCAATGACAATGGCTGCACCAGCCACGAACCCAACAATAGCAGCATGTGGCAAAATATCAACAAGAAAACCCAACCTGTGGAATCAAATAGTGAAAAGCCAACAACAAAAACTGATTAATTACCACTCTTATAATTGGCTTGAAACAACAATAACTAAACAAGAAGCAGAATAAAATGACCCACCTGAACAGCCCAAAGGCAGCTTGAAAAGTGCCCGCGAAAAAAGGTTGCAGTCAGAACTAAATTTCTGTATTCAATTGGATTAGCCTGAGGATCTTCTAGTTTCTGAATCATTGAAGACAAAAGCATTGACACAACCGCCACAGGTCCAATTGCTATTTCTCTTGAAGTCCCCATTACAGCATAAATTAAAGGTGGGACAGCACTTGTATCTAGAGCAAACGAAAAATAGTTATTATAGAGGAAATTAAATTAAAATTTTCTTCGTTATTTTGACATAAATCGAACTTCATTTTGAGCTTACAGAGGCCATATTGAGGATCAAGCTTCGCCAAGGTTGCATATCCAATGCTCTACAGGAAACACACATTAAAATTGAGCAAATAAATTTTAGTATTATTTAAATTTCCTAAGATTTTACCTGAGGGATGCTGAGGCTTGCAAGAGTTAATCCTGCCATTAAATCGTTCTTAAATTTTGTTGCCTTGTAGTTTCGGCACCAGGAAAGAATAGGAAATATTCCTTTCAGAAACGAAGCCACATGTTTTGATCCAGGCTCATTCTTGAACTTGTTTCTTTGAGATGAAACACTTTTTCTCACTGAGTGAACAAGCTCATTCCAGGGCCCTGGTGGCGTTGGGAGAATTAAGCAGCCATTGAGCTCTCTCATTGTGGTCGTTGTTCAGCTCCAAGTCGAGGATTTCCTGGACATTGGAGTTTTCCTGGACATTGGAGTTTTCAGAGGCTGGAGAAGCATCCATGGCCATTGATTTGAAGTGTTTGGGGGAACTCGAAGAGCTGAAGCTGAAACTTTCAGGCTCTCTCAAGATTTGAATATCAGGGTTCGTTAAATTATCCATGAGAACGTTGTCAACTTTTGATGCTGAAGAGCTTGGAGAGTTTAAATGATCTTATATGCAACTAGAAAAGCTAAGTCAAGTGGCTGAGCTTTATGACAACAAAATTACATCACGTTCAAAGATTTGCATGTCCATTAAAATAAGAAGGGCATTTGCATGATGCTGATTGTACTCTTACATCACTATGATTTCAAGTTTTAAGTAGTTAAAAGATAAACCAATTTCAAGGGAATTATTAATTCTCTTATTTTATACCAAGGGCAGATTCTGTAAAACCATTTGCTGGTGAAGCAATTAGGTCGGTCTTGATTTATTAAGATTGAAAGAATAAGTGCTGTTAGGTTAAAGTTGAGAAGGACTTGACCTTGGTGGAGCATCCCAGGCCTTAGTGGAGCATTCCAGGACAAAAAATATTTGCAAAAAGCCTGTACCTATCTGTGAATAGACTAATGAGAAGCAAATAAATGTTCCTTTCAGAGGTGCTCTAAGGCAAGGCAGATACAAACTCTTCAGCTAGTGCTTGCTGTTCGGTCTCCACTCTCACTTATTCTAACACATAAATTGAAATATATGTCATTTAATAAAGAAGAAAAGTAGAGCATTTGGAATGATTTTCCCATATGATTTGTTTACTTAATACTGTTGGTTTTGATAACACTTTTTGTTTCAATTATAAACAACATTACACTACTAATGTGTATTTTTAAAGGGTGAATTTTTGTTGGTTGGCTTTATCTTGGTGATGGTTATCTTGTGTACGGTTTGGAGATGGTCTTGTATAGATTTTTGTTTTCGTCCTAACCCATGGTTTGTCCTGTGATAGGATATGCATTGGAGATAGTCTTGTGTAGCTCTTTTGTTTTGGTTAAACTTTTGTTTTTGATCCTCCTAAGAGTTTGTCATGTGGTAGGTTGACTGTCTTTTTAGGTCTCTTTGTATATTCATTTTTTTTTCTATTTAAAGCTTAATTACCAAAAAATAAAAAAATAAAAAATTATACTACTAATAGTGTTTATACATGTAATATCCGATACTCAAATTAGCAGTCAATATAGATTTGTTTTTGGGTTACAAACCTTCTTCATTCAAAACATAATTGTCTAGTTAAGAGATTCAAGTGTAATAAACTGAATCCCAAACTTTTCGCTAACGATGTATTCATCTAAATACTTCAAATTAAAAGAGGATTCTGAACCCAATATATAAAATTGTTTTTGTGTGGATTTACTTTATCACATGATTTGTGATAGTTTCCAAAAAGGTGACTTGCTAATGTACTAATTCACTCTTAAATAATTAATTCCAATTATTGAATTGACATATAGACATTCCATGCCATAAAATTAATGCAATAATGAATTGATCATTTGCCAACAAGATTGCCTTTATGTGGCATCCCATGTGCAAATTGCAGGATTGGTAATGGGTCTTGCACTATACTCTAGAGTGGAAGGTCTTTAATTTCAGTTATGTAGTGGGAGTCTTCAGAATCTTGGATGACTGTCATTTTCCCATAAATTGGGAACCTGACAAAATATAATAGCCATATATCCAAATGAAGTGCTATATAACCCTGGAGAATAAAGATATTGGGGCCAACCCATTTACATTCTTCTTCAGTTTCACTAGAATTCAACCATAAAGTGACCAAACCTTGTGCACACATAGGCTGAAATTATTGGAAGGATTTTTGTCTACATCTCCAAGAGGATTCCAGCTAAGGCCTTTGCATTGATTCTTATCAAAATAAGTGTTTTTTTTTTATCTCTATGTGGGGATTAGGTTATGATAATTTCATAATAATAGTTTATCAACTTTTTATTCTTCTTTGTAAAAGTACTATTTTCCTCTTTTTAAATATAAATTTTAGATCATTTAAGGATTATAGTATTAGTGTCGGTAAAATATAATAGTTTTTAATTTTTTAAGTAAACCTTTGAATCTTATTTAAAATTTGTACTGAACCAATGACGTTATTAATTCAGTATTATAATATGACTCGTATAACAAAGTATTACAGACCAACCATAAATTTTGGCAACTCTAACATTGCTTAATTCCTGTCAAAGTTAAATGATATAGCAATCTTAATTCATAACCTACCACATCAATTTTTTATTATATATGTCCCTCTCTGGATGGTCTTTCTTTAAGGGGCTGCTTGGGGTTCCTATTATGCTATCTTGCACCTCTTGTTGTTTTAGAGATAAATTGTGCATTTGCTATGTTAAGTTCCTTCAGACGAGGCAGAGGAAAGGCTTAAATGGACAGCTTTTTATTGGGTGAATACTTGCACCATAAGGAGGCTGCTTCTGCTGGTTTTAAGGTTTATAACTGCTGGAAAAATCAGAGGAAAATTCAAGCCTGCTCTAGATGGTTTTTCTTTTTTTGCATCTGGCAGCATATTCATTGGGTAGCTTGGGAGAACCTCATCCAGTCTATTGACACTGGTAAATGCAGTAGAGTGTATATTTGGACTGATGTCGTGAGAAAGGAGAATGTAAGGGGAAGATGTAAGCTTGGGAATCCTCCTTTTTATTTTATGATTCTGGGAATGTTTTATTTGGAAGGAGTTTTGCCCCCTGGCTGCTATCTGGAACGAAGTATTGGGCGAACTTCAGTCTGCTTTGGGTTGTGCCTTCTTGGACTAGCTGTTACTAGCTTGTGCATGGAGACCCCTGGGCCTGTGTCGTCTGGGCCGGATTGTTTTGTTTAGGCTTTTGGGCTCGCAGATTCTCTTTTTTTTTCATTTGAATTTTCTGTATAGCTGGTTCTAGGTTAGTTGCCTGGGCCTTCTTTTTTTATTAGGCTTAGCTTGTAAAGGATTGTTTCTCCTATTGTCTCTGGCCTTTGTTTAGTTTAGTTTGATCCTTGGGCCTGTCCAGTGTCCAAGGCTCTTTTGAGGAAAGTTCTTTTTTCAATAAAATTGAGTTACAACTTACAACCTAATCTCACAAACTCTCTCTCAAAATCTTGACATGATAGCTAATAATTGGTCAGATAAAAAAATTTATTAGAAATCAATTGCGAGTTTACATATCGGGATTGTGAGAGAAAGTTTGTAAAATTGGGTTGTAAGTGTAACATTGTCTCTCTTTTTTATACAATTATCATGTTTACCAAAAAAAAAAAAAAATTTATTTGTGATATACATTTTATGAAGAAAATATTACTCATTATGTTATCATGTGGATAATTACTGTTTGTTCAAACCATATTTGGGCTTCTATTGGGCCCTGAATCCTGAATAGAAACTGGATTGGACAAAAGGAAGAAGCTCAATATCAGAACCCAAATGGCCATCAACTTCATTTCCACTAAACGATACACTTAAAAAAGGTTCAAAATATCATCCGAATCATAGCACCTAAAGACAATCATCAGCCAATAATCTCAAAAGAAAGTGCTTTTTTAGGTATGGGTGCTTTTAATAGAATTTAAAAAAAAAAAAACAATTTAGTAATTATTTTTAGCCCAGAATGCACGAAATGTAAAGCTTCACCCAGGAACCAAAGATTAAAGTATGATATTGATTGAGTAGCAAAGAGAAAACACAAACTCTAAAGCAAATTAACAGACAAAATATAAACTCACAAACACACCTAAGAGCATATTTGTTCTTGTTCTTTCTGGGTTTTTGGTTTGATCAGTCAAGTCACACAAATATATCAATCAATAATTAAATTAAGCTATGTTCTTACATTAATCCGAGCTTTTTATCTCCCTCGCAAACATTCAACTAAAATCAAACGATTTTCTCAAATAAACATTCAACTACATACTCGATAATTAAACTCAAATCAAGACATACCAATTCAGTGCAAACAATAAGATCAAAGGACTAAACGATGATCATCGAATCAACTCTTGGAATTGGAGAGATGATGATTTGAGAGTGTTGATGCAGCATTACTTCCTTGATTAAACATCTCTTGTTGCTTCTTCCATTTCTCTATCTCTATATATAACAACCCTTTTCTTTCATCTTCTCCCTTGCTTTCCTTCACTCTAGCATTCTTTGACCCTCTCTTGATTTTGTACCCTAAATCAAAACACATCTCTTCTCTAATTGCCCTCAAAATTTTGATAGATATGAAAGAGAGACAACTAAAGCTATTAATTATGTATATATATATATATATATATATGTTCTCATTGTGGCATAGAGGGGAAGTAATTGGTTTCATTTTCTATTTTGTTTGTTCATGGGAATTGACGGTGACTACAAGATAATGTTAGATTACTTAATAAGTAAGTTAGATAAATTGTTAAATTAAAATTACTTTAAGAATAAGTTAAGTCACTAGCATACAAGTTATGGGATCAAATATTAATTTGGTGCCCAAATATCACGATCTTTCATGACAGGACTTTGTTTATTTTATGTCATTTTCACCTTTCATGGGGCCAACTTATTATAATATGGGTAACCATTAAATTTAATTTTAAAAAAAGAATAAAAAAAATTGGGTATAAATAATTTAGGGTTAATTTCATAGGGACAAAATAGGTTGGTTTGGTTACGTTGTTCGTTTTCAAGATGGCACTACATAATCCCATTTTGATGTGAATGATAAAGGGTTCATCTTTTGCATGAATTGATATAGAACTCATATCGATTCAAAGTGATGTTACCGATTCATTATATCTAGACTTAATTAAAGGTCAAATTGAAATACCTATCTCAAGGCCTTTTGCATAAAAGATTTAACTCTGGTTATCGATAATTGGAATCCATATTTTTTTTTTAAATAATAGAAAATCTATAGGAAAGATGAACATCTATATGTAAATGAATCAGGTTGGAATGTTAAACCGTATTATTTTCATGTCAAGGTAGAGATAATATAACAAAATTTGGGCAATAATATTTTACTTACAATTGAGTCATATAAACAGACAAAAATTACACAAAATTTATGTAAAATGACCACCCTGTCTTTCGTTTTTTGTCTGTTTGTATGACTCAGTTGTATAACTTAGTTGTAAGCATAACATTGCTCAAATTTGGGTCAATACAAACAAATAAGTCAATAATATACAAACATATAAACAAACTTGCACGGCATATTATACTTATGAAAAATGCTATCCTTACAAAGATCCATACAAAGAATGCTACAAAGTGATGTCAGTAAGAAGAAAAAAAACAAAGAAAAACAGAGAGAGAGAGAGAGAGAGAGAGAGAGAAATCATGAAAATTAAGGGTTGCAATTGTCTTTGTAAAACTAGCATTGCTCTATGTTTATTATTCTTGATGTGGATTATGGACTAGCCTTATAACTTGAATCTCTCTTATTTGAAGTAATAAATTTCAGGGTTATTATCCCACACCTCCCCTGAAATTTCAATAATTCTCTCAAGCCTCCCCTATCCAGGCCATCCTATCCATTGTTTGATAACAAAATCCGTTAAAGGGAAAACTATATAAGCCCCCTAAGTATATAGATATTTCAAATAACCCCTTTATAGTATAATTGTTTTTATTAATTTTTTTTTGTAAAAATTAAAAGTAAATTGTATTATTAATTTTTTTTATTATTTTAGTGGAATTAGGGGTAAATAAGGAATTCAATTGGTTTTGGAGCTGAGAGCAACTTGGTATTATTGACGGTGGGTTGAAAATAATTTCAAATATTTGTGGGGCATTTGTAATATAGATATACATAAGGGGTTTAGAGAATTTTTCTTTAAGAAAAATATTGTTAGGGCTATTGAAGAGGGATAGCCGATGATTCGTTTGGTGGTAGAGGGTCAGATTATGGTGGTCGGAGTCGATCGGAATCGTGTGCGAAAGTTTAATTTGTGGTGGCTAGTGATTAGGAATTGAAATTTGGTGGGGGCATTTTTGTCTTTGCAATCAATATTATTGTATTTAAAGGGAATTATCAACAAAATTTGTGTTTTGGGTGGGAAAGTGGTATTTTAAAAGTTTGAGAATGCAAAATGTTGTTAAACCATTTTTTGGGTGGGAAAAAGTTGTTAACTCTTTCTGAAATTACAAAAATTCTCTTATAGTTGAGAGTTTTAGATGTTGAAATAAATGGCAAAATGGTAATTCGGTAAATATTTATTAACTTAGGGCGATTTTTTCGTTGTCTCATAAAACTTTAGGGAAGTTTGTTATTGCAATAAACCTTAGGGGTTCCATGTTCAACTCTTGAATTTGATAATGTTTCAAGTAGGGGTGGGATAAATAATCCGAAAATCGAATTGAGTTGTCTCATAAAACTTTAGGGAAGTTTGTTATTGCAATAAACCTTAGGGGTTTCATGTTCAACTCTTGAATTTGATAATGTTTCAAGTAGGGGTGGGATAAATAATCCGAAAATCGAATTGAACTGGAAACCAAACCGAAAATTAGGTTTTTTGTAAACCGATTCGGTTTTCGGTTTGGAATAATTTCCAAACCGGTTTAACCCTAGGTATAAAAGCAAAAATTATTTTTCACCTCACTCTCTAGTTTCTACTTCTCTAATCTCTATTTCTCTTCTCCAGTTCTCTGCCTCCATACTTCCACAGTGGACAGTGCACACACCAGTCACCAATGTCCCCTCCACTCCATCTTCATACTTCATATCTTCGCACGTTCGGTAGCACCCAGTAGTCTCCATTCTCCAATCACTCCACTATCCACATCGTGAGCAGACTCTACTCTCCAAGCTCCGATCTTCACAGTCCACACTCCACACCAATTGAGCAGGGCCACGCCGCCAGCAGTCTCCACAACAACCACCCAGCACTCACTCACCCAGCAGTCTCCACTGTCGCATTTCTTGAACCATTCTTGTCCAAGGTAAGAATATATATGTTAGATAACTTGAATCTTAAAAGTTTTGGTTATTGAAAAGCGGGGGAAAAAAGCCAGGACCAGGTTTTTTAGTTTATTGGTACCTATGATCATTATAGAGTTGAGTTGTGGCTCTCACTTTATAGACTGAAAATGGTTGAGGAAAATGGGTATTGGGTTTCTTGCCTCGAGTTTCTTGGCACGACTCACTGGGTATTGGCTCTCACTTTATAGCCACAACTCATTGGGTATTGGGTTTCTTGTAAAGGTGGAAAAAATGGGCCGGGTTAGGCGGGTCAACCCTAACCCGGCCCGTAATAAAGAGGGTTGAGCCCGGCCCTCCTTAATGGCGGGTGGGTTGAGCCCAACCCGCCAGCAACCCCCGGGCGGGCCGTGTTGCAAAATGGCAACCCGCGGGTTGCTATTTTGTCCTCTCTGCAGGAGGACCGCAACCCGACGGGTTGCAGGCGGGTTGGGCAAAAAAAATTAAAAAAAAAATGCAAAATTAATTTAGTTTTTTAAATTACACTTTTACCCTTAAAATATAGCCGTTTTATAGCCGTTGAAGGGGTCTTTTTCATCATTTTCTTTCCCCATTTTTTTCTATAAATTGGCCCTAAACTCTCATATTTTTCTCACAACTCAAATTCTCTCATTCTCTCATATTCTCAAATCTCTATTCTCTCAATTATTCATTTATTCTCTTAATCTTTTTGTTATCAATTTGCTCTTATTTTAATTTTTATTAGTTTTTGCAATTTTCAATTCATATTTCCAATTTTCCAAATTCCAATTCTCTTTCTTTAATTTTTATTTCTTCTACATCAAATTTTTTTTCAACTACAATGGATAGATATTTCTCTCCCCTCAATTTCAATGATGAAGAAAACTACTATCCTAGTCCTAGTCCCGCTGATTTTACTATGAATGCAGGAGATTCAAATAGTCTCGCTGTCCTAATCCCAGTCTCAGAATCCGATACACCTCAAAATATGTCATTGATTCCAACAGCTCCCGGTGGTTCTAGAAGTTGTCCTCGTCCAACTTCATCTCAAGCTGAGGCGGGATCATCAACTGCCGTCGAAAGCGAAGGCAGACACACATCAGACGTTTGAGCTCATTTCGACAAGTTTTACGAGAAAGAAAATGGCGTTCAAGTCAAGAAAGTAAGATGCAAATATTGTGCAAATGTTTATAAAGCTGATTCAGGTAATGGTACTAGTACTTTAAAAAGGCATGCTAATAAACATATTAATCAACATGGAAATAGAGAAAGTAATCAAACTCAAATAACTAATATGGGTACTACTTGGCGTTATAATTCTGATGTATATAGGGAGAACGATTAGCTTTATATATTCTGTAATTGATCAACCTATTAATATGGCTGAAGATAAATATTTTGAAAGATTTGTTCAAAATTCATTTTTTCTAGGATTTAAAAGTTATTCTAAAATTGCAACTAGAAATGATTTAATAAAATTGTTTAAAAAAATGAAATTAGAATTAAAAAATAAATTTCATACTTGTCATATTAGTGTGGCTCTAAGATTATATTTGTGTTACTAGTCATTATTTTGATAATGAATTTAAATTAAATAAATCTTTATTAGGATTTAGATTAATGGATGTGGATCATAGTGGTTTAGAAATCTATAATAAAATTATTAAAGTTTTAGAAGATTATGATATTATTGATAAAGTGATAAGTTTAACTTTAGATAATGCAAGTTCTAATAGTAAAGCTATAGATTTTTTTCAAACTAATTATCTTTTATATAACAATTTGAAGTTTTTTCACCAACGTTGTGCATGTCATGTTATTAATTTAATTGTGAAAAGTGGTATGAAAACAATTAAAAAAAATATTGATAGAATTAGGGAATCTTTAGCTTGGATTACTGGTAGTAATAAAAGAAATGCTGAATTTCAAGAAGCTTGTATAAAATCAAATATGTCTCCTAGAACTTTTGCATTAGATATGCCTGTTAGATGGAATAGTACTTATTTAATGCTTGATTCATGTTTACCTTATGCTAATATAATTAGTTATTTTGTAGCAAATAATAGAGGTCCTCATTATTTGGTTGAAAATGATTGGAAGATAGCTAAAGTATTTCATTCTTTTCTCAAATGTTTTTACCAATCCACTTTACAACTTTCTGGTGTGTATTATCCTACTAGTCCATTGGTAATACATACAATTATAAAAATTTCCGAGTTATTTACAAAAAACAGAGACAATGAAATTTTAAATGCACCAATAAAGGCAATGGAAAATTTTTTTTTGAAATATTGGGAACCCATTCCTTTTCTTTATTGTTTAGGTGCTATATTTGATCCTAGAATTAAATTCGCACGTTTAGAAAATGGTTTTGACAATTTAAGTGAAAATTTACAAACCGAATCATTTGTCAATCAAATAGAAGAGGTAAAAAATAGTCTTTTCGAAGTATATTTCCAATATGAAAACAGGTATGGGAACCCGCATTCGCAAAGAAGCGAAATATCCAGAGAAGTTGTAGCAGAAGAAACAGCAAATGAAGACTTATACTCTTGGAATGCACTGAATAGGCCGAAGAGGACCCGAATCCGGCTACGCGCATCCTCCTCTTCAGAAGCACCAACAACAACAACAACTAATATACTGTCCTCCATGGAGTCGCAGAGTAATGAACTTCAACAATATTTGGCAACCCCCGAAATGTTTTCAACAGGTCACTTTGATATCTTAGAGTATTGGAGAGCCAGAAAATGTATTTTTCTGATATTATCAAGACTTGCCTTGGATGTTTTCATTGTTCTGTCTCAATGTCTCATTCGAACAAACATTTAGTGCAAGTGGAAGGATTTTAAATGAAAGGAGGACTAAACTTGCTCCAAAAAATGATTGAAGTCCTCACATGTCTTCGAGATTGGGAGCGATCGCGCCATCAAGATCAATACGAGGTTATCGACAATACTTTAGTAGAATCGTTTCAATTTTGTAATATAGATGATACAGATGGGGGAGATCCTAGTGAACCAGCCCCAAATTAGTTGTTTTGTAAAATGCAATTTGTAAATTAATTGTCAATTATTGCACTCTTTTTTCTTTACCAAGTTTTTCTCCCATTGGGTTTTTCTTGGTGAGGTTTTTAACGAGGCAATAATTGTTATAATTTCTTATTTTATTTTTTGATAAATGAATAATTTTTCTTATATTATAATTTTATTGTATCAAAATTGAATTAATATTTGAAATGTTAACAAACAAAAAAATTGAATTGAATTATTGATATTTGAAAAGTTAATTAAAAACAATTATATTTATAATTATTTATTTGAAAAGTTAAATAAAAAAACAAAAAAAAAGGAAAATCGGGCTAACCCGGCCCAGCCCGCCACCTAACCCGGCGGCTGGGTTAGGGTGAGAGCGTGGCTGGCCGGGCCACCATTTTGAAGAAAATGACGGGCCTAACTCGCCTTTCTTCTTGCGGGCGGGTTAGGCCTGGCCTACTGCCCGCTAAACAAAGTAACCCTGGTGGTCGGGCCGACGGGTGGGTTACTTTTCCACCTCTAGTTTCTTGCCTCAAGTTTATGGGGAGTTAGAGAGTGAAAATGGTTGAGGAAACGAGAGTTTATTTGGGTTTGACTCATTAAGGGCAGAAAAGACACATCATGAGTATTTTTTCCCTTAAAATAAAATAGTTGGCTACTTTCACTCAAATGTCAACTTTATAGACTGGTTATGCGAATTTTTCAAAGCTCATCTGGGTGTGTCAAACAACCATGAGTGAATCGAAGATGAAGAAGAAGAAACATAGTGGTTCAAACAAAGGGGAACTCTATGTAAATAAAATAATCAAACTAATAATATATTGATTTCTTTAATGCATTTGGTGGAAACTGGAAGTTTTATAGATCAGAATACAGGACCCCATAGTTTAAATTTCAGAAGTCAAGGTCAAATACATAATATATATAAACTAAATATTTAATAAAATCCTATTCCATGCGGTGCCTTGTGCTTGGCCTTGCACACATCTTAGGATCCAATACTTCAATTTTAAATTTGATGGACTTGGCTTTCACGTATGTTGGATCTATGCTTAATTTAATCTCCAGTGTTCCCCAGATATTTGATTAAATGTGTTAAATAACTAAAAATAAAAGAGAAAATTTAGGGTATGTAAGGAATAGATGTGAAATGTATGAAAGGAAGGAAGTCCCTATACATGGATTTGTCAATAGAGTGTATTAAGAAACAAAGGATGATTGGAGCTGTGTAACATTTTGTTTTGTTTTGTTTTTAAACTACTTGTATTTTTCCTTGGAATTTTGTGAATTTTAAGAAGGTTCGTGGGGTGGGGTGGGGGAGGTGATGTAGTTGCAAGTTGAAAATGTGAATTGTAAATTACAAGACAAAAAAGCTGAAATTAGGTGTAACAAGTTTTAAATTTTATAAATTAGAAATGGATAACTGTTAATTAATTCTTATGTGTCCAAATTATCCCGGGATCAAGTCTGGAAAGAACCTCTTGTCTTCAAAAAAAAGGTACAGATAAGATTTGGTTTCTCCTTACACCTGTTATTTCACGTTTACTTTTATCTTATTATATTGATTTTATATACACTTTGGAATTATGTGATAGTGATTCTGTTTATTATATTATTGTAACATCCAAATTTGGTGAGATTCAAACTTAATTAGTAGATATAACAGAAATTCAAAGTATATTTTATTATTTTTATTTATTAATATTTATAGTTGTTAATTGTAGATGATGATCTTCTTCGTGTGCCATTAACTAATCCGGAGAGTACGGAATCAAGAGACTCCACTAACACCAACATTGTGGGATGAAGATAATTTATATTATGTTAAGTTTTTTTAATTTGTAATTTTATGTTATGTTTAGTTTAACATTGCTAAATTAAATTTATGTTATGTATTTGAGTTTATTAATAATTATTGACTATTGAGTAATGTGTAATTGAATTCTTTAAGTTTTTATTTCATGTTCTGGATTCAGTATCTACAAATAAGTAATTTAATGTATTTTTCATACAAAGAATACAACAATAATATCAAAATAAAAGAGAAAAATAGCATGAAATTATATATAAAATAATAAATATTTGAATTTAGGGACTTAAAAAATCATTGAAGAATTTTAGGGGTTAATTTGAAAACCGGTTAACTGTTAACCGAACCGAAAATTCGGTTCGGTTTACAACCGATTTATAACCGAAACCGGTCCGGTTTTTTGTTTGCATTTTCTCTAAACCGAATAACCGGTTCGGTTTTCGGTTTTCTTAATCCGGTTCGGTTAACCGGATTATCCCACCCCTAGTTTCAAGAGTGGAGCTATTGGCATCCCACTAATGAATGAAAGAAACCCCAATCTCTTAAAACACACTATTCCAAAATTTTTAAATTTTTGTTTTCTTATAGCACACCTTAAATTCCATAAATACCCTTCATTCATTTTTTATTTTTTTTAAGAGTTAACATTTTATTCCCTTCACTTCTGCTATATACCTCTCACCAGTTTTATTCCTAAAACAAAACTTTAGATAATTAAACTCAAAATAAAAAAAAAATAAAAAAAGCTAAAAAAATTCCTTACAAATAATTTCAAGAACATAATAGAGTTACACAACATAAAAAATATATAAATTAAAGTCGCTACTAATACATTGAAGAAAAAATTAACAATAAATTTATACCTGGCTACAAACAATCTCAAATATCAAATCTTATCTTTATTATTCATTCTCATAAAAAAATAATGGTTTATCAGATAATAGTGGGGTGTCAAAGGCTCCGTTTGGTTCATTATTTGATAGTTTTTAGAATAATCTTTTGAAAAAAGTTAAATTGGGTGGGTATTACGATGTAGAATTTTGAAAATTAACATAAATACCCCCTATGTTTATTTATTTACTAAACACCCCTATAATAAAATATTCAAAATTAACAAAAACACTCCCAATCCACTCATAAATACGGACAATGGACCACCAGTCGGAGGGTGGCCGGTGCCTGTTGCTCGGTGTATGGACCTCAATCTTGCTGGTTGTGCACCGATATGGCCTTTTACGAAAAAGGCCGAATCTGCAGCTAGATCTGGCCATTGACGGCCAGATTTGGCCGCATTTAGTCATTAACGACAACCATATCTTGGCCATCGTTGACGACTGTCTACGGCCATAGATCTGGCATTTTCAGCCAAATCCAACGTAGATCTGGTCGGAAAAGGCTAGATCGGCGCACTACTGGCCAAATTCACTTGGTAGTGAGCCATTGCACCATATTCCGGCTAGCTTTCGGCAGTGGTGGCCGGAATTTGGTAAATTTGGGTTGCTGGGGTGTTTTTGTTAATTTTTAAAAAAATTTGGGGGGTTGTTTAGTTAAATTAACAACTTTAGGGGGTTTAAAGGAAATTGAATAATTTAGAATTATATTTTGAAAATAGGTGAAACAAACTTAACTTTTTTGGGAAAACTTTTGAAAAAACTAGAATAGTTTTCCCAATATGTGAACCAAATGAAGTCCAAAAATATTTATAAAGAATATAAAATGAATGTTAATTTTAATAATTCAATATAGAGATAAATTAAATTTATCGTTATAAAATTTAATAAAAAGTAAAGCTTTTTTAATTGGGGCTTAATTAGGTCTACTATTTAAAAAAAAAAAAAAAAAAACTTCACCCTTATGCAAAAATGAAAGCCCATATTGGACCCACTATTCCTCTTACAAGCCCAACTCTCCTAAACACATCTTCTGTTGCCCACTACCCCTTTTGCTGGAGATTCCATGTTCATTATTTCTTTAATGTCATTTTCCACTATAATCTTTTATGATTATTCTTAATATACACACTTATTAATAATACATTAAATATATTTATTTAACAAATTTATTTTAAAATAATAATATAATATAAGATATTAATATACATAAAAGCTCCTATTGACTAATGGTTCTTTTTGGTTTTTTATTGCTAAATTTCTATTTTATTTTCTAATTATTGAACAAGCATTTGATATATATTTGACCCCATTTTGTAGGTAATAATTAATATTTAAAATTGACAGGCAAACTACCCCAATGACCAACCTTTTAACTGTTATTAATTAATTGATATCAAAGTTTCGGCTGATATCAAAACGTCGGCAAGATAGTTAAATGTATATACTTGACATCTTTATATTGTCTTTCCATGTCAAGGTGGGATAATATAGCAAAACTTTATTTGGGTCAATATAAAGATGAACATTTCAAATAATTATGTGAAAGATGACCATTCCTTATACCAATAGTAATCATTGTTAGTTATATAAGTGGTAATATAAAAACCATTTTCTTAGGTATTATAGTATTACTTGGATAATCTTAATTTTGTTATAATTTTACCCTAACTATTCAAATTTTTGGATAATAATGCGCTTGTTTTGAAAATAATTTACAAGAATATTCATGGACTATTTTATCCTTATACACAATAGTTTTAGGATATTATTACCCTTGTACTTGCACCTAATTACCCAAGATAGATGGTCGGATTTGGCCACTATCGCCAAATGCCAGAACGGGGCATGATTGATCAAATTTAGCTGGCCATGCACTAATTTGGCATTGAGGGGCCGTTTAGATCGGGTTAATATTAGATAACTGGGGTAATATTTTTTTAAATTGAGCAGATGACGATGTTTGATTGGTTTGTAAAAAATTATTCCCAGAATATTTTATGACAAACGGTAGCATTGGGGAGGGGGGTTGGTTGTTATTAAAACTTACCCTAGTGATACAATTTTGTTTCCCATGTTGCCCTTAAATAGTTGAGCATTTGGTCCAAATTAACCTTATATTTATTAACATTTACAAAACACCCAATTCACTCATGCAGACACTTTTGTCCTCGCTTTTTAAATTTTTTTCGGACAAAATTACCCTTGTTATTGTCATTATTTATAGAAATGTCATTATACCCATAACTAGCCACCATGACCAATCACTTGATTGGCCAAGTTGTTGGAGGAGCCAAAAGTCAGTAATTGCGATACGACCCAGGTCGTATGGTCGTAGATGCGTTGATGAGGCTTTTTCGGACCATGGATCACAGATCCAAAGTTGAAAAAAGGCCGTCCGTCATTTCACGGCCTAAGATGTGGTTGTGAAAGCGCGGTATCACGGCCGTCGTTTTATAGCCAAAGACTTGGCCATTTCACGGTTAGATCTGTGGCACTATCGGCATCATGACCAGATCTGTAGCACTACCAGCTGTTGCCAACAGTGGTGGTTAGCTGCCGATAGTGGCTTGGGGTAGGTAGGGGTGTTTTTGTTAAGTTTAAAACATTTTTTGTTGTTAGGGTGTTTTTGCTAAATTTGAAAAGTATGGGATTAAAAGAAACTATCCAAAAAATAGTAATAAAAAATACTGTTATATTAATATTTAAAAAGGAAGGACAATTTAATAATTTATATAACATATTAACCCATTTATCCTCCCAACTAAATATATTATTTATTAATTTATTTAAACCAACCAAATACATTTTCTAAACATTCACAGTAATCTTTAAGGTGATCTTTTATTTCGTTAAAATAATAACCTCCTATAATAAAACATTATATGATCCAAATCCCCTTGAGAGTAATATAATTTTACCTTTTTGTTTTTTTTTTCTGTTTTTTTCTCAATATGTTAATATTATATAATTTTTTTTTTCAAACGTGACTCATTTTTTATACTCACCAGAGCTGTTGGACAAAAATTTGCTCAGTAGTTAACATAAAATCAAGGTTTCTGGAGGTTTTCACAAAAAAAAAGGATGCTAGCTTAACACTAATATCAGTTTTTCCAGCTATTTCTCTCAATTTGTCAGAAATAAATTAATGGTAGTACCATGAATCCACTCCTTTGAATTTTCTGTTAAATTTATGTAATGGAAATCTTGGACCTATATTTTTAAAGCATATTTCAGTAAACCCCGTATATTTAATGAAATAACAATGGCACTCTGTTAATTTCAGAAAAGCAACCTTTAACTCTTTTTTCGATAAAAAATGATTGAGACAAATCTATTAGTATAGAAATAATTGTATTTATCCTTTTAACTCTAAGGAATCTATATAGACCCCCGTGTCAATTGCCAATAGTAACCTTTGGGTCAAGGAATTTTTTTTAAAAATTAATTAGTTAATTAATTTTATTGGAAATCGAAGGCAAATAAGGTATTCTCTAGTTTAGATTGTCATATAATAGATTCATTTAAACAAATAACATGGAGCTGTGAGCTATTACCGAAAGCAGAGAGGGTTTATATAAGATTCATGTAGCCAATACTAATCTCTCAACTTTCGATTGTCTAAAAACAGTCTCCAAACATCATTGAGTTTGTGGTTGGCTTCAAACTATTCACGCCTAAAGTAATGCTACAAATTATTTACGCTTAGAACGAATGTTAGGTCTATAACTCACTTTCACAACTTCATATGTGATAGCTTGTCATTGGTCAGCTAGTAAAATTGGTCCCGTCTACTTGTATACGTTACGTTTGCTCATTTGTAAACTAACTAACGACAAACTGTCACGTTGGAAGTTGTGAAAGAATATTGTGAGATTGAGTCATAGACTTAGCATTACTCTTTATGCTTATAAAACCCAAGATTTATGGTTGTTTGTTTGTTCTAAAATTTTTGGTGATTATAGGTCTAGGGTTTGTTTCATTAATTAACTTAGATAAACAACATAGATTTTGATTTGGAATGGGCTTTTATCGGGCCCTGAATATGCAATGGGAATTTGATTTAGAATGGGCCTTTTATCGGGCCATGCATCTGGAATGGGATTCTAATAAGGAATGGATTTAATCGGGCCTTGGATCTTCGTTGTAAAACTATTTAAAAGTGATTTTAATAAATAAATAAATAAATATTTCTTTTTATATTTTTCATATATAAAGTTGATATCCCAATGTATTTGTTTACTAAACCCGAGCCAGGGAAAGCCAGTCATGTGTGGTGATTACTCGACCTTAACCCCACCTTCAAATACATGAGATAAAGAGTTAATTGTTGTATGCGAGAGTTGAAGAAATTGAAAAAATTTAACATAGATAAATAAAGACCTAACAATTCATGAATTTTGGTAGTACTTAAACTCTTAATTTAATATATATATATATATTTCTTTGTTATGAATTCACAAATTCTCTTTGGGGAACGTGCATGGGGATTTTCATACATTTTGGTGTGAACTAACAAAAAATAAAATGCATAAAATCAAGGGCAAAAACAGGAATTAATTTTCGGAGGGTTGACAAAATAAAAGTATAAAATAAAAAAATAAAAATTATAAATCTTACTGGTGTGAAATTAGATTAAGAAAAATTGCATATTTGATAAATGAGTTTTGTCATTCAAAATGAATATTCTATTTTGAAAACAAAGCACATATGATAAATTTAATCTATTATAATCTTGTTGAGAAGAGAAATAAAATTGTTTTTATTCTAAGAATTTAAAAGATAAGGGAGATGGGTGTGGAAACAAAATAAAAGATGGTTTATAATGAATTCTAACTAGAAGCGTTTAATAAAATAAGAGAATTAGAGTTATGAGGTTTTTTTTTTTTTTTTTTTCAACAAAACAAAATAAAATACTTTGATATTTAAAAAAAAAATATTTATATCTATAAATCTTTTCTAGTCAAATTTTGATCGTAGCTGCAGTGGTTCCACCCCTGCATAAAATATGATATTTTTTCAAATCCTAAAAAATGAAAGTGTCAAATCCACTATTTCCACACCCATAAGATTATAATATGTGGAGAATCAATCGGCTTGATGGTAAAAGAGTAAAGTAGTCCAACATGAGTTTCTGAGTTGGAGTCTCTTTAAACACTAATATGGGTCTCTATTAAGAGGATTTACTCGATTGTTTATTTCAGAACTCTAAGAGATTAGTTGAGGTACGTGTAAACTGGCTTGGACACTTTGATCGTGTCCTTATAAAAAAATATAAAATAAAAACTTATTTATTACTGGATTCTTGTTTCCTTATAAGCTCCTGAAATAACAACCAACAAAAACAATTCAAAACAGACATAACACAGACATAACAATAACCAGGATCAAAACAGAAATGAGGTTTCTGCCATGTAAGAATCGTTTTTCCAGGGTTGATTTTCCTGTACTAAGTAAGCTAATGAGTAATGATTCTTGTTTCTTTTTAAGTTGAAATCACAAGAAAGAATCACATAAATTATGCCAAATTGATGAGTAAATAGAAAAATCAGAATGGAGAACCCATGAAAGTTCCCTGGAACTTCCCCTGTTAATTGAAATCTCAATTTTATTGAATATACAAAAACACATATTCTCGATAATAATATGTTAGACTGATAAAGTATCCATCTCTCCCACAGGTGTCCTAATTTTATTTTATTTAATCCAGACTGAACTTTTGTTATAAAGATTTAATTATTGTATGCCAGAGTTGAAGAAATTGAAAAAATATAACATAGATAAATAGAGGCCTAAAATTTAGCCGTTTAATTTAGGGCCCAGCAAGGTTTTGTTTAGATTTAATTTTTAAAAATCAAGACCAATGTAACAAAAGTAAATAAAATTCTTGGATGACGAATTTAAGTATTGACATCTGTTTAATAAAAAGTAAAAGACAACTCAAATATTCATGAATCTGGGTAGTAGTCAAACTCTTTAATTTCGTGAATAATTCTGGGAAGTTGCCAGATAGTTCGGTTTCACCGAAACTTACAGGATTAAGATAATAAAACGATGAAGATAACATATTAAGATAGTCCAATTGATCCGTTGAATTTTGTTTTAATAAATTTAGGTGAAAGCTCGATTTCTCTCAAAGTTACGGAAATATATATTAAGAGTAAACGACTTCTTCCTACCCAAGGTTTGCCTTAATGACACTTTTTATCTAAAAACTTTCAAAATATCACTTTTCTACCTAACATTTATATTCCGTTAATACTTAAAATACATTTTAATTTCTCAGCTAACATTCGTGAGTTACCAAGAGCTAGGGTAAGAGAAATTTTGTAGAGTGAATGCCGGTGAATCGAATGGTGATGATCAATTGAATATTCACCGTCGGAATCAGTTGGAAAATCAGTTAAAAATAGGAAACTATAGTTTTGTAGTGATTGACAATCGGCGAGAAATTATATGCCAAAATGAGAGGGTTTTTGTAGAGAGGATACCAGATGTTCAAATAGTGGTAACGGAGAGAATTTTCTCCATCAGAATCGACTTTAGGTAGTAACGAAATATTAATTTTGGGTGGAAAAGTGATATTTTGAATTTTGGGTGCAAAAGGGTCATCAAGGCAAACCTTGGATAGGAAAAAGTCGTTTACTCTCTATATTAAATCTCAAACTAAATAATTCAATTAATATGAGAGATCAAGAATTCTAGTTACGCTTGATAGCAGAATCGTGTAGATCACTCGTGAATAATAGTATGCATTTGTTTTACAAGAACTTTAATTTCCCCTAACTTGGTGTCATGTTGTTCATTCTTTTTTAATTAATATCTCCTCTTTCTATGGATTGCTTTGACTATATATATATAATTTGTCCAAAAACAATACATTTCTGACTCAGGTAAGATTGTTCCATATAAGTGTTTCTCCAAGTAAACTTAAATGGTGTTATCAGATTAACAATTGGAAAACCTTGTATTATTATTATTTTTTAAAATTAAGGTTATGTCCTTGGAAAATTCCTATGTGCACAACTGGCATAATTGAGTTAAAGGAAATAAATTAAAATTAAAGAACATTAAATTTAGCATTAAAAAACCAACAAAGTTGGTCTATTTAAGTGAGCATGGTCTTCAGAATCACCACACAACTCAAAAGAACACTTAAATCTCTTAGTGTTCTCTTCATTTTAAGAAAGAAAAAAGATAAAAAAGCAGCTTGGGGACTATGGCGGATGCAGTAGTCTCACTAGTGGTGGAGAGGTTTGCGGAATTTCTCAGCAATGAAGTAGCCTCCTTACGAGGAGTAAACAGTGAAGTGCCGTCGCTGAAAGACGATCTGGCAACTACGATTGGTGTCATAAAGGACGCAGAAGATAAGCAAGTTGACAATGAAGCAATAACCCTGTGGTTATCTGAGATCATTGGAATTGTTTATGATTGTGAGGATTTCTTAGATGAATTCAGGATCGAATTTCATGATGAGTCTTCAAATATGGCCATAGTCAACGAAGGAGCGACTTCAGAAGGAAGGCATGAAATGGTCGAAGGAGAGACTTCAGAAAGAAGGGATGGAACCTTTAATTCCATCAAGAAGTGTTTTTGCATGGTCGCTGAAGCACCCAAAGAAATGTTCGAACTGCATGGCGCAGGCACGGCAATTAAAGAACTGAAAGCGAGACTCAATGATGTCTCCAGTAGAGGCAAAGAGTTTGCTCTCGAAGACGTTTATAACCAGAGGGAAGGAGGGAGCAAGGCTCTTCACGAATTTATGAAACGAAGAAGAACCATCTCCTTTGAAGATGTTGTTGGCCACGAGGAAGATACTAAGACATTGTTGGGTAAATTACTTGACAATAAGACGGGGCTTTTTGCAATCTCTATCTGGGGCGCAACTGGTTTTGGCAGAACAACTTTTGCCAGAAAACTCTATCACAATGATCAGCTCAAGCATAAATTTCAAAATCATGCTTGGGTTTCAGTGTCTCAAGATTACAATATTGAAGATGTTCTTCGAAGAATTATAAGTTCCTTCAATTTCTCTAAAGAGGGGTCGAAGCAAAAGTTGATGTCAAAGTTGAAGAAGATGAGCGAGGGAGATTTGAAGAAATATCTTCAAGAATGTCTGAAAGGAAGTTCATATATGATAGTGATTGATGATGTTTGGAGAACAGATGATTGGAAGGGTCTCATAGAAACCTTTCCAGATAACAAATGTGGCAGTAGAATAATTATGACCACTTGTGATACAGAAGTTGCAGCTTGTGCAGATTATGTTCATAAACTTGAACTTCTAAGTGAAGATGAAAGTTGGGAGTTATTCTGTGCAAAAACCTCTGGAAAGGCAACTGAAACCAAAGAAATGGAGGAATTGGGAAGCGAAATGGTGCAAAAATGTGGTGGTCTACCACTCGCCATTCTCTTACTTGGTGGTTTATTGTTTGAAAAGAGTGCGCAAGAGTGGTGTTTGATGCACAATAATATTTGCCAATCCTTAAATCGTGGTCCGGATCATATCAAATACTTATTTCATTTAAGCTTCAATGATTTGTCTTATCAAGTGAAGCTATGCTTTCTCTACCTTGGTCATTTTCCAAAAGATTCTGAAATTCCAACAAAGAGACTAATTCGATTGTGGGTGGCAGAAGGTTTCATACCCCGAAATGAAGAAATAATGGAAGATGTAGCTTATTTTTACTTGGATGAGTTGGTTAAAAGAAGTCTGATACAAATCGATAAAACACGTAGAGGGAGGATTATAGCATGTCGTGTTCACGATGTTTTGCGTGATCTAGCAATTCAAAAGGCTCAAGAGCTGAAGCTCTTTCAGCTTTACGATGTAAATAATAGATCATCTTGTTCCTCAGGAACACGACGACAAGCTGTTTATTCAGGAATGGAGAGTTACTTGCAGCTTCAACAATCTAAAGGGCTGCGTTCCCTTTTGTTCTTCAATATCGATCGAGCAGGAGCAAGTGAAGACTTAGGAACAGTGATCTCCACCTTCAGGTTACTAAGAGTACTCAATCTTTCGTATCTCTCTATGAAAACAATACCGCAAGAAGTAGGTGAGTTGATTCACTTGAAGTATTTGGAATTGAGAGAAACAGGTATTCAAGTTGTTCCACCATTCATTCTCAAATTGGTGAGGCTACAAACTTTGAACTTAATCGGTACTTCTATGAAGCCCTGTCTCCCACCTGACATTTCTAAATTGCAAGAATTGAGACATCTATTTGGAATTTTTAGCGGGAATTTTCGGATAGACAATTTGGTAAACCTTCAAACATTAAGGTACATACCAGGCAAGACTTGGATTAAAACTAATCCAGAAGGGTTGGTTAATCTTCGAGAGCTGCACATATCGTTAGGCCATGAAGAAGTAAACAACTTCACTTTTGATTCTGTCGCCAAACTAAAAAGCCTTCAGATTTTACGGGTTCACATGGCAGGAAGAACAATTCCTTCTTTGCGACCGCTTTCTGCTTGCAAGAATCTGGTAGAGTTGACATTACAGGGGTGGATAGAGAAACTACCGGAAGAAATGCCTGCGTTTTTGCCAAATCTTGAATACTTAGAGTTACTGTACAGCAAACTCAAAAATGACCCCATGCCTACATTAGAGAAGTTGCCGAACCTCACGGTTCTTTACTTAAGCAGCGATTCTTATGATGGAAAGAAAATGGTGTGCGGCAAGAAGGGTTTTCCTCGGCTTGAAATTCTAGTTCTTTTCGAAAGGCATTTGGCGGCGTTGCAAGTAGCGGAAGGAGCTATGCCTAAGCTAAAAAGTTTTATCAAGTCTCGTGAAGTGCCGAATTCAAGAATTCCAGAAAGACTGCGAATCCTCCCTCTTCCAGCCAAGTGCGAATACCAAACACATGGCTTAGACGATCAGTTCTATTAGCCGTATTTATAATAAAGACGAGCTGACAAACCATTTTCACTCATTTTTTCTTACAAATACGATATGAAAACTTACAATTGATCAACATGATCCATTGTTTGACAGACAAGATTTATTATAAACTAACCAATTGCGAGTTATCACATCGTATTTGTAAGAGAAAGTTAATGAAAAGATTACTCATGGTACTTATTGTGCTTGTGTTGCGTTTCCTGTTAATTTGTGATCTTTTCGCTGGAAGTTCTGTTTGATTGATGTGTCGGAGAATGATATTTGCATTTACTGTTTCACCTTTAATGTCATCTTCTTTACTCATCAAATTCCTATAATATTTGTTGCTTCTGGTTCCTATTATATTGAATTAGAGTTAATGACATAAATCCCTATGCAGTCTTATTAAATAACAAAAATTTTCTAAGGGTTTTAAAATTACAAAAATTCTCTTATAATTGAGAGTTTTAGGTGTTGAAATAAACGATAGAACAGTAATTCGGTAAACATTGGTTGACTTCAAGCGATTTTTTCGTTGGTTCATAAAACTCGAGGGAAGTTTGTTATTACAATAAAACGTTAGGGCTTCCATTTTTAGCTCTTAGAATTTGATAATGTTTCAAGAGTGAAGCTATTGGCATTCCATTAATGAACTAAAGAACCCCTGAAAACACAACTCCAAAGTTCTAAAATTTTTGTTTTCTTATAGCACACCTTAAATTCCATAAATGCCCTTCATTCATTTTTTTTAAGAGTTAACATTTTATTCCATTCACTTATGTTATATACCTCTCACCAGCTTTATTCCTAAAACAAAACTTTAGACAATCAAATTGAAAATCTAGAAAAAATTAAAGCTAAAAAAATCTTGAAAAACAAATAATTTCAAAAACATAATAGAGTTACACAAAATAAAAAATATATAGGATTAAAATAACTACTAATACTTTGGAAAAAAATTAATAATAAATTTATACGTAACTACAAACAATCTCAAATATCAAATCTTATCTTTATTATTCATTCTCATAAAAAAGATAATGGTGGGGTCAAAAATATTTATAAATAATATAAAATGAATGTTAATTTTAATAATTTAATATAAAGATAAATTTAGGGTTATTAAAAAAAAACTTCACCGTTTTGCAAAAATGAAAGCCCATATTGGATCCCACTATTCCTCTGACAAGCCCAACTCTCCTAGACACATCTTCTGTTGCCCACTCTGACCTTTGTAACTTCTCAAGAGAAGTGCGGAGGTCAATGATAATTTTTAGATTATAAGGGTGTTTTAAATTTAGTAAAAATAAGTGGACTTCATAAATCATAACTAGAGTTAATGACTTTTTTCCCACCCGATTAACGGTGTAAGTGATTTTTCCCACACTTACAAACTTTTTAAAGACCCATTGAACTACCCAAAACGTTAAATTCTTTAACGGTTTCGTTAAAAATCGTAATATTTAGTATAAAGACAAAACTACCCTTAACTAATTGAATTAAAAATTTATTTATTATTATATGTCAAGTCAATAAACTCAATTAACCATCTATCACCGTCTCTCTCATCTTTCAAATTCTTCACAAAGCCTCCATTAATCAAGCAAATCCAAACATCTACAAACCCACATCAATCTTTAAGACATCATATCATCCATCATCATACTCATAAAAATAAGACCATTTCATCTTAATCTTTTTTTTTTTTTCTATTTTTTTCCCACATAATAGAGAAAAAGAAAAAAAAAAAATCTATTAACAAACACCACCAGCAGAGACATAAAACAGTGCACTACAAATCATCACTATTGAAATCAACATCATCCAGCGGTGGATAGTTTAGATCAAATGGCAACGACTTCCTACATGAAGGCAATATCTCCATCAACATTAATCACCAATGAAGACGAATGACAATCGTTATGACAATCCTTCAACACCACGAGCGACATTCGTGAATATCCCCTTGAACTTGTAGCTGCTATTATATTCGTCAATCTTGACTGCTGTCGCGTGAGGGATTTGTGGCGGCAAAATTCAATCGTCACAAGGCCCTCACACAATGACTCAAACCCACCGTGAGGGCCAAGCAACCATGGAGAGAAGAAGAGAAGAAAAAAGAAAGAAAGAAGAATAAGAATAAGAAGAGAAGAAAGACAGGAAAGAGGCGGAGAAAGGGAGGAGTTGGCACTTGATAGGAAAGAAATGAAGGTTCAGAAGAGAGAGAAGAAGTGAAAGAAAGGAAGAAGAGAATGAACCAAAAAAGAATAACGTGACGGGGGAAAAAATTAACTTTAGTGTATTCTATTAAAAATTGAAAGATGAAATTAACTTTTTAAGTTGTTGTCACGATTCCGTCCTCACTTATAACTGGTTTTTTTTTTTTTTTTTTTTTTTTTATCATCTTGCCCTTATTTACAATATTAGTTACTAACGGATTTGTGCTTTGGGTAGTAAATTGGTATTTTAAAAGTGTAAGGGTGAAAAAGTGTCATTAAGCCATATTTCGGGTGGGAAAATGTCGTTAACTCTCATAACTATCAATAAAATCACTAAAAGTTTTTTCCTCAAACTAAAAGAGAGTACGAGTAACTAGTAATGAGAATAAAAGAAATTCTAGTTATAAGATATCAAATAAATTCGTTGTTATGTCAAATACCTTATAAGACGGAAATATATTGATATGAATTCAAGATAATTCTAGTTATAAAAGGATTGTTATATTGTTTTTGCTTTTCATGAAATAATACCATTTGAAGCATAAAGTTATTAAAAATAACAAAGAGTTATTGTAGACGTAAAAATCTACCTGTACGGAAGGGGGGACTGATCCCGTGAGGTTGAGGCCACTAGGGATCTATTGTACCTGCATACGTAAAGAAACACATGTGAAGCGACGGAAAATACTAGGGTGGTGTTTGCCGTAGGCACTTCGACGCTCAAGTCAGCAAGGCTGAAAGGCTGATTTAGTGAGGGCTAGGGAGTAGAGAGGTTACCAGAAGTCTAATCGGGGACTGTGACTACGGTTTTGATACGAAGTTCTCAAGCTAGAACTTCGAGGTCTATAGGTGTAGTGTAATCTACCTTGTGAGAGGGTGCCTCTGTTTAAATAGTAATTGGGAGTTCTCATAGTAATATGTTCCCTTTAGGCATAAATCCTCTGATCCCATTATCCCGACGTGAAGAAGAGTCCAGGTATGACTCTGACATGGACCTTGGAGGAGTTGGGGTTTTAGTGGGCTACTTTACCTATGCTCAGATAGGAATGTGATTTTTAGATGACCATGGGCTCTGGATTTGTTCATAGATCCAAGAAGTGAATTAGCTAGGAGGCTTATGTCCAGGACGGTTTGGGAGCCGACTGTACGTCGTATCAAATGGGCCTAATCCAATGAGTTTTGGATTGGGCCGCATCAGGATTGGGCCTGGTCTTTTCCTCATTGTTAGACTCGTTCTCCCATTTGGGTCGGGGATGATTTTTGACCCTAACAGTTTGCTTCCCACTCTCTAAGTTAAGGTTTTCTTAAGTCAGAGAGTAGGAAGCGAAAGAGATGTATTCGGTTGCCCTACCCGGGCAACCGATCTGCCAGTGCAGCTGACCAACTTGATGCAGGTGATTCGTAGTCAAGGGTCACTCGGTATCCACTACCGATCTAGAATATGCAGTCATCCCAACAGGGTGTGCTCGATCGGTGTGAAAGGCCGAAGAGACTGAGAATGAGACTTCTGGGGCTCATGTGCTCATTCGGTGTGTCTTACCGATTGGAGAAATGAGCTAGCATCCCATGAATAAGGCATCAGCTCGGTATGCCGAGTCGAGTGAGTTAGAGGCGACCTTAAATTGAAGGTTCGTTCGGTCGGGGTACTCGGGTGATCGAATGGATGAAATGGACTTGGCCGGCTTGCTGGACCGTATGACATGTGCTTGTGTTACCACGGGGCTCTTTACTGGATGCCAGATGGACAACAAAATGAGCAAACTTTGCCTACTTGTCCGCTACGGAAAACCGAATAGGCGAGGCCTCTTGGCTTGATCGTCTCGAGTGTAAACATGAGCCAGATCTCTCTTAGCCATCCGACCGGTTAGGAGAATATCCCTGACCAGGTGAAACAAGGGAGCTTGTTGGGTCCACTCCGACAGTCGCGTGCTGAGTCGATTGGGAAGGCAAAGATGTTGAACATGGCTTCCGTATGGTGCTGCAATTTCTTAGGTGCCATGGATGCCTGCCACGTGTACGGTGGCGATCAGCCCATCGTTTTGGAGGCAGGAAAACGAAGAGTCACTCTAACCGTTGGCCAATCGTGGGCTGCCATGTGTCTGCTTCCTCAGATTTCTCTTATAAAAACTAGGGAGCGGACTGTTCGTCTCCCATTTGCATTTTTCCTCCATTTGTCTACAACAAAAAAATTTTTTCTTCTAGCTTTTCTTCTTTTTGTTTCAGTTTCTTTGAGCAGCGGAGGTTTCTTTTTCTGCAGTCTTTCGAGATCGTTTTATGGTAAATACTATTTTCTTTGGGCTGATTTTTGGTTGTTTGCTGAGTTTTTGGAAGATAGGATGAAGTTTTTGAAGTTTGAGTAGGGTTTTGAAGTGGGTTTAGAATACAGATTTTTTGAATAGGCGTAAATTTGGGATTTCTAATGGATTTCCGACGAGTTGCCCAACTTTTGGTGTTTTTCGGGTTTTTTGGACGGGAGACAAAGAGACACCAAATTACGTAGTATCCTGGCTCGGTCGGTCTGCCTGACTGAATCAAGTGACAGTCTGAGATAGAGTTATAAGCAGGCTATAAGTGGCCTAAATTGGTCGTCTGGTCCATCTGACCGAGTAAGGAGGGTATCGTGTGAGTGGTTAAGTTGAACAGGGGCTCGATCGTCTGACTGACCAGAATAAGGTTGGGTCAGGGGAGGGGGCTTAAGTGAACTTCAAGTGGGATAGGTAGGTCGTTCGGTCCATCCGATCGGGTAGTGAGGGGATCGTGTGAGTTATTAAGTTGAACAGGGGCTCGATTAGTCTGATTGATCGAATAAGGTTATATCAGGGGCATAGGTGAACTTCAAGTGGGATAGATACGTAGGTTGTTCGATCTATCCGAACGGGTAGTGATGGGATCGTATGAGTGGTTAAGTTGAACAATGGCTTTGTTGCTCGGTCGAACAAGACAAAGTACTATTGAATTTGGGATTAGGATGGTCGGTTGCGAGGGTCAATCGGGGTTTTAACTTGTGGCAAGTGGTGTTAACGGGGATGGGTCGATCGACGCTGAAGTGCGAGCAAGAGTTTAAGGGTGCTCTTGTAGTGTTGCTCGATAGGTGGTGTAGGGCGAGTGGAGGTCCGACACTTAGAATTTGGAGAGTTTAGGTTGTGGAATAGAATCGGTTGGTCGGGTTGGTTGGATAGGCTGAAATGTTGGATTCCCAGTCGAGTAGTTTGAGTGGGGCTGTGGCAGATGCTGGGAATGAGTATGAATGTCCCCCCACCATAGTAGTGATGCCCGAGGGGGGCATTCCGATTGGCATACCGACCGATGTTAGTATAGCTGCCCCAAGGACAGGAGCCGTTGGTCCGAGTGGTTTGGGCAGGCATGGGGAAAGTGGGGAAGACTCTGAAGGTGTTGGTAGTTCACCTTCGTCTAGTAATAGCTCTGAGGAGGAGCCAAGCCAACAAGGTAGTGGGATCTTAGCTAGGGACTATCCGCTCATGCTCAAGGATAGCGACGTGTGGCGAATCCGGACTATGTATCACATTCCAGGTTCGGTTGAGATCCGGACGCCACGGTCATACAAATGGGTTGATTGGGAGGCAAAAGGTTGGGTTAGTGTTTATGAGAAGTGGTTTCACAATGGGCTGAGGTTGCCTATTCCTCGCCTCATCTGGGAAGGTGCTGAACCACTTCATGATTGCCCCATCACAAATCATGCCGAACGGTTGAGGTTGCTTATGGTGCTGGAGGAGCTCTGTGTGCGGAACCATGTAATGTTTGGGCTACAGTACCTTATGAAGGAGAACGACAAAGAGAATGGTCGATATCTAATCAACCTCAGGCATGATCGGTCTTATCTGGTGACCGACCTCCGGTCCAGTGACAAGAACTGGAAGGATTGGCATTTCTTTGTACGGGGTCAAACTATGTTTAGGGAGAAAGGCCAGGGAAATATTCCAAGCAGTTGGCGAGCCACTGGTGAGAACCTTTGTCTTTTTTTGTACTTTGTTTACTAAATCTTATTGTGTTTTTTGCTTGCAGAGCTTGAGTACAATCGGGCCGAGCAGAGACGGTTTGGACGTGCGAGCCAAGGTGTTAGCCATTTTAAAGGCGTAAAGGGATTAGCGAGTAATATTGGCGGAGGCCAACCTTAGGACCAGCCATCTCTGGGCCGGAGTAGAGGCTATTTAGCGAGGTATTCCTTTCCCTTCGTTGAAGCAAACTTGGGATGTGCTTCTGACCCGGTACTTCAATCATACCATTTATGGTGAGCCCGGGCTGAACCCACTAACTATTGGAGAGTTTGCGCTTGTAGAGACACTAATGAAGAAGCTGACCGTCCCCAGTGCGAGTGAGTCCATCACTCGGCATTGGGAGAAGAGGAGGAGGGAATCCTCGGCCAGAGAGGATAGGAGAGCGAAGGATGTAGTGGTGACGCCGTCGAGCCGTCAGCCCACCGCCGGAGTAGGGTCATCCCAAACAGTGATCTTGGATGAACAGTGATCTTGGATGAAGAGACTGAGATGATCACCTTCTATATTCTGGCTTCTACGTCAACCTACTCTGACGCAGCTTCCATGAGCAAATTGGCTGACTTCTTTATGTTCTCGGCAGACGAGACCCATTTGAACTAGATGGGGCGGTCGCGGCTGCTGATTGGGGGTGTCCCGCGCTTTTCAGGTAGGGCAGTAGTTTTATTTAATCTTGTTTCATCACGGTTTGTACTGATGATAATGTTTTGTTGTGCAGGCATTCACAAGTAGTTTGCATCTGAGGAAGTCCATAGTGGCGTAGGAGAAGAGGATACAGGATGTGTCCAAGGCGAACTCCAGTTTGCGCCAAAGGGAGGCGGCAGCCTAGAAGGCCGAGGAGGAGAGCGCGCGTTTGAAGGTAGTCGAGGGTGAGTTGGAGAAGCTAAAGAGAGAGTTAGTCGAGACGACTACAGAGATTGAGTCCTCAAGGAGCAGTGCCTCACCATTACTGATGATGCCATCATTAGGGCCCAGGGGGAGCTCATGCTTGAGTATAAAGCCGAGAACACTTCCCACTAGAATCCGAATGAGGACATTCAGCTCATGTAGGAGATGCTGGAGGAGGGGGCTGAGCATACGGAGGAATAGATTGAGGAGCAGATGCTCGATTTTGCTAGTCAGTCGGGACCATCGGTTATTGGGGATGTGAACGACCAGGCTGCAGGGACATGTACTGGTGCTGGCGATGGAGTGACCGAGTTGGAGATGGGAGAGATGACTCGCATCGACGACACTTAGCTTTATTTCTGTTTGCTTATGTATTTTGGGGCTTGCGATGCCCTTTCTTGGCGTGTATGCCTTTTATTGTATTTCTGAACTAAGCCGCCTGAGGCTGTTTATTATGTTTAAGCTCTTGCTCGCTTTTTGATGTTTTCCTGATGGGTGAATGAGTTGTTGATTGCTTCTGTGTTCGTAGATGCACTAGGGGTTGAACTCTTATACTTGTGTTGTAACTTTGGTACGACCTAGTGGCTAAGTCGCGTAGACTTTCTGCTAGGCTGGATCGATGACTTATTGATTTTTGAGGTGTAAGAACCCTTCATTCGGTCTGGCTGTCTGGATGGGTAGCTTCATGAACCGGAGGCAGGGACCAATGCGATGGTGTAAACGATCGGGTCTGTAAATAGGCCGATTCAGTGTGATTTCATGGATCGAGCAGAGACGATCCGAAGGTGTAATTCCATGGATTGAGCAAGGTCGATCCGAAGGTGAAAATCCGTGGATCGAGTAGGGTTGATCCGAATATGTAATTTCGTGGATTGAGTAGGGTCGATCTGAATGTGTAAATCCGTGGATCGGGCAGGGTCGATCCAAGGTGTAATTCTGTGGATTGAGCAGGGATCAATCTGAAGGCGTAAATCCATGGATTAAGCAGGGTCAATCCGAAGGTGTAATTCCGTGGATTGAGTAGGGTCAATCCGAAGGTGTAAATCGTAGACCGAGCAGTGAGGCGGGGTCGATCCGAAGGTGTAAAAATAATTTGATCGAGCAAGGTTGAATCCGAAGATGTGAAATTCTGAATAATACTTCATTAAATTCAGGTCATAAGGCCAACTGTCTATGAGGAGGTGAATAGGCACACTCATCCCTTTAAAAAAAAAAAACATTTAAACGAATGAGTTCACCTAAAAGTAGTAGCGTTTGAGGTGGGCTGCATTCCAATTGCTGCTGATGTCTTTGCCTTCCGGATTCTGGAGTCGGTAGGCGCCCTTCCCCGCTTCTTTTATTATCTTGTAGGGACCCTCCCAAGTGGGCCCGAGTTTGCCAGAATTGATCTCCCTAGTGTTTTGAAAGACCTTGTGGAGGACCCATTCGTCGATTTTGAAAGTTCTAATCCTGATGTTGCGGTTGTAGTGCGGGCGACTCTTCTTTGGTAGATAGCGTTGCAGATGCTCGCCTACTCGTGGAGCTCATCGACGGTATCCAAGTTTTGGCAAAGGATTCTAGCTATTGATTTTCTCGTCGCCCATTGGAGCATGGTGGACAGAACCGATACTTCGGCTGGGATGACCGCTTCAGAACCGTATATGAGGGAGAAAGGGGTTTCTCTTGTTGACGAGCGAGCTGTAGTTTGGTAGGACCAAAGGACTTTGGGTAGCTCATTTTCCCATGCACCCTTAACTTTCTGTAATCGCTTTTTCAGGATCTGCATACTGATTTTATTTGATGACTTGGCCTGGCCGTTGGACTAGGGGTTGCAGGGGGTGGAGAAGCCAAGCTTGATCCCTCACATCGCGAAATCCCCTGAAGCTGGTGATAAGCGGGATCCATTATCGGTGACGATTTCCTTCGGTGTTCCCGAACCTGTGGATGACATGTTTTCATATAAAAGTTTTTACCTCTATGTCCTGACTTGTGTGAAAGCTTCGACTTCGATCCACTTTGGTGAAGTAATCCATCACAACCAACATGAAGACTCATTGTCCGGGTACGGTCGGTAGTTTCCCCACTATATCCATCCCCCACTTCATGAAGGGCCAAAGTGTGAGGATGAAGTGGAGTCACTCGGGTGGGAGGTGTGAGATATGAGCAAATCTTTGGCAACTGTTGCACTTCTTAACATAAGCAGCTAAATCAATGCATATGGTTAGCCAGTAGTATCCAGCGGTGATCACATGGTGTGCAAGGCTGCGTCCCCCAGCATGGTTTCCACATTCGCTTTCATAGAGTTCGGCGAGGACCCGTTTGGCTTCCTCTAGGCTTGCGCACTTGAGATAGGGACCCGAGAATGATTTTCGGAGGAGTTGGCCCTCATAGATGGTGAATCTGCCAGATTTTGCTCTTAGGTCGACGTGTTTTGCTCTTGTCAGCTAGGAGTTTGTTGTGCTCTAAATACTTCACTATCGGGGTCATCCAACAGTCGGCTAGCTCAATATCCATTGCTTCCTCGGGTGACTTGTTTGGTGGTTACTCCTTCCGGTTAGGTGGCAGCCCTTCTACGAAATAACGAGAGGGATGGATGATTGG